>JAWWMS010000001.1:11468247-11506153 GCA_035048045.1 Chlorospingus semifuscus
ATCTCTGCGGAGCCGCGGCGGGGCGGGGAGCGGCCGGAAGTGAAGGGGCCGGGCCGGGCTGATTCACCTGCTGGGCGGTGCGCGGGGCGCAGCCCGGGCACGGAGCCGCCGCCGGGTGCCCGTCGCGCCATGGAGCCGCCGCTGCTGCCGCTGCTCGGCGTGGCCCTTGTGCTGCTCTGCTCCGCAGGTGGGCGCAGGTGGAAGGAACCGGACGGGACCGACGGGAGGGAAAGGGAAGGGAAAAGGAGGGAGAGAGGGGAGGGCGGGAGGCAGCGGCGGCTCTGCGGGGCTGGGAGGAAGCGCGGCGGGGCTGAGGGGGCTGCTGCTCGCAGGGTGTCCTCCCCGAGGGCTGGGGTGCGCCGCACCTCCGCCCCTGCGTGTGTGGGGTCCCCGCCGTGTGTGTGGGCGTGAGGGGGTCTCCGCCCTGTGTGTGTGTGTGAGAGAGATTCTGTGTGCGGGTCACGGCCGTGTGCGGGTCTGGGCTGTGTGCGGGTCCCGGCCGTGTGCGGGTCTCCATCGCTGGTGTATTTCCCGTCCCCGGCAGCCCCGGTGCCCTGCCGCCCTCAGCCCGGGGCGCGGTGCCCGGGCGGGCGCTGGCGGAGGGGCCGCGCCGCGGAGCCGACCTGGGCTTTGTTCGCCCTCAGCGCGGCTGCCGAGCTTTATGTGCCGCCTCCCCCTCCCCTTCCCCCGCCGCCCTCCCGGGTAGCCGCCGGTGCCCGCCCGGTGTCTCCCGGCCGGAGCGGCGGAGCCGGGGAAAACCGACGTGGAAAGAGCAAAAAGAAAAAAAAAAAAAGAAATTCCTCCCTATGTTGCATTCAAATTCCATCCCTGCTGTGTAGCACCTCCAGCATCCAGGCTGGCTGTGCTGTTGAATGGGTGGAAGGGGCCGGGAGGCTCCCGGAGAGCCCTCGGAGCGCGGCTGTCCAAAGCCGATGGACACGATGGAGCCCTGCCGGGGAAACGTGAGAGGGTTTGAGGGTGGGAGGAAAGGAGTTGAATTGGATGGACCTCAACGCGTTTGTTTTTCGTGATGAAAGAAAACAAAGGAGTAGATAGTCTCGAACAAAAAAAGCAATCAACCATACCCAGAACCCACACATACCAAATCAAACGTGCCTAGGCTGCTAAAAAGCAGGCAGATGTTTTTCATCTCAAATCCTAGATGTTATTAGGTTCCTGTAATCAACTTGGCTGCCATATCAGTGTTTCCTAAACATACCTCTAAAATAAAAGCAAGTTTTCACTAAAGTTGACCCAAACTTATGTGAAATTATAAAAGGTGACAAAACACCCATGGAGGCTCAGCTTCACAGTAAAATGTGTATCAGTTGTGTCAGGAGGTCAGGTTTTATTTCCTATTGAAATGTTAATGCCTGTGTTGATGTCACTGCTGTTTTGGGAAATTACTCATGGGATCAAAACTGTGTGTCTGTAATGGAATGGTGAACTCTGATCTCCTGAATGAAAGGGAATAGGTAGTTCTGCATTAAATGTGTTTCCTGAAGCAGAGTTAGAAACAAGATAGATGCTGTGTAAGAGCTGTGGGTTACTAGTATTTAGTTGGCAAGGTTTGTCATCAAGATTTATATTGAAAAGCTTCATGTAACGAAAACTGTGAAAAGAACTTACTGTGAGTAGAATTGTATGTACTGCATTTGCACTGCTAGGTTATCAAAGGCTATGATTCTAAAAACTAGGAATAATTAATGTATGAGGAAATGTCACTCCATGAAAGGATTTTACACTTTAGGTCTGCTGAAGGATACAGGTGTCTTCAGATCTCAGTGTGAAATTGATTTTGTAAATAAAGAAATATTCCTAATAAAAACACACATGCCTCTTTCAAGCAGTTGTTTGAGTGACTGTACTCTAAAACATGTATGTTTCACAGTCCTCTGGAGGAAATAATTGAATAATCTGTGTAGTAGGAGTTGAGATGTCCTCTGAGCTAGCTTGTGTTCTTTCCCATCAGGTTGAGTTACGGTTTCTGGGTCTGTGCTGCAGACAGACATTGCTTCCTTCACTGAAGGAGCAGATGTCAGTGAGTTGCTGTTCTCCATATGGACCAAACTTAGAGGAAGCTATTTTTTGTGCAGTTGAGTGAGAGCTGTTGTCAGTGAAGCATTGCCTAGGTGCTGAAGTTGCTTGGATTTGTGATGGTTGTGGTTTAACCCTAGTAAGAAACTAAGGACCACCTACATGGTCACTTGTTCTCCTTGTGTTGAGATGAGGGAGAGAATTGGAAGGGTAAAAATGAGAAAACCTGTGGGTGGACATGAAGACAGTTTAATGGGGAAAGGAAAATCCATGCATGCAAGCCAAGCAGAAGAAGGAATGAATTCACCACCTCCCATGGGCAGGGAGATGCTCAGCTGTGCCCAGGAAAGCTGGGCTCTGTCACACCCAAGGGTGGCTTGGCAGGAGAAACATTGTCACTCTGAGCATCCTCACTTCCTTCCTCACCCAGCTGCCTTCCGTGATCGTGACATCTCGTGGTGCGGCACTGTCTCTCTGTGGGTATGCAGTGTTGGGAGAGTAATCTCATTCTATTTGGTGTAAATTCTAATTTGTGTAGGATTTTCAACAACTGAGAATAAATACAGGTGCTGAACTTGTGGTACCAATTTAACAAATAGATAATTTACGGCTTTTAAGCTGCTGAAAATGCATAACTTCAGAACATAAATTTTCAATAATTGAAAATGTTAACTTAGCCACATTATACCTACGCAAAGACATGCTAAAAAAAGGTACTGCATGCATACTAACACATTTAACCTTTGGAGGAAGGTTTTATAAAACAGAAATGGCTGTGCATATGGATGCCCCAACTGAGGATGAGTTTGAGTAGAGTGTTAAGGTAAATAATTGGGTAGGAACTTTAGTCTGTAGTGATATCTTTTCTTGCTGCTCTTGTGGTGGGTTTTATGTGCATTTTGGTTTTTTGTTTGCAGTGGTAATAGTTGGTAATTTTGTACTCTGTTGAAATTCTGCAATGTGTGATGCTTTATTAACAGAATTGTAAGCTTTTAAATAAGGTAAAAGTTCTGGTAAACCTTGGGAAAATCTTTAGTTGTTGCCCTGTTGTTAAACTTGCCAAAGTAATTCCAGGATCGTGCATGCAGGAGTAGAACCTAATGCAGGCATGGTAAGTCAGCATTTGGTGGTTGATACACCAAATAAGTATAATAAGGAACTTAAGCCTGTTCATGTTTTTATGCATGCAATAGGATCTTGCAGAACCTTAAATTAGAAGTGTGACTACCATAGGAGTTTAATGATGGCTCCCAGTCTTTTAATTGCTAAACGTGGGACACTTCATCTGTTGGGCAGTAATTGAACAAGGTGCAGGGTTCAGGTTCTTCTAAAGCATCCATTGATGTGAGAAGTTACCCAAAATCTGGGATCTGTTTCCTGAATCTTAGAGTTTTAAGAAGTATGAAGTCTTTAACCAGAGATTACTTAATCCACTGTTAGTCAGCTGCTGTGACATCCACCATGACATCTGAATTAGTGATTTTTCCTTAGCTAATCTGTGTTTCCCAGAAGGTATTTTATGTGTTGAGAATGCTGCCACAGAGATTATTGTAACTCATCCCTTTGGTCTCTTCTGACTGCCCCCTGTGTTGCATCAAACTTCAGCTGCCTCTCTGTCTTCACTTCCAGTTCTTGCTTCTTGCACAGCCAAACCCACTTACAGACATGAAACTACTCCTCCTGAGTGTCTGGTTTGGTTTCTGTTGCTGCTTTATGAAAAATATTTGTGCTCATGTTTTTATATGAGCACACGTATGCTTTGCTATAATTCCATTCACACTTCAAGAAAGTAATCTTGAATATCTTTAAATCTGCCTCAGTGTTGGAGTATATTAAAACTCCTTTGCCACAGTGCCTTCAGAAATTTGTACAAATTAGGAAACTTGGTTTTGGGGCCAGTATTGTTTCAGCATACTTCCACAATAATTTAATCAATTGTTTGCATGTTTTGTAAGCTTTTAATGACAGGGATCCTTTTTGGTCTTGTTGCAACCTCTGATTGGTTTTTTGAAACTTTTAGATACTGTGTGAAACACATTAAATATGGAGAAATTTTACCAACTGTGTGGCTCGCCGGCATGGAAGAATGTATGTGTCCCCACCCCCTCTACTACAGCAATTTAGTTACACTTTCTTTTTTTCAGTTTCTTTCTTTTTTCCCCCTTCCTTTTTAGGGAATTCCTCTTTTATTCCTTTGCACCTTTCAGGAGATGGCTCAGAGAAGAGTCTCTTCAGCCAGTTGCCCCGGAGTAAGTGGCAGGAAGTCACAGTTCTGTGTAAACCTTTTTCAGTAGCAGCTGCAATATAAGCAGCCCCTGCATCCTAGCTGGTGCTTTCCTTTACTGCAGTTGTAAACGGGTCTCAGTTGCTGAAAACTTTAATTTTTAACTGGTTAGATCACGTGATTTAAAAGAAGAAAGTGTTTTGCCACCAATTTGCCCTGGTACAGGGCAGGAAGGACAAGGATGGCAAAAGAGCATTAGGAGGAAAACATGTTCTGTTTGATCAGTATTTTCCCAAAGTATTTTCTGTAAAACCTTGGCCTGGAGAGAGCTTAGTTGAGGAGTAAGACTAAATGTCTAAATCAGTCAAATGTCCAGATGTAACCTCAAAGATTATTTTTGCAACCCATTTAAAGTTGTACCTGGAATTCATCTGGCTCCATAGTGAGCTAGTTCAGGGAGTTTAAAGTTATAAAAAGAATAAATTTTTGTGAGGTCAGTTTTCTGCCTGTTCCTTTTCCTGATCCAATTCAATGAGATCAAGTCTGAATTACAGCAAGGGGGTGTCAGCTGCAACCTCAAATGCACATGGGTGGAATATATTATTGCTATTGTTTATTTATTAATTTCCTTAAATGTCACCTACTTGCTGGGTTATGTGTTCAAAATGTGATAAAGAGTCAATTTGGAGCTTTATTGGTTTTGCACTGGAGCCATTCACTGGTGCTCTGATGTCCTTTAGCTGCTGTCAGGATGCATCTGAGGTACTTGATGCTTGCAAGTTGTGCAGTCGCACTTGCTGCTACATTTTTTTAACAGATTTGTTTTTCATGCCCTACAGCTAAAGCCTGTATGCTGAAAAATGATTAGTCAACAAGAACTATTTGGTGTGTTGGAGGGAAAGATGAGGATTTGATACATTCTCAACTGTTTGAACTTGTACAGAATTCGTTTGCATAAGGAAGTATCCTGTATTCATTTATCCTGCATCTTCATTTCTTCGTTTTAGATGTATTAACAGTATAAGGTACAAGGAATATTTAATCTCAGTTTTAAGGCATGTAAAAATTAACCTGTATGTGTAAAAAAATATATTTTAGTCTCCCTAAATTTTTAAATGATTTGTTAACTTTGTGGCTAATTCTTTGAGCTTATTCCTTTTGGTGGCAGTGGGGCAGGGAGGGAAACAAGAGCAGGCAGACAAGATGTTTTTCTCTGACATTATGATCCTTCACCTTTATATTTAAAAAAATGAAACAGTAACAAGAAAAGAGCCCAAAATCAACTCTGTGCTACTGAATCAAGTAGTTGTCAACCTTAATGCTAAACTTGCATGTACTGGGGGAAAAGCATTGTGCGTTCAGTAGCTTGGAAGAGCCAAAGCCTCTTTACTCAAGTGCAAATAATATGGCTGCTCAGTTAAGTGTTGGATTGTAGTGAACTCCCTGATGCATCGACTGACAGATGTGCCCAATGCATTCACACTGCCAGCGAGCTGCTTCATTCAGCTCCCTTTCAAATGCCATCAAATTGGCAGGAAAAAGATCGAATCATGTGCCTTGATTGCTTAGTGACTGTGTAAGCCTCCAATATCCCTCTGTAATGGGAAAGTGGCTTGCAGGGCTAAAGGCAAAACAACCCGTGCAGCTGGCCTAGACCTGGGAGAGAAAGGGCAGGATTTTGTGTGGGTAAGTCATGTCAGGATTTTGGCCCTGATCTTATTATTTTTTGTGTTCACTGAAAAAAGTCTTTGTAAGGTTGGCCTTCATTTCATTTTGCACTTCTCAGTACTGTTTCTTAAAGACTCTGAAGTGCAGTCTGAAGGCACAGTGTCACATTACACCTGTCCCCATTACAGATGTGATGTGGTTACATCTTTGTGTCTCCTGTGCTTGTTGCCCCTTCCAGCCGTGGCATTGGATTCCTTCTCCCCTCCCTTGTGTCAGAGCAGCCTCGTGCAGCTGCTGCCAAAGCCCATCCAGCTGATCCCAGAGAAAACTTGGAACTCACTGTGGTCTTCTGGAGATACTGGGCTAAACACTACTCCTCTGCTTAAAACGAATCTTAGTCCCAGTTTGTGTTACACTGTCCCCTCCCCCTTTCGGCTGCCTCCCGAAAGCTTATCCTCCCCTTCAGTAAGGAGATCTGAATGCCCCCTCTCTCCTCTTGATAAGCACGTCCCTCTCAGGAAGGTCATCAGCCAGCAGTTGCTAGGAGACAGGCTCGTGGCTTTGGGTTTAGCAACCCAAAAGCTCCAAGAATGTGCTGAACAAGTAAGGAGCACAAGGACAGTTGCAGAAGAAAGGGATGTTGGAGGGAATCTGAAGGCAAAGGGTGTGTTGAGGGAAAAATGAAGCTGTGAGGAAAAAAAAAGATAGTTCAAGTCTTAGCCTGTGGTTTTTAAGTTTTAATTGTTGCATAGCTGTTTCAGCTGATCTCAGTGAACTGTGGAGGAAAGTGAAATCAAGATCATGCTGTGTATTTGCAGAGTTGGGGTTATTGGTAGTTTTGTTTATATGAGCCTTTAAGTTAAGAATTTTTTATTAGATTGGGAACATGTGTAACTTGTAGCTTAATTGTGCAGTACCTTTTAAACTAGGGCAGGGGTATACTACACTACACAAATTGGAGCTATTTATTAATTTAATGCTGTCTGAAGGCATCCAGAATTAGAGAGATTTTTTTTTTAATGTCTTTGAAGAAGTGTGCATAGTCAGATTCCTGTCTATTTTTTTTTTAAACTTGTGTTTGACAGTTTAAACATTTGACAGAGGATTTGTGAATTCAAGTAAATGTGCCTCAGAAGAGAGGTGCTTCTCCCCCACCCTGCTCAGAGGAAGTAAAATTTGGAAATACAAGCCCACTGTTTTGAGACCCAGCAGCAGAGTTGACTATCCAGGATAGTAGATAGTTTCCCAGGCTTATTCTTATATGTAGGGGGATTTTTTTTGGGGTGTGTTTCATTTTGTGGTGTTGTTTCTTGTTTGGGTTTTTTTGTTGTTGTGTTTTAGTTTTTGTTTGCTGTTGGGTTTTTTTTGTTTGTTTGCTTGGGTTTTTTTAAGTGCCCTGCTGTTTCATCAGCCTTCTTGTTGTAGCTTATGGCAAAAACTTATTTCATGCAAATAAGTCTTTTATCTGCCATCTTTTATCTTTACCATTGGTGGAAAAAATGTTGTGAAAACTGGGAGTTTGGTCACTCAGCCTCTTTGAGTTATAGGTGAGGTAGCTGAGATGAAATGTGCAAAAGAGGGTTTTAAAATCTTGCCCCTACTAACATTAAGTATGTAAAATTCTATCTCTTTTCTACAAAAATTGCTTCCTGAACTGTTTTTGTATTTAGTTTGGGACTAAAGTAGGAAAGAGGAA
The DNA here is from genome assembly GCA_035048045.1 of Chlorospingus semifuscus. Taxonomy (NCBI): domain Eukaryota; kingdom Metazoa; phylum Chordata; class Aves; order Passeriformes; family Passerellidae; genus Chlorospingus; species Chlorospingus semifuscus. The sequence continues at coordinate 11,475,873 of JAWWMS010000001.1, forward strand.
ACTCTGTGGAGCCAAGTCTGTCCTAGGTGAGTGCTTTTATTCCTGGGCTGCCTTTGCTTTCTCTGGCTCCATAAACTGTGTCTTCTGCACAGTAGGAGAGTTTCACTGAGGTCTGTGACTCCAGTTTAGAGAGCACTGACCTGGGAAGTCTGAAATGCAGGTGTGAACATCTTTTGTCTTAATTTTACTGCCTTTGAGGATTAACCAGTGCTCTGCCTAGTGGACTTAGGCTCGTGTAGAAAGGTAAGTCTTTATCTTCTGTCTCACCATTTTGCATTGGGCCTTTTTGAGGTTGAAGTAGAAGAATACTTGGTACAGTAGTGTGACTAGCCTTGGAAATATTAGGTTTAAGTAGGCTTGTTCCTTTTGCTAAAATGTGTTTTTGGGTGTTTTTACCATTACAGTGAACTGTGCTTATCTCTGAAGTTTGTATCACTGCATTGTATGATAACACTTAGGGTGTGAAGCATGGAAAAAATGTGGTCTGTGGAGCATGTTAAATAGTAACTGTTTAACACTTGATATTAGCAGGACAGTACATTCTTTGTCAGGAAGGGCTTTGTGATTTGCTTTTATCAGCATGGGATTATCCTAAAAACTGAATTCTTTGTGGAGTTCTAAAATAGAATGTACTGGAACCAAACCTCTTTACACACATGGATTCAGATGCAGTAATGCTGTGAGACTTTTTCTTCTCTTGTTTTATTTACTGCTGTGTTATTACCTAGCATTTGTTAGTTCCTGACCAATTGCTTTGCTTGTTCCTGTCCTTCATCTCTTACTTGTTTTACCTCCATTGAGGTTACTGTGAAGGCTGAATATTCTTTGATACCTAGATACCTGACTAAATTAATAGAATGTGTATTGAACTAATATGTGTGTTGGAATCTGTCACGTAACATTTTGAGTTTCATTCTCATCTCAAAAATCCCCAAGTCTATTGAATTTGCTTTCTAAAGAGAAGACTTTTAATCTTGTTAATCCTTCTATTAAACTTCCTTTTTATTGACATTGTTCTTCTAATGTTTACTAAGCTAAAGGATACTGTTTAGGGACTTTGTGTTGCAGAGTTTGGGACATGTGAAGAGTTAGAGTCACCAAACTTCATAGTGTTTTGGGCCCAAGCTTCTGGAAGCTGTAACTGTGTTGGGTCTTTTTGCCCTTGGATGTAGAAACTGAGAATCCAAATCTGAAGCTGGGCCTTTCTTTTTAAGCTTTTTTTTTTACATTTTGGGGAGGGGTATCACTGATAAATTTAGGACATGGTTTTGTTTCTCACTTGTGGCAAAACAGCATAACTGCAGCTTTTTGGCCATCTCAGCTGTGCTGATGTGACTTAGCTCGTGGGTGCTGCAAAACCCACTAAAATAAGTAATGCCAAATATTTGTTTCCCTCTATTTCTTTGTGAAGGCAGCTTTTAATCCAGTTACTTGATCAGTAGGAACCTGCCTTGCAGGCATTCCCTTTGGCTGCTGAGGATGCTGATGTTTGGCATTGTGAGGAAGCAGAAGATGATTGTGGGATGCTTGTGGGGATATCAGCCTTGGAGACTTTGTTTGTGTCAGATTGTGCCACTAAACACCAGGGAGTCTCCTCAGCCAGGCCCTCCTCCGTGTGTACCTTCCTCCCTGCACACTCCCTGCTTGCTAAGGGTGTAAACCTGACTCACTCACTCCTACAGGGCCCGAGTTCAGAAGTGCAGGTTTGAGATAAGATTGTAGAACTGTCTCAGTGAAGGTGGGAAAGGTTGGGCAACTTTGTCTGTAAAGTCATTACAGCTAGCTGAGAAAAGTAGAAGGTGAACTGTGGAGAAGAGACAAATTCAGAACTAAAGTGGGGTTGTTGGGGAGGCAGTTTTTGAGACTGAAATCTGCCCAGTGAAAAGATTTGATCACTGGTACATCCCTAATCTGCATTTGAAATAAAAGTCTAAGCTGCAGTCTCTTAAGTGAATTTTATAGCTTATGACTCTCAAAGCACTAATGTGCATTTCTGGTTGTGATCTTTGCTTGCTACTTAAGGACACATTCTGTGGGAAAAAGCATTTTATATTTAGAGCCTCTGCTTGCTTGCAGTCAGGTATTGGCAAACAAGACTGGCTTTGGAAATTCTGGTAGTGAAGTACTCTGAAGATGCAGTTGCAGGTGGATCACACTGAGTAGAACAGCATCTCTGAACTCAGCTCTTACTCTGTGTAGAAGCTGTCCTGTTCCCCATGTAGGGAGGGACTGTCTCTGCCAGGTTACATAACCCTTCTGTGGCACTGCCCTATCTGCTGCCACAAACATTCATGCCAAATTTAGATGCACACTTACATTTGTGTAAGCCAGCAGTGCAGAATTTCAATGTGCCCTGATTAAATAAGAAAACACTAAATGCATAAGTAGTTCATAGAGTAATTTCCTTTCTGTTATTTATTAGTATATATCACAGCTCTGCTTATGTCTGTGTTGGAATGAAGAAAGCTTTGCTCCATTTTAATTTTTTGTCTGCTTTCTGTTTTGAAGATTCTTTTATACTGGAAAGCAACTTCTATCAGATTCTATGAAATATTTAATTTTCCCTAGATTATTCTTAATAATGTCATTTGCTAAACTGTGTTCTACTTGAGTGATACTTTAAAGTAAGCTCAGATATTCAGAAGGAAAGAGTTTTTCTAAAGACTTGCTATGGGTTTGCACCCCATTAGAAATCATATGAAAAACTTGTTCAGTCATACAGATATAGTTTGCAATGCTCTTTAGGGTCAGTTCCCCAGAAAAAGAGTATTTTATTCCATCTTAAGAAACTTAAATCTGAATGTTCAGAATCCAAATAGTGTATGGGCCTCTTACTTCTTCTAATACAAACTTTTGTGAGGGATAATACTTGTTATTCTTCATCAAGGGAAGGGTGCTTTTCTCTTCTCAGCCAGTCACAAATATTCATTTGTTTGCCACAGCTGAATATAGCACATGTTCTCTTGCAAAATACTTTGAAAACAATATGCAGTCATTTGGATCAGGTGCACTTCATCAAAGTGGACTTGCAGGGGTTTTCTTGAGAGCTTGTTGTGTGCTTCTGAGTCTACACTTTGAAGAGATTTATTTGCTGCAGTTAGAAATGAGATATTTTAATGCTAAGCATATTTGAGTAAGTAGGATGAATGACTTGAGTCACTTATCTGTGTCTAAACCAGAAAAGGGTCTGAAATTTTATCCATTAAACAATGCTAACCAAAACAAATACCGACCTTCCTTCAGCTCGTGATAAAATGTCTGCCTGTCATGTACTAGCAGTTGGATACCACAGTGGATCCTCTTATGTTTTGAGGAGCATATGTAAATAAATAGAATCTCCCTGATTTGAGTGGAAACTGAAGGTGTAAATCTTGGGGAAAATGGAGAAAATGTCATCCTGTCACAGTGCTTGCTTCATGTAGATCTTTAATGCAGTTGCAGAATTGTTTGTGTTGGACATGACCTTGGTCACGTCCAACCTTCCACTCCAAACAGCAGCAGCTCTGAGTACTTTGGTCTTCTCTGTGTCAGCTATCACCTGTCCAGTTTTCTCTCTGACTCTTTACTGCTCATGTAATAGTAGAAGGTTTTCATGTGGCACTGGAGTCCCATGCTGCTTTCAGCTTTAGTTGTGTTTTGACTTCCCTGCAGGCGTGCTGCATGCCTGGGCAATATTTGTGTATTCTTCCCTGATAGGCTGTTCTTGCTTCTTCCTCCTTAGGACAAGCTGCTGATTAATCTGTTTATTTTGCTGGGTTTTGAGATGTACTCCTTGTGTGTGGTTAGTAATTGTCCTTAAATACTCCTCAGTTTTCTTGAGCTCTTTTGCTTTTTTGAACTGGATTCCACAGAATTCCAGCTACTGGGTAAGGCAGTCTGCTCATATGAAGTGCAGGGTCTGTGCTGGATTTCCCTTCCTCCTCTCAGGATTTTATTAGTCACTCTTTCATGGCCAAGTGGTCATGGTCAAGGCTGCTGTTGATCCCATCCCTGGCAGGTCCTTGGGGTTTTTTCCTTGAAAGCAATCTCAAGAAAGTATCAAATGGGGATTGACTCATTTAGTGCTGTTTTCCTCTGAAATATTTCAGAAACCTCTTAGATTCTGTCTCCTACTGTGTTGCCCTGCTAGTAGATGTCACAGAGGTGAAATAGTAACCAGTCTCTGTCATTTTTGAAACTTTCTGGAACTGCTGAAATAGTTTTCATCAGGTTCTTGTCCTGATCATGTGATTTGTAACAAACTTTGTCTGTGATGTTTCCTTTAACCCTGACCCACAAGCTCTTAGCCAGCCTGTTGTCTGTCCTGTAGAGCAGCTTTTTGTGTTCCAGCTACTCCTACAGGTAGAGGGCAGGTCACCTGCTGTGCTTCCCTTCCTGGCTTTGTTTAAAAGCTTGTGTCCACTGATGACAAATCAGTGCCAGTCATGCAAGGTGTCCCCCACGCCTCACTCTGCTGTCAGCTCTGTGTGCAGGTTCTCTAGGTGACTTCCCTTTTAACAAGATTTATCCTCACCAGGGTATCTCTTCCTTCCACCAGCCTGACCCAGGTACTTCCCATGGCTCAGTCTCTACTCCCTCCCTATTGCCAAGTTCAATTCCCATTCCCTGGCAGATCCCTCATTTACAGGGCTCCTCACCAGCTCTGATGAGGCTGTTCATATCCCACTTCCTTGGCTGGATCCTATCTCTAACTTAGCAGCCCTTGTTTCTCAGGGACACTTGTGGCCATGAAAGTTAAAGTGCTCCTTGCAGTGCCATTCCTGTGGTGAGTTCTTAACTTGAAGGATGTGTCTCTACAAGCCTTTTTCCCCCCCACAGGAAAAGAGCAAGGAGGACCTGGGATCCCATGTCCAGTTTTCTAGCCTCACTTGATTTGTCTCCAGGTCTCTCTTAATAGCAGGTAATAATTAAGTGGGAAAGGAAAAAAAAGAAAAGAAAAAGGCACTATTGGTATGATAATAAAGGTCATAGGACCCTTGACAATTTCTGACATGTCAAATTGGCCAAGCCTCCTTTTTCAGCATATCTGGCAGCAGCTGTGTGTCTTCCCTGCAGAAGGGAATCTCCAACTAGTATTACCTGCCCCTCCCTTGTGTTGCTAATGCTCAGTCCAAGCCTAGCTAGCTCTGACATGTACCTTAATTGAGGTGCTTGCTGCTTCTGCATGCTGATGTTGACCCAAAAAAAAAAAAAGTGGAAAAAAGGTTTGTGCTTGTAGCCTTACTGTAAGGAAAAGACAATGGAACACTGGTATAATGAAAAAGAGGTGTTGGGAGATGTGCAGTAAGAAAGGAATTGAGGTTTATGGAAAAGCTCTGGTAATTAGAAGGCTCAGACTGATGTTTGAGTACCTCACACAGCAGCTACTGTGTGCTGGAAGCTTCACGTGCAGGAATGATTGTTGGGTGTTATCCTGAGGACTGTGTGCTTTAGCTTTCATTAACACGTTTGCATGCAGTCAATGTGCATGAAAATACTACTTGGTCTTCAAAAGTATAAAAAAATTAAACTTTAAAAATATTTTTATGACAATCTTCTGTTTTGGACAAGGCTCTTTAGGCTGTTGGGTTCTGCTTTTATTTGGCATGTGGTTACTATGTTGATTTATATGTTTGGATTGGAGAAATGAGTACTGTAGTAGAAACTGAAGCATTTGCTATTCCTGGCTTTTAAAGCACTTGGACCAAGCTGCCAGGCAGTGATAGGTGGGACTGCTGGAGTCTAGTTTCCTAGGAGTGTGTCTCTGAAATGTAGTACTTCCAGCTTTTAGCATAATTTTTCTTTCCAGTTGCCACTTTCTCAGTGTTTTGCCGTGAAACTGTGTAACATCCACTTTGAAATTATACTCACACAATGGCAATGGAGAGGCAAGAGATCTTTGAAGAATTTAATGCTTATTGGCTATGTCAGTACAAATGAGTACTTGGGGGGCTTCTGGTTGTACTGGGCTGTTATTTCTCCACTTATATTTGTTTGAAATTGTCAAAGAGATGAACAAGTAACATCTGAAGAGGGAGAGAAATAAAACATTGATCGTAGAAGTCCTATTTGTTTAGAAAAGTAGTCAAAAAAATCAGCCCATGGATACTCATCTGTCCACTTTTTTTTTCTAGGCCATGTTGTGTTTCCCCAGGTATCAACTGAAAATCAGAGGGGTTGATACTTTTTAGTAGTAGGGATGTGTCCTGCTGTCTTCAGAGTATGAATTCTGTTCCCCACTATCTGCTGTGAAAAGGCAGAGTGTTGCTCTTACATGAATTATTGTCCCATTTGTGAAATTCTCAGCAGGCTCTCTTGTGGGGAAGGGAAAGCAAATGTGTGTGCTGTGATCCTTTGTTGTGGAACTTCAGATGGCAAAGTGACTGTGACTGGAGATGCTGCCACAGAGCAGCAGCTCTGCTTCAGTGATTTACTTCAGAATGAAAGCTTCTAATTTCCCAGGTTACAGATTTGAGGCTTTTAAGGAAGCAAGTAACATCATAATGTATTTCATTATCAGTCACTTAAACTGCACTTGAGTTCACATCCCTTTTCTTTAACATAGTCATGTTGAAGATGCAATTTGGAGATGAACTTGAGAGTATTGTATTGCAGTTCCCTAATGAGGCCATGGGGGAAAGGGAAGCAGAAGAGTGTGGAAAAATAGTTCAGGAATTTACATTAGTAATGTAAATGCTACTGGGTGTTATGGAAACATGAATGTACTTTAAATCTGCCCATAAGCAGAGGTAGTACTAGTCTTGTCTTTGCTTATTCAGAGATTTAGAATGGCTAGTTTGAAAATCTGAAAAGATCCTTTAGGAAGGGATAGGATGGTGACAAGTCAACTGGTATTCATGGAAATCACTGTTATTTAGGGAACAATATTAATTCAACCTAGTAGCAGAGAATTAATTGTTCAGATCTGTTTACTGTGGTCAAAAAAGAGGTAGTACAAATCTATTAGAGTTGTCTTTGAAAAGGTGTACATTGTTGGTAAGAGACATTGCACATAAATCTCTTTGCTACCTCAAGTTGATGTGGATTTTTTTGGTTGGTGTTTTTTTTTTTCCTTCCACCAGACTGAGGGCAATGTCATGAAAAGTAATACCATCAATGGTGGGAAACATTATAATCCTACCTAGTTTGTTAATAATCAAACAGTGAAAGGCTTTCCTTGCAGGCTGTAGTCTAGAATTTAGTATGTCAAGTGAATTCTCTTTCTGAAGGATTTTAAAAAATAGCTGTTAAAGATCCCATTGTTTTGTCATCAGGAAGAGAATGCGAAGACTTGGTAGAGAGCAAAATTTTTAAAAAGCAGAAGGATATCTGTGGGTCCCTTCCAACTCACCATATTCAATGATCTACTGAAGGAAGCTCCTCTACTTCACTGGAGCTCCTCTGCTATATGGAGAAGTGCAAGTTAGAACATAAAAGCACTCTGTGAAATGATTTTAAAGACTTTTTCATCTGATGCTGGTACTTAACCTCTGTAAAAGGCACCAAAGCCATCGATCTTCCTCCTGCTGTCCACTCTCCTGGTGCCTAGCAGCTCCTGTGGCTGTGGTCACATCTCTGTGTGTCTAGCACACATGAACTGACCAAAAATCTGAGCCTGGTTTCCAGCAAGGTGGACAAAACAGTGGATGTAAGAGTGCCAAACCTGTTTCCATCATGAGCAAAGAGTCTGCGTTCCACATCCTGGCTGTGATGTGCAAGCCTGTACACTTGATATAAGGGAAGCCTGTGTTTGTGGTGAAACAGGGAATCTTGCTGTAGGCCTTTTGAGTAGCTCTTTCTTTGTCACTATATGAATTCTTTTTCAGGGTTGAATTGAGGAAAATTTGTTGTTTGGAAGCATGTTTGCCTAGAGGCATGCAGATAAGGATTATGCAGCCTTTTTAGAGGAGAAAGACGAGCAGAACAGACAAACAAATGCAAAAAACTCACTGAGATTTTTCAAAAAGATTAATTTGCCTTCTATCTCCCTGTAGATGGAGGAGCCCTTGTAACTAAAGGCAAAGTAACTTACTTCCAACCCAGGATTTCTCAAGAATTCTGTCTGTCCTGGCAGACTTCATTCCTGTTCCATACTTTCATTTTACAGTGAGGGAGTAATAGTAAAGTGATTATATAGTGACTTGAAAACCTGCTGCTGAAAATGTTTAGCTTAGGATTGTGTGGGACGTGAATTGTGCAAAAAAAACTCCAAACAACAAGTATGGCTTGAAAGATGTAGCTGTCTGTTGGATGTAATTCCAAATGAGCAGCACAGGACTTTGCACTGTGTTGGGTGACAGGGTCTGCACAGGCTCTCTTCAGCAGTGACAACTCTGGCTGATGGCATGAATTCTATCCAGGAAAAGTATGTCATAGAGCACTTACAGTGAAAAACTGCATGTGACTTGTTTTCACAACATAAAATTACATTTTTATAGGTCTGACAAGAAGCCTAACAATAACTTCAGTTGACCAGTCAATGTTTGAAAAAGCACAAGGAGAGAAAGTTACGTTGCCGTGTACGTTTGAACTCTCGGCAGAAGATGAAGGACCACTAGATATTGAGTGGGTATTGATACCAGCAGATAATCAAAAGAAGGAACAAATAGTAAGTAGAGACTTCTCTTTCTACAGTGTTAATTCAGTTGTTTTAGTAGGTCAATGTATGAGGTTTTTACTGACTCTTTAAAGTTCCACCTTTTCAGGTTGGGATGCTTGTGATCTTAAATTGCTTTGAAGCACCAGTCACACGAAATCGAGTGGAAGTTTTGAAATACTGGATTAAGGATGAAATGTTAAGACAGTTTTCACTATAAACTTGCCTTCTAATGAAGAACTTCCAAATTAAATACGCTTCAGTTCCAAAAAGAGAACTTTGCTTTTGTACCTGCATTATCTTCCTTATTGAAAATAGATTCACGAGGACTTAATTTTAAATATATTTAACTCTTTTAGTTATTGATGCTTTCCTGTCTTTGAAAGCCTTATAAGTAAGATGATTGATATTAGTAGGCAGGTTTTGCAGAGTTAAATTGGAGCAATTCTAAACAGTTTTCTTTCAGTCAGAAGTCAATGCTGACATATTGGTACTTGGTCAGGTGTTTAGTTGGAGAATTCACTATAATGCTGTATGTGGTGCTATTTTGAAGGTGGAGATATTTGACTCACTCTGTTTTATTTCTGGGGTTAAAGCTATAGAAAGAAACTTGAAAATTCAAAGAGATGAAATTATTTTAAATGTTTGTGCACTAAGTAGATTTCTGAATCATATTTCTTTTTTCTTATAGATAATTATGTATGCTGTAGACAGGGTTTATAATCATTATTATGCTGGTTTGACTGGGCGAATGCAGTTTACTAACCTTGATCCCAGATCTGGTGATGGTTCACTGGATATCCTGAATTTAAAAGCATCAGACACTGGCACATATCAGTGCAAAGTGAAGAAAGCTCCTGGAGTTCAAAGCAAGAAAATACAGTTGACTGTACTTGGTAAGATAATTTATTTTCTTAAATTTTCAGTGATGATTTTTATGTGCTTATTCCACCCTATTTTCAATGTCTGAAATGAAAGCTTCTGTTAGGCAGTGTTGTACTGAATCTGTGGTGATTATGGTCATTACTGAGGCCTTGGGAGGGATGGGCATAATTCTGTTCTGGGAAATGAAGGGAATGATATTTAGAATGATAAGTGTTTCTAGAAGTTCTGCACCTGACTCATATTTTGTAGAAAAATCTTTCTGTGCATAGAAATGGTTTGTGGCACAAGCTTTATCTTTCACAGATTTAACTGGCTGCTAGAACACAACTGGGAAATATTTTGATTGTGACTGTTATTAATTCAGTGATGTTTTATTTATTAGTAAAGCCAGCACGGACTAAGTGTTCCATTGAAGGATCACAGGAGATTGGAAAAGACGTTACCTTGAAATGTGTGTCACAGGAAGGATCCCCACTTCTGTCTTACGACTGGAGGAGAATATCTGGCACACAGAATCTTCCTGCCACTTCTGTGCTGAGTACTGTCAAACTTCATTTTTTATTCTGAAATAATTAAAAAGATTGCAATATTATTTTTGGCTTGTAAGCATCTCTGGGTTAGCATTACTATAGAGTTGTCAAGATTAAATGTCACTTCTGCCCTCTAACAAAACTGACTTTGAAACAAGCTGGAGTTGATTCTGATTTTTAATTCATGCTTGGAAATGTTTCAAGCTTCAAGTTGAGATTCTTATCATTAAGAGCTGCAGTATCATGCTCACCCATGCCCAGATGTTGTTAGTTCTCCTGCTTGCTGATGGTTTTGCTTTTGTGCTTAAGTGGATATAGGGAATTCAGATGTGGCTTCAATATGATTTAAAACAAGCAAAAAATATCCAGGTTTTTTGTAAGCTTCTGCATTCTGTTAGAGTATGCAATATCTTAAAACACAGATCCCTAAAAATCATCTACAAAGGAAGAACCTAATACTGTTTTTCATTTTGGACCTGACTCCTGGTCTCCTATTTGATGTCTCTTATTCATTGTTTTGACAGCGAATCTGTTGGTCATTAATGTCCTCTGTACCACTCAAGACTTTAGGCTACTGTTGTTATGCCCCTTCTTCCTCCACATACCAAATTTGTCTCATGGTAACAATAAGAGAAATTGGTAATATCGCTGCTGGACAAGAGTGAGTGGGACATTGTGCAAGAGTGACTTGTAACTCACAAAAGCCATGTTAGTTTTGGGCTTGTGAATGTAGTTTTGGGGACACTTAGTGTGTTCTATAGAATCTAGACCCTATCTAACTTGTTCAATAGAAAGAGCAAGTCAAATGCTGTGAAATACATTTCTAATGGAGTAAGACTTTTACAAACAATAGCATTTTACAGCATGATAGAACTGTTTTAATCTGTTTTTTTTTTTCATATAGCATTTTTTAAATTAAGATTTCACGTATATGCTGGTTTAATAATTTTGTGATATTATATATGGAATTATATTTAGGAAAATGGTAAGCCTCTCCCTTCTGTTGTTTGTAGATAAAAATACAGGGGAGCTTCTTCTGAAGAACGCCTCTCGAGAGTATTCTGGCACATACAGCTGTGTGGCCACAAACAGAGTTGGCACAGATGAATGTTCTGTTGAGCTGAATGTCACCCCTCGTAAGTGTTTGCTGTGCAGTAGTCACACAGTGTTCTTGTATTAAAGCTGAACAGTCTTTTTCTCTAAACTCCTAAATGGTTAAAAACCCCAATGCTCTTATGTAACTTGTGGGTGCCACTTCAAGTCTTACTGTTTTAAATGCATGTGATTGGGCACTCCCCCTCTGATTCAGTGATTCAGTATTATTGACCTGCCTCATGTGAAACATACTGGGCTTAATGTTTAAAGAAAGGTCTTATAACTCTGACATTTAACACACAGTGTTGTTATTTGTCTATTCTAGCCGTAAATACAGCTGGTATAATTACTGGAGCTATTATAGGAACTCTGCTGGGTCTCTCTGTACTGTGTTCTATCATCTTCTGTTTTTGTAAGAAGCACAGAGAGAAGAAATACGAGAAAGAAGTACATCATGATATCAGGTAACAATGAGTCTCTAGTTTCTGAGCAGTATTATTGGAAGATTAACTTTTAAATGTGTATTTCTGCAAATAAGTTACTTAACAGTTGAGATTTCTGTTTTAATCTGGAAAGCTTATTATAACACTAATGGCTTGTTGGAGAACTTTTTGTGGTTCGTCTAATTTCAGCAAATATTTTAGAGGCAAAGAATATTGAGGGTTTGGGGGGCTTTTGTTTCTTTAAAGGAAGACATAAAGATATTTTTGACTACATTGGAATAGAAAAAACCAAACTGAATATTTGTTTTAAAGTAGTGGTGATTGAACTCTTGTTCTGCAACTGATTTGTTTTTTTGTGTTTTGTTCATTTCAGAGAAGACGTTCCACCTCCAAAGAGTCGCAGCTCTACAGCTCGCAGCTACATCGGCAGCAATCGCTCCTCCCTGGGCTCAATGTCTCCCTCCAACATGGAAGGATATACCAAAACTCCATATAGCCAAGTCCCAAGTGAAGACTTTGAACGTGCTCCTACTCAAACCCCAGCCTTTGCACCTTCAAAGGTAGCTGCACCTAATTTAAGTAGAATGGGAGCTGTTCCTGTGATGATTCCAGCACAAAGCAAAGATGGGTCGATAGTATAAAATATTATTAATTTAAAAGCTGTTTTTTTAAAGTGTTCATTGTAAGTATTAAAGAAAAATACTGTGTCCCATCCCTCATTTAAACACTGGCATGAAATTTTCCTTGAAGAAAGTATACAAGTGAGTTTGAAAAGCCACCAATTCTCATGTTTAATTTTAAATTTATTTGCATATGATAGTTGAACTATTTGCTAAAAATGTTGAAGTTCATAAATAAATATCAGACACTGAAGGTATTTGGACCTCTGGTAGGTTGCTGAGGAGGTTCTGACACTGTCAGCTAATGTACAGTTCTGAATGTGTAACAGTGAGACACAGGTGAGAAGCAGCAAAAGCATTTCATGTGTAGACCATGAAGTTTCTCAGAGTTCCTGAGACTTTATTCTCAGTTGTGGAATAACAGAAATATTTTAACTTGGCCACTGTCTGGTATAGTTGCAGGGGGCTGAAATACCAAGGATGACTTTGAATTCTGTTCAAATTGAGTATTTATATGGTTCTTTAACTTGGTGATGTTTGTTTGGAGTACTGGAGCTCTTATTTGTCAGGGACAGACAGTCATTTGATTGGTTCAATTAATTTAATTAATCTGTTCTGAATTTAAAAGGGCAATGAGTAGAAGTGGGACAGAAAACCTTGCAAATTCTTTGAAACACAAATTTTTTTGCAATAACTAGTTCTGGTCCTGTGAGATAACTTAATACTTATGTTATCTGATGCAAGAGGTCCTATCAGATTGTTGGTGGAAGTATCTAAGCTCTAAAACCTACAGAGACCAACTGTTACTGTCACAGCAAGAATGAGTTATGTGTCTTTACACAGGTCTTTAAGTTAGTTGTACCTTGCATTTTCCAATGCCTGGTTAGATACTAAGGCAGTGCTCTTAGTTTTTTTTCCAAAGCAATTTCCTAGAAGCTCTATGGGGATTTGATGAAGCCTGTTTTAAGTAACTGGTATTTGATGTCTGTCCTCTTGCTCTAACCACTGTGGAAACAACTTTTCTTGTATGCCCCTAAGCAGTAGTCAGTCCTTGTTCAAGATGCTAATGTCTGGCTGGCTGTATGAATTTGCAAGGAGTTCAAAGCTCATTTTTTCTTGCCTCTTTAACAACCCTAGATATTCTGAACCAATGTTCAGACTGTGGAGAGCAAGCGTTTCATGTAATTGAGAGAAAACAATTACCCAGAATTTTTGATACAAATCTCATGTTGCAAGATTGAAAACGCTTCTTCCCAATTTTGCAAACTTAAAGCAATACAGGAGAAACACAACAATTCCTTGTCTTACTTTCACATGTGTTTAAGGACTTCTGGTAGCTTCTAATGACTGTTGTTACATACCTGCAAAAGCTCCATTTAAAACTCTGTACAGTTTGAATCTATGAATTCTTCCTTTCTTCCTGTTTTCTACCTTCTTTGTCTTGTGCTGGGGAGCAGGTGGGGGAGAGTTCTTTTAGCTGACCCTAGCTAGAGATGTTGAACTGCAAGGTATTTTGGAAAACTGTAAATTCATACAAACAGTATGTGCACTGATGTTGATGAAGGAAATATCTGAATAGCCTGTTGAAAGATGTTAGGATTATTTGTGTGTAGCAACAGTGAGAGAAAACAACATTAACCCAGACTTCTAGGTTTAGTATCTGCTTATCTGTAGCTGCCTATAAATCTGTGATGAATTCTTTGGCTTACTACTAAATGTTTGTCCTATCTGTAAATAGGTGCACAATTTTTGGCTGGCACTATTAATGTAAAGAAATTTCCCTGCCCATGGCAGTGGTTGGTACAAGGTCATCTTTAAGCTCCTTACAACTCAAACAATTTCATTATTTTAACATACCCTTCATACTGAATTTAGAAACTTGAATGGCTATTAAGTAATATAGAGTTAGTTTTACACATTTGGGACTTTTTTAGATTGTAAACTGATACTGTTAGAGATCAGATTTTTTATCTTTCATGTGTGCCTTGTCAATAAAATTTGCCTGATTGTAACTTCAGTTTTTATTAAATTCTGGTGCCTAAACATGCTGTACGAACAGGTGCTTAGATAATGGTACAGTTCTTAAAACATGACACTGTGATCTGATTTCTTGATTCTTATGTACTATTTATACCTCTTCATGCCTATTTTTGGATGTGAACTTCAGTGTCTCTCTCTGTATTGTTCTGTATTTCAAAATGTCACTTAACTCCTTCAATTGCTAATTATGATTCAAGTGTTTGTGTTCCTGTAAGCTCTTCAGTTGTTGTACCAATGAGAGAGATGATTGACTTTCATTTATGTGGTGAATAATAGGCTTAGTAAATGTGCCAAACATAGCTTCTGAAGAACTATAGATGAGGAGACATGTTTTTGCATCCAATTATTGTGATAGAAGAGACTTCCAAGATGTTAATCGTACACTGATTGTTTACCTTGAAACTAAGGCCTTTCTTAACGAAAAGGGTATAGTTACTACAAATACAAGTTGAGTGCAAGACTAAAGTGAATCACAAACTGAGAGAGAGCTATAAACCTAAGGAACCAGGCAGCAAACCTACTAAATTTGGTTCTAAGCCGTCTGTGGACCTATGTGTTTTGTGAGGGTTTTTTTAAATTAATTTTTGGTTTGTTTTTGGTTTGCCCTGAGACCCTGTAACTTACAGTCAGGTAAGCCCTAGAACACTCAGACTCAGAAACCTGTCTCAGTAAAGCACACGGAGCAGAGTTTACACATGCTTGATGCTCTGTCAGCTTGTGCAAAACAATAAATGGGCAGAAGGACAGCCTGATGTGCCCTCAGAGCCTGGCTGCTAGGCTTAGCAGCCTTGACAGTGTCTGTCTATTTATGTAATTGCATGGAAAAGTGAAAGAAATGGAATCTGACACAGTCCTTATCTGAAATATAGAACCTCTGACTTGGGGTAAACTCTGCCTCAAGTTGCTATCATCATGCCTTTTTGGGTGGATGCAACACTACTATGAAAACATAATACTGCTACTATAAATTATTTATTTTGTCACTAGATTGTTCACTTACACTGGATTATGATTCTCAAAAGCAGCTACTGTATTTTAACAATAATTTCTAGCTGTGTGGGAGATGAACTGGTTAAACATGTGAGGTGTCTGATGTGACAGAGAGCTCTGCTGACAGAACAGTTTTAGGAAGTAATGGCAGCTGATATACCAGTTAGGAGGTGGCATTTTTAAAGTCTCATTTTGTTAAAAAAAAGGGGGGGAAAGGGGAGGGAGGGTGGTACCATTGTGTAAATACTCCAAGTGAGCTCAAGAAACCTCTAGTTAATGTCATGACTGTAAACTTGCCTGTTGAGGACTACTATATATAGAAAGAAACCCCTCAATTTTAGCATGGTGTGAATAAAGTGTTAGACTTGTAATACTGTAGAGGTTACGTAACACTTGTCCATACATTACAAGAGTTTTCATCAACTTTCTGCAGTGGGTATTTAAAGATACTTGTGTGAAACTTCCTTCCCTAAGAACAAATACTTCTTCCAAAACTGTGTGGTGCACAGAAATGCCTTGTTGGAGGGGTAAAACATGACTTTTGAAAGAAATGTACAATGCATACGTCTTTCTCAGCTCTTGGTAGTCTCATTCATATTAGATGTATGCTTCCTGTTTAATAGTGCAAGTAAGACTTCTGAATTGCAAGTTTTTATGTAATGCTGAATATTGTATATTACTGGTTTCCATGACAAGCTTTTAGTTTTGTTCTGAGCAGTGTATATATTCTGGATCACTCTAGGTCTTTGTTCAGTCTAAAGATATTATGCTATTTGTGTCACTTAAACCTTGTTTTATACACTTGATAGGTGCTTTTTGGGGCCCTTTGTTGGATAATCCCCTAGCACTGAGGCATAGCTCAGCTGAAATCAGAGCAATAACAACTTCCTGGGATCCAAAATGTTACAATGTTACATTACATTTCTCATGCACAAAGCATGGACTTTGAACATTGATATGAATTTCAGTATGAGGTTTTTATATTCACACTTTTGGGGGAATGGTATTTTAAAATACAGGTATTGTGAGTGAATTTGTAAAAAAAAACAAAATCCAGAATTTTAAAATGCTATAATTCCATGACAGACTTGTGTACTTTTTGAAATAAAACTGTTGGAGAAAACAGTAGTCTGTCTTTATTTTAAAGCAGCACTTGTATATGTCTTCAGCTTTTTCTTTATGTAATTGGAAGTGAACTAATAAATATGGCTGTGTATACCATGCTGGCATGAATAATTTTATTTATTGCTTTTCCCCCCACCCCCTTCCAAGGCAAATAAAACTGTAGATATTTTAAAATATTCACTTTTAGGTGGGATTTTTAATTGTAGGTATAGTTATTCTGAAACATAGATTAGATTTAATCCCTCTTTATTTTAGGTAGAACCAAAAATTCCTGAGACTGATTAATCTTTGTCATTTAAAGTTCAAGCAAGCAGGTTGACAGCACTCAAAAGTATGTTGATAAAATGCTAGGGGGTTTTATTGTTAATGTGTTAATTTGCATCTCTTGTAATTTCGATGAAGCTGACACGGGATACTCTGCACTGCTTGGCCTTGCAAGCCAACTGATTATTGTCCTTCTCATTTTGCCTGAGATTTATGTGATTTCTCCAGTGTCATCTCCAGGGTGGAGATCCAAAGTCTGGCATGGGCTCTATCTGCAATAATGGCATGCATTAAGTTCATATAATTGGAGGCATAATTAACTTTCATTTGCTCATAATATATGCATGCTATTATGTTATAATGCATGCCTATCTTGATATATGAATGTGTTCTGGGCCAGGCCAGATGTTCCAGTGACTTCTTTAAATATATATAAAAAACCCAATATATATATGCACAAGCATGTGAAGTTAAATGGAGTACTGGTGGATAAACCGCTAGGATTTTTTTTTAAATTTCAAATTAAGAGTCATGCTTAAAAACCAAAGGAAACCTAACAGAAATGGAAGTTCAGATTTGTCTCTATTTATAGAATTCTAAGAAACCTTTCTTACACTCTTTTAAACATTCTTGTCAAGACTTTGGAAGTGTTGAACTTAGGGTGGCAGTTTTGTCACAGATGGCTCTTGCATGCCTCAGCTGCTCCTCAGGTCTTTTATGTGGAGAATAGGTGACCGTGAACCAGAAGCTGAGTACTACCTCCAGCTGGTCTGTGGAATTCCAGCAAAACAGCTGGAACTTTCCTGAGTGTCCTGGCAGAACAGAGGGCACTCAGCACCTGGTAGCTCTACAGAACCTCTGTGGTCCTTTATATGTGTGTTAGACAATGCCTTGGATGAAGTGTCAGAAAATGTCTGGCTGTTGGTTTCTCTGAACATCTTGGCTGTGTCTTTTCAGCTTACTGCCTCTAATTTTTTTCCCTGGTGTTGAGTTGTTTCAAAGCTCTATGATAATACTGATAGGCAATTATTGCTAGGCTATTTTAAAAAGCAGATGATGACAGCAACTTAGCCTTGTTTCCTATCTGTAAAATTCATAAAGCAGAATAGTTTGTAAAGAAAAGAGCTGATTAAGTAGCACAAGTAAGAACAGGATGAAACAAAGCTATGAATGTTGCCTACCTTTCCAAAGTCAGCTTATTCTAAAACTACTTTTAGCTTGTGTATGACCATAAGTGATTTCTCAAGACATGAAGACTTGCATCTTAATATAAAAATAATGTGTGTACTTGAGTTACGATGATTCTGTTGCTCTTCCTAATTTGCTTTAGGCTTTTTACGGAATGGTGCAGGCACAGCTACCAGGAGAAGAGTATGAACCTTTAATTTTATAAAATAACCACTCTGGCAGAAAACTGGCCTGGAGGATTGTGTTGTCTCTGCTTCTGATTTCCATTCAAAGTCAAGTTTCTGGAAATAGGGAGCCTTTAAGTATCTTCTGATTTTTAGATTGTTGGAAATCAAAGTCAGTGTCACCCTCGTAAGTTGGTGTTTTGAAGACTTCAGCTTTCAGCTGTCGAAGCACTGGTCAGGTTGCTTTGGATATGCAAAATCAGCATTATTTAATGGCAGCAGCTCCTGTTTGGGTCCTCATTTCTAGTAAAGTTTCTTTTGGTCAATGCTGTCTGGAGAAACAGATGAAGGACAATTGTACCACATTATTTGGGAAACAAAGCAGTGCAATTCATTCAGGAACCTGCATGATGCCAGGGTTGATGGATGGATAGAGGGAGGGAGGGGAACAGCTTTGTAAGGAAATTGAGCTTGCTGATTACACAACTCGATTATGTAACCGTTTTAAAAAGTGGCAATATTAGAAGAGATGTTACCAAAGATAAAATGATGTGCTTTCAGATGTTAATCTAATTTTTCTTAGGGGGAAAACCTCTGGAGGCAGTGTGTCCGCTAGGAAGCGCAGGGAGCTGCGTGATGCCTTGACAGTTGTCCCACTTCCAGGGCTGGATGCTGTGGCTCTGGGGAGCTGCAGGCAGGGCAGAAGCTGAGTGCTGTACCTGAAGGGTATTGTATTGTCCCTCCCAGAGAACTTTTCCTAATTGCAAACTGGGGAGAGCAAAGCAGTGAGTCTGATCAGTTTCTGTGGAATGGCAATTCTAGAAGCATGCACAAACTTTCTAACTGCTTGAAATCTTTCCCTGTTCTGGTTTGTAGCAACGTCTGGCTTAGGGGTCTTAAGACAAAACATTTTTGCATTCAGAGTTGTTTATGTAGCCAGCATACCTTCCCTGCTTAAATTGCAGAGCCTTGTCCTCTGCCTACCATCCATAATTTCTGCAGGTGATGACTCTGGTTATAATATTACTAACAGTACTGTAAAAGGAAGCAGAAGAAAGTAGATTCTCCTGAACCCTCCAAACAGGGCAAATGGTGAGAGCTCAGCTTTTTGGTGCTCTGAGCACAAACATCTCCAGGGGTGTGGTGGTCACTTGGGTTAGAATTTGCTATGAAGGAGTACTGAATCAGATGGTAAAGAGCTATAAAAGTAATTTAGTGCCATTACTAAACAGCTTCCAATTATGTCAGGTTCTGTGTGAGTAGGAAAGCAACTTAAGTTTTTGTTTCTTGTGGCCAGTTACTGCTGTACAAGTGAAACAACACCTCTCTGCAACTTGGGACTTGTCCTGGTCAACGATTAGCTATTGAAACTATTATCCCATCCAGGGATCTGAATCTCCCTATTTTCTGTCACTGGGTAATATTTTACCTGGGAGACAGTAGTTGGGATTAGTCAGATTTCAAGGAAGTTAAATTGTGCTGCAGAGCAATTGTTCCCAATGTTTAAGGGCTCTGGTGGCAGTCCCAGCCACTCACAGATGACTCCTCAGGCAGCTGAGTGGGTGGTGTTTCAAAGAAACTATTTGCTGGAGTCAAAACACTTATGCTGTGCCTTATTTAGCTGTAGGAGATCAAGATAAAATTAATTTAGGATTTCTGTTTCCTGGTACAATAGCTCAGGTGGGAGGGAAGCCGATACCTTAGACTAGGAATAAAGGCAGTGGTGGGAATACATCACACTGCTGAATTGTTTTGCCTGCTAAAGGAGATGCCAGTTCTGGGGCACAGCTGGTGGTTTGTGAAACATGTCAAAAAGCTTATGTTGTGGCTGCTAGCACTGCACTTCTTCTCCACATAAATAAAATGCCCTTCCACGTCACTTCCAATCCTGTAACTGTCAAGAGCAGAAACCATTCGTCTCATCTGTAAAATACAAAATAAAGCTTGCAATTAGTTTATTTTCACATATTCTTCCCTCTTTCCTGTTGGTACATGAGAAAAATTCAGCATTACTAAAAGGACACAGCTTGAAATGAACTGTTTGGTCTTGCCCTGGTTTCATCCTTGTACTCTGTAATTCAAAATGAAGTTGCTTAGGCATTACAATATCTTCTGCTTTGGACTTGAGCTGTGGTTTGGGTGACCTCTTTAGGTAACCTATTTAAATTTAACGATCTTGTATTCCTTTTTAAGATGGGAAAACTCACTGTGTTTGAAACACAGAACTTCAAAAAACAAAAAAATGCTGTGGATTCCCATACTGTCTCCAGCCTATTTTGAAAACCAAAAAATTATGGCTAAATATAAGTGCTTTGTATGGAGACAGAGTAATAAATGTGGTATTATGGAATTATGTGTCCCCCCACAGCTGATGCTTTGGCAGCCTCTGTCCCCATCTCTCTGTGCCTAAATGTGACTGTTTGGTGCTCTGCAGTGACTTTCCAAGAGTGTTTTTCAACAGAAAGCTGAGGAACATTCTAAGATGCCAGATGCTTATTTTCTTATTGTTTACTCAGGAAAATAATTGAGAAATCTGCATCAGTTAAACCTTTTTTTTTTAATAAGTTCTAACAAAAAGCTCTAGAAATGTACAGGTGAATTATGAATGCAGTTTTTGATAGGTTTTAACAGTTGTGATGAGAAACACTATATTTATCATCTGTACACACACTGTTGCTAGGATTGAAGTATATACTTCTACATCCCTTTTATTTACCAAAAAAATAGGTGCAACTATTGTCCAATAGTATGAAGCAGACCTTAGAGCTACTCATTGAAATGTCAATAATTTTCAGACTGAAGTTAAGGTCACCAGTGATGGTTCTTCATTTGCAGCTCATTTAGGGGAAAAAAAATCCTCAGCTCGATCATCAATGTGTCTGTTGGTTTTTATTTAGCAGCAAGACAATGAAAATTGTGATTCTTGTGCAGATAACCTACAGCTGTGATCTTGCTAGATTTGCATACTTGAAAGGCATCAAAGTTCTAGACAGCAATTTTATGTTTTTAAAATCAAGGTTGTGTTGCTACTTGAAGTATTTTAGGTTTATTATTTTAAGTATGATCTTTGCACATCTGAACTGGGTGGGCAGGCAGGAATCTCAAACAACCCACTAAAATCCTTTATTCCTAGATGAAAGGGCTGGAAGGAGGGTTACAGCCTTTATGCTCAACAGTCCCTTTTGTTGCCTTTTAGAAATTAACATAATTTCCTGCCCCTGGTGTAACCTGAGCAAGCTGAGATTTCAATTGACAGTGACAATTGGGATGTTACATTCTACATGTGAATTTAATTCTGTCAACATCTCATGTCTGTGCCAGCCACATGAGCTAATTCATTTGCTGCTGGCTTTATGGTTTGTACATGGGGGGAAAATTGCTGAACATGCAAGGAGGCTGAGGACATCCTTAATGCCTGACATGGCTGACAGAAGCTTACTCACTAGCAATAAAAGCAATAACAAAAGCATCCAAAGGCAGAGGACTTTCATTAACAAGCTGGAGAATTAGGGTTGATGTCTTGGCTCTGTCATGACTTAGCTGAGAGGTGGTTTTTTAATTTATTTTTTTATTTTCTATTGGCCTTGACATATCCTCTTTGTTCATCATCTCTAATAGCTGTTAGAATGGAGCGTTCCGTTGACTCTTTGTGACTTTTGGAACTAGGGTTTCCCGTCACACTGTCATTTGTTTTTAAAGCTATCCTTGGCAAGTTTTTCTGCTATCCTTTTCAGTCTTCCCCAGATGTCCATCTAGTACTTTCTTGCCATTTCTTTCATAATCTTAGGAAATTTTGAAATAGATATATTTAAAGATCGTTATCTTGATGAGACCATCTGCGGTTGTCTCTGTCCCCTGCTGCTTCCTGTTTTTTAATTCTGTCCTGACAGCAGTCACTCTTCCAGTACTTCTGCCACTCCTTGAGTATTTTAAGTTGTAAAAAACATAGTAGTTGAGTAGATCCCATCATGGGGCTTCCTGAGGGCGAAAGATCCCCCAAAGTATTGCCAATGCAAGGGAAAGTGCCATCACTCCATTTGATACTCCCTCAGCACCTTTCCCCCGCTGCTCACTGCAGGTGCCTTGGAAGGTATCCTCAGAGTGAGATAATGGAAATACAGATGGATTTGTTGTTTTCAGTACTTCCTTCACCATTACTGACATTGGAGGTGCCTAACCCTGTGTGTGACAGGCTGAGATACAGCCAGAGAGGAGGAAAGCTCCTTGGCATCACTGACTCTGGTGTTTGGTGTTTCATACACTTTGCCTACAGCCTGACCTTCCTCTTTCTATCACATGCTGCCTTTTTATTCCTGTCTGTGGTATGGATTTCACTACTGGAGTGGGACAGAGTTTGAGGCAGGTTTTTCTTTTTTTTCTGAGTGCGGTATGTTGCTTTTGATCACACTTTTGTGGAGGGTCGTTCTTTTTACTGTCACTTTCTATCACATTTTCTGTTCCCAGCCACTTTTGCTTGTCTCTGCTTTAGGCATTAGGCACTTTAAACTACATTTATACAGTGGATTTCAAACTGGCCCCTTGTTTTCCAGCTTAAACTTAGTGGTGTTATGATTGCAAGTAGCTGGGCAGACAGTAGTTTCTTATTAACTGATAGTTTTCCTTGCACGATCCAAAGGACTTAGCACATCTTGTTTATAAGCTACAACACTGGGGGGTGGATGTTTTCATTGTTTTTATTATTATTATTTATTTATTCTTCATCACAGCTGCACAAACAGCCTCTAGCTGCATGCTAAGGTTCACTTGCCAGGCTGCATTTTTCTTTATTTTAATAATTTTGTTTTATTGCTAGAGATTTGCTTGGATGAGAAGGAAAGGAAAAGAAAATCAAGACTGAAAGTACCAGGGCAGTGCAGCAAGAGAGAACAGATTGTGTTTGCCTTTTGAGCTCATTTAAGCATCAGATTTAGAAAACATTGGCTTTTCCAAACAACAGGGGTATCAAGAACTGTTCCCCTGTCCCAGCTTGTCTCAGTGTGCCATGTAGCAGAATTTTCTCCACAAGCAGGGTATGCTAATTTCCTCTTGACTTGTTCATGCAATGGAGCAAAGAGGAGTTTGATGGAGAGACATCATTACATGAACCCCTGCTTGCACACCTGCCCTGAGAAAAGCTGGATTTATACATGTTTTGGAGTGTAGAGCACTGTTTCTTCAGCTCTTCCAGTAGAATGTGATAGGATGAACTATGTATGGAGCAGCTAAATCTTATGTAGAAGACATATGTTTGCTAATTATTAACTTGAGAACTCTAAATGAAAGAGGTCAGAAATAGAAGCATTATGCAATCCATGGTGCAAAGACAGGAATACACAAAGGACATTTCTGGTCTCAATGTTCAGTCCCAATTAATGAGTCTCTTAATATCTCCTACAACAATAATTATGTGTACAATAGCCAGAATGAAGTTCAGAGAACAGCAGGTTCTCATGCCAGGTGACAGCTTGAAACAGAAAGAAGCCAAAGGTCATGGTTTCCAGCCAAGCAGAACTTGGTGCTGCTTTGAGTTACTCTTCCAAGCAATGTTTTGGGAAGGCACTCAGTTCTCTTTACTGAGATTCCATTTGATGTGTAATTCTAATTGCAGTGTGACAGTGTGCAAGGAAGAAAGTGAGCTGCTGCAGAAATAGTCTGAGTCAGTTGTTTTAATTATTGCTCTTATGGAGAAATTATTGTGTCATTGAGGCATGTCCTAAAAATCTGTGAGGATGGGTGTAATTATACAAAGGCCTGTAATAAGCTGAAATTTGGTCAGAAAATGAGATGCTTCCAGTAAACACAATACATCCTTATACATTTGTGGATTATTAGTTAGGAAGAGTTGTTTTCTGGTGTATTGTCATTTTGCAAAATTAATATTAGTGACTGTCAGCAGAATTTAGGTAAAGGCAGCATGTAGAAAGTGCATTTTGTAGCATGGAGATGTGGCAAAAATGGTGAGTTATCATTTTTCTTACAATACCACAGTCTTAGAATATGAACTCAAAGAATATAGAGCTGTTAGAGAATTGGAACTGCAACAAAGAATTATTTATTATCTTTGTACAAAAAAGTCAGTTACTACAGTCAAGGAACTAGAGCTGATTTCTAAAGAAATGGTGAAATAAGCAGGTGTGCAGGTAGGGATGAGGCACTTTGAGAAAACTGAGTGTTCATGGCAGTAAACAACAGAACTGTGTGGTTCTTTGACAATGCAAGTCACTGGTAGAAACTTAGGCAAGAGGCATTTAGTGGATTTTGACAGGTACTTTAAAAGTGCAGTGCAGTGGGTATGCACTGGGAAATCCATGAGATACTGAAAATTTTCAAGTTAAATGTACAGTTATTTGTAGTCCACTGATAAATGAAGTTTTTGTTTGCTGCACCACTTCACCTTTTTGCTATCAGACACTGGTATAAACCTGAATCTGAATGATCACAAATTGGATGATGATCTGAATAATGCATTTATTACTGTATGTTACAGCACCTAGCCTCTTGCTGCTATAGATTAATGATATTCTTTCTTTTTGTAGTATGACATCGCACACAAGATTGGTGACATAACAGTGGTATAAACATGAAGAAACAGGCATCAGTTTTTGCATGACTTTCCAGTATGGTGAAACTGAAGTACATTATGAAATGAAGTGCTGTTTTTTTTTTAACTTGATCTCACTTTAGATTCAAGATTTTTAAGTAGGCTGTATTCAGTTTTGTAAGTACCAAATTTTTTTCTTTTTCATATTTTTAATGCAAAGTTTACAAAACCACTCCTGACGTTTTTCTTACTACTTTTGTGTTTTGAAAAGCGTGCACCATCTCTCCTCTCTGCTTCCCCCACCCCATTCCTGGAGATGCAAAAAATTGTGAATTTAACAAAATCAACTCAGGTAGCAGAAATAGAGCCTTAACCAGTGGGGTGTTAAAGAGATTGTAATCTGAAATAGAGTAGTTTTGGGTTTTCCTAGCTTTCTGGTCTGCTGATTTCATAAGGAAGTGTGTCATCTATTGAATGCTGTAGTGATAGCCATGAGGGCTGACAAACTGTGTGCAAAATGGGCTGTGTTTTGAGATTGTATATATTTTATAACACTTAATAAAACATACTTGAATGTTACAGTTAACACATGCTTCAGCATAATTTGTTAATGCAGGTGGTGTGGTAATTCCTGTCTGTGCACTTCCTTATTCCTCCTGCTCCCCAATTTACCATGCAGGAGTCCAGAGGGAAGAAGAGTTTGCTCTTTAAACCAGGCTGGTTATGGGGTCCCTATTGCCTCCTGCACTGGGGAGATTTTGGGTACTGATTTCATAATGAAAATATTAATTTACTTAACCATGTAAGGATGAGACCACTGTACTCTGATCTAATTGACTGGAATTTACTAAATCAATTTTTGGAGCCTGGTATCCTGCTGGTACCTGGGCATTTTTGGTAGCTCATTACCTGTCACAGTCCACATAAATCAGAGCACACTGAAGGACTCACAGAATTTAGGCAGTAGCAGTGAGCATATGCAGACTCAAACCTGCCTTTAACTACACTGAGAAATACTGGTGCTGGTTTTTAACTATTGTAAATACGTAGTTATTAATTTAAACATTAAACTAGGGGCATGTGTTACACTGTGGTCTGAAGGCAACCACATCATCCATTGTGAAACTGGTGGTTATAATGTTGAAAAGTTATTACATTATTTTTGCTTGTGTTTTTGAGAGGAGCGCAGCTAATTCTAGAGTAAACTCGGATGCTGTCAAGCAAAAGTTTCGTTTAATGAGTTTTGTCACTTCACACGAACAGTCAAGTAAAATTGTCTAAGAAATGGGAATAACTTCTTGAGAAAAATGGAAGTGTGTAGGGTTTCTAAATATCATAGGCTCAAGTAGCCAATTAAAAAAAATTGTTCCAAATCTATGTTCAATGTTGTAATTACAGAAAAGATACTTTGCCTTTAAGAAGCACTTGTTTTTGTGCCAAAATATTTCATTCCTCATTCTCTCCTTTGACTCCACGCTGCCTAAACTTGTCTCGGAGTGAATCTGGCAAGTAATTAATCAGGGTAAAATTCCACTGGGATCAGTATGAAAGTTGCCTTGTCAAGGAGCAGCGACTGTAAGGTAATGATTTGTAGACAGCATTTACCTTTTATGCTACGTTGTGCTCTATATAATATGAGAAAGTGTCTTTTCCTGCCCTCAGTGATCACCATCATCTAAGTGCTTAATTGCTGGTGTTTAAGAAAGTAGGAGAAAGGTAGGAGTAACTGTGCAAGCTTATAGGTTTGCTTAAAAAGTGAATTTTGTAGAACTTTTTTTCTGCAGAAAAAATTGCAAAGCTTGCTGCACTAAAATATGTTCTTATATAAATAAGTGAAATAAACTTTGTTCTTAAATTCCAATCCAAATTAATAGGAATATATTATAAGTAAAAAGAAAAAAATGCAAAATATTATTGCTGTCATTGAAGGTAAATATGTGTCAATTTGGCAAAGAAATTTGCTTTTTCTTCCTCCCCAAGAAATTAGTAACTGTAAAACTTTCTTCTCATCTCTCTGAGGAGTTGCTTGGCTAATCCCCATCTTCTTACCATACTTCCAGATACTGAGTTTTTTGGAAGCTGCTTTGTGTTGGGTAGTTAGTCCAGAAGTCCACCCTGCCTGAAGTCACCAAGCATGGGCTGTAAACTTTATGTTGCTGTGTTGTTATGGTGTAAGTTTGAAACATGAGTTTGAAAGCTTGTCTGGTGCCACACAGAAACTCTGAAGATTTATTCTCACTCTCAGTCTGTTCTCTGCCGCCTTCCTCAGGCTTGAAAGATACAATGGTTAAACCTGGGGGTTGTGCCTCTATAGATTATTGTGGCTGTTTAGGAGTGGCTGGAAATATCAGGGTAAAGTTTTGCTTGGTATAGGTTATTTTTTCAACTATTTATCCTCTGTAATACATAGAACAGCTTGGTCAGCAGGTGGAAAACTCCCTGACTGTCGTGCCAACACCATTAAATGAGGAGAAGTAGTGCATTTCATGTACTTTCCTTCTTGCCAGGGCTTGCTTGTTACAGGAGAGTTTAAGCATGTGTTTGTTTGGTAGCTGTGCTCCTGTTCACACCCACAGGAATCTCATGTGATGTTTTGCATGCTGGCCTGGACCTGGAGAGTCACAAAGCCTGAATGTCACCAACAGCAGCTGTATCTCTGCTGCAGAGATTAACTTGGATTACTTCCCTCCATCCTTGCATACGACATTTTTCTACTAAATGGGAGGTGTGAGATCTCTGTTTAGACCACTTCTGAAACAGCTCTGTTTCTCCCAAAGCCATTATAATTACAGGTCTCTGAGGAGCAGTGCTGTGCTCAGCCATTCCCACCCTTCCTGGGATCTTCTCCATGGTGGCCAGGCCTTGCTGTCATGTGGAATTTGGAAAGAGTGTGTTGTTACTGAGGTTGGTTCTGTGGGCTCAGACTGTCCAGGTGGCATCTTGCACACTTTGTAGAGTATGAGATGAGGCAGGCAGCTCACCAGGTGAACTGTCCCATGGTCAAGGAGGGGTTTGGATTCAAACAGTGCCCTGCAGGCAGTACGGCTGCAACAGAAGCTATGCCGGTGCAAGGCAGTTTCACATTGCTCTATCCCTGTCTGAAGTGGCATCGTTGTAAGCACTTGCATAAAATTAAGAAGGCTCAAATTGTGCATTTTGAACTGCAGCATTTGGCAGCTGCAGAAAGATTTGGCCCAGCCTGTCTTGACTCTTCTTTCCTGGCCTTGGGCTCCCTCCTGTCCTGTCAGCAAAAGCACTGGAGCAGTTGCCGTGAGCCACATCAGAGACACGGTATGGTTTAAAATTGCTTACATATGGTGAAGTGTAGTTTGAACTTGGGTACATTCATCATTCAGTTCAGCAGGCAGCTGCACTGATATTTGTGCTGACAACAGGGGAAGGAGGCAGTGTGAAAGTGGAAAGAAGGATCAAAGTACAAGAAAAAGGCAGACAACAAAGGACTTTCAGCAGTGGGGTTAAAAGTGCCCAAGGCACTCAGCTGCTCTGCTCTGCACAGGGATTGGCCCAGACAAACTCCAGAAGAGCTTTCCAGTGCTCTGTGATCCTGTTAAAAAGATGTATGCAGCCAAATTCTCTCAGCATTCAAAAAATGGTGATCCTCAGCTGTGGTGCTCAAAGCTACAGACTCCTCAGCTTTTGGCACTGGAGTTTCCAGGCACCTGTGCCCTCCTCCCATGTGCAGAAACCCTTTATTCTGCATAGGATGCACAGCTTGCATTGCATGGCATGTGCAGCCCATTGCCTGCCCCACGTATGAGCCCTGCTGAGTGTTCACAGGAATGGCAGCATTCCCAGGGCACCCTGCTCCAGTCAGTGCTGGCACAGAGCACGCTGGCAGCAGTTGCCATTTTCCCTTTAAGACTTAAGGGAGATGGTAGTTGATAATGCTGATGTTGTCATCAACTATGAGCTTGCAAAAAAATGTATGCAGTTATTTCATGTGACTCTGAAGTAATCCTGAGTCTCTCCCTAAGGCATCTGGTGGAGCATCCACGTGGGCAAACCACCTTTGGCTGCAGTAGCCATGCAGGTGGGTGCTACACTGCAGTTCCCTCTGCAGGCTGCAGCTCTCCTGTGGTACTGACAAAATCCAGGTGGGTCAAACACAAAGGGAAAGGACTTCAATCTCAACTCCAGGAGCATGTGGATGGTGAAGGAGGAAATCATTACTTAAAAGGAAGCCACACAATCTTTCTCTGTAACTCAATGCCACATTCAAAGGTTGCTTGTTAAAATCTGCAGGCTGGAGACCCAGCTCACTGGGTTTTAACAACACTGTTAACATAGCGTAGCTGCAACTTCAGTGTCATGCATTCCAGTTCATTTCTATTCCTCACATGACTTTCATTATTTACAGGAAAATGGGATACATTAAAAATCTCAAGTAATTTATTTTGAATAGCTTGCTTTTGCAATACAATGCAGGCTGCATTAACACTCAGGAGGCAGCTAGACGTGAGCTGACACTGAATATGCAAAAATATTTACAATGAGCTGTATGTACCATGCTCTTTATGAATAATTTGCCTCTTACAAAGTAGATGACATTAATTACAATTATCACAACAGAAGCCATGAAAGTTTGGGCTGGCAGAAACATAATAATGGGATTACTGCTGTTTTCATTAACACTGGGTCACTTCTGCATTTTACCTTTTCTGAGTATTTAACTTGACAATGTCTTCTCTCTGTCCTCATGACTGAGTCATTATTAATGCAATAAGAACTTGCTGTCCTTACAGAGAAACTGTGTTCCCTTCACAAATGTTTTTCTGACCTTTCTCCTCTTATCAGCAGTCAAACTTTTCCATAAACTCCAATAGTCCTACTTCTGAGGTTAACAGAAAAGAAGGTAGAAATTCTAATAAATCTTACATCACACACTAACATGGAGATGAGGTGCGTGGAAGCCTTGCAGGACTCCTCAAAGGAGTGAGTTGCTGAAACTGGGAAAGGGAGCACTAACACACCAAATCCTGTCTTATGACAATAAAGTTTCACACTTTAAAATCCATAATTCCTTAATTTTTATACGTCTTTATAATTTAAATCAGGAACTAGGCATTTCTCTATGCAGGGGTGTGTTTAGAAGTGGCTAGGCTAGTTTCAAACCTTAGAGCAAAATTTTAGAAGATTAACTGTTTTTAAGAGTGAGCATTGCCTGTCATAATCCCTCCCCATGCAAAGCATTGGTCTGGAGCAGTTGTGCCCTGGATTAGCTTCAAGCACAGTCCCAAACCATGGACACCATGCCCTGTAGTGCTGGCTGCCATCCTGGGTGGTCCTAGTCCCAGGGGTGAACCAGAGCTGAGGGGAGACTTCTGTTCTCTGCCTCTCCCCCAGATCAAAACCTTGGCCTTTTGTGAGAAGAGTGAATTGCCAGTTCCAAGCTCTTGGTCTCTCTCCTTTGACCACGTGCTGCAGGAGGCTGGGGAAGTGGGGTGGTTACTTTCCTAGGACACAGCAGATGTCCTACATTGCCAGATTTCTGGGGGTTGAATTTTGGTTTTTTTTCCCTTAAAGAAAGAGGAACCCTTTATCATCTCTCAGTGCTCTATTTCAGTGACCAGTGTTAGTGTCTGAAGGCTGCTTGTCATTCTAGGGCCTCTGCTTTGGCTTCAGTACAATAAGCTAATGGGGATGGATTAAATGAACTTTTACTGGGGTTAATTTGATGTGTGTGTATACAGTTTCTAATATGCCAGCAGAATGACCTGTCAGCAGAAAGGCAGGTAGGTAGGTAGGTAGGTAGGTTAGGTGGGTAGGTAGGTAGGTAGGTAGGTGGGTAGGTAGGTAGGTA
>JAWWMS010000001.1:11531159-11543213 GCA_035048045.1 Chlorospingus semifuscus
TTTAATGTAATATATATCATAAAATAATAAATCAGCCTTCTGAAACATGGAGTCAGATCCTTGTCTCTTCCCTCAACCTGAGACCCCAGTGAACACCGTCACAGTGGATCAGTATAGAATTGAAAACAAAGCTGACTCTGGCCTGGATCAGCAGTGGTGCGGCAGCAGGACCAGGGCAGGGATCATCCCTCTGTGCTGGGCACTGCTGAGGCCACACCTCAATCCTGTGTCTGGTTTTGGGCCCCTCACTGCAAGGACATGGAGGTGCTGGGGTGTGTCCAACAGAGCTGAGGAAGGCTCTGGAGTACAACTGTGATGAGGAGCAGCTGAGGGGGCTCAGCCTGGGGAAAAGGACCCTCAGGGGGGACATTATCATTCTCTACAACTGCCTGACAGGAGGGTGAAGCCAGGTGGGATCAGGCTCTTCTCTCAGGTAACAAGCGACAGGATGAGAGGAAATGGTTTAGTTTGCACCAGGCAAAGTTAGATTGGATATTAGGAAACATTTCTTCATGGAAAGGGTTGTCATGGACTGAAACAGGCTGCCCAGGAAGTGGTGGAGTCGCCATCCCTGAAGGGATTTAACAGACATGGAGATGTGGCATTTAGGAACCACTTGGTTTTAGGGGGGCCTTAGCAGTGCTGGGTTAATGGTTGCACTTGATGATCTTAAGGGTCATTTTCAACCCTAACAACTCTATGGTTCTAGTCAAATTCTTAAAGAGAATACTGTGCCAATTTGCAGCACCAAAGCAGATTACATAATGAAATCACTCTATATCACACATTTCTATGCAAAACAAGAGACATCCAATAAAAATGTAACTGACAGAAAGGCAATCAAAATTTCTTTTTTAAAACCAGACCTTTTTTATGACAAAGCACTACAAACCCAAAACAAAGAGTATTGAAAAATTCTCACCCTGGATTTGCTTGAGCAGTTTTTCATTAAGTTGCTTTAACTCTCCTAGAGTCATTGTAGTCACTGTAACAATAAAATCTGTTATTACTACTACCAAAGTCACACAAGCATCCCTAAGCAGACTCCTATTTTCTCAAGATTTCTTCTATTTGCATCCTAATAATCAACAGATGCATGGCAGTAAATCAGGGACAACAGTACTTATCAGTGATTTGGGGAAAATTTGAGAATTCTCTTTTTAATGTTGACACAGACAAAGATTTACTTACTCCATTAGAAAACCCTCTCTTCAATGTTAAAAAGGTGGAAAATCAAGCCCTGAAAAGAGTAGCATCCAGAGTCAGAACTGCATTGGCACATTTAAATACTACACCCTCCTCTGACTGCAAAACATGATTTCCCCAGTGTAACCCATGAAAGCACATCTGTTAAATTGTGGACAATGAAAAGGGGACAATTCTGAGCTAACTCCTGCTATGTTTCCCAGCCTGCAAGAAGCAGCTTCCTGACAGAATTTTCAGCATGTGGCTCCCTGTTTTGGTCATCAAGGCTTGTGTGCATACAGGAATAACTTGCACAGTTTCCACTGAGTATCTCAGTGACAAATGATGGAAGGACAATCCTGCCTTGATATGAAGACCAGCATATAAAAATAGGTTTCCTTCTGTGCTCCTGGTGAGAACTATAAGATCCTCTGTATCATTCAAAATCCCTTCTGTATCTCAGGTTGTGTGCATTGATCACCCTCACAGAAAACACACATTAAGCCTCAGAGGAGGGAACTGTGGAAGTGTTCTTCAGTGCCCTTGATCAGCAGCAGGGAAGCACTGGTCTGCTTCCTAGGGTTCCCTGAACCCTGCAGTGGGCACGCATGATGCCATGGCTGCTGCTGAGGTGCCCTCGTCACCACGGTGAAAAGTGACAATCTGAGCACCACAGGGGGCACTGGGAACTGGCACAAGCTTTAAGACCTTGCAATTCTAAAATACTGGTTTTAAACTTCAGCAAAGCTCTTTCTGCTACAGCTTAGCAAAGCTCTCATTGCATACTTGAGAGAAAAAATGATGCTGTAGCTTTTTTCCAGAGATTTCTCTGTGCAAAAGGTTTCTACATGGCAAATTTAAAGTCCTGAATTCTGAAAAAGATGGGTTTTAGCTACCCACTGGATTATTTGATTATCCTAAGCCTTCCCTTTCAAACTTTCTCAGAGCTGGCAGTTGTGGGATGTTAAACTGCTGACAGTACTGCCAAGCCAAAGAAGCTGGCAATAGCTAAGACTTGGTACTCAAGACATAATCCCAGCTAAGAATAAAACAGATTCACCTTTCTCCTCCATCAGTCAGGTAAAATGGTGCTCCTGCCTACCTTCAGCTATCAATAAACCTGAGAAGTCCCTTCTCACACTTTACCACTCTTCAAGCACCATAAAAACCCTGAATAAATTTAATATAGTAATTAAGAGCTAAAAATGTCAAGATTTGCCCCCTTTTATACCCAGTGGTAGGATGCTAATTCCCCATTCCTCAGCATTTTCATTAACATTTTGTCATCTGGCAGACAGACTTGTTCACATGTTTCATGTGAGTGTTTTGGGACAGGACTGTTTCATGGCACATTATTCTGATACAGAAGGGAAAGGGAGAAGGAACAGAGCACTGAATTTAAATGGTAAAATATTATTCTATACATAGCTGAGGCAAACTCTGAAAAAATACTGGCCAAGCTATTTACATTTCCATTAATACTGTTTTTTAGTAGACAGCTATGTTGTTAAGACTGAAAGTATTGCAGTAAGAAGGTACCTAATTCTGGCAGTCTAAGTTTACATCTAACATACAAACTTTATCATAGAGCCTCCAAATGAATGTCTTTTAAAGGTAAATACTGCAAAATACAAGCAAAAATGCCTCAAAGCTGCATTTTGTAGTCAGAAGAAAAAACCTGTTATTGTGCTCAATGCAGATTTAGATTCCCATCCTGAAATCAAAGACTGGAGATAAATTCCCAGTCACTAACTTCAGTTAGACAACCCCATAAACCAGGTCAAGCTTCCATAACTCTTCTGTTATATGCTGTCCTGATTTATGTAATCCCAATTTATGACTCCAGTGGACAGGTGGTCAAACAGCCCAGTGTATCTGTTTTGATTTATGGCTTTAAGGCTGCTAATTCACTACAAATGCAACATGACACATCATGCAGCAGTTAAGTAAAATCCTTTCATAAAGAATGAGAAATGACTCAGCTTTGCAAGGACAGAGTTGTCAGTTTGCTAAAAAACAAAAGGGAGGCTAAAGAAGCCAATTCCAACTTTTAACAGTACCTCTTTTCTGACTCTTCTGATATTCTGACTCCATTATTACCTTGTTTTTCATCACTTGTTTTTCCCTGGAATATTTTATCAGTGCTTTTGTTTTCTTTCTCAGGTCTTTCGAAATTCAGAAACCCTCTCCAATTACTTTTCTCATCTACAAATGTAAGAGTGGACATTCACAAGTTCAGGACCAAGTACTGCCTAAAAAGCAGGGTGGTAACAGCACATACCTCTAGGAATCTATTCCTAACACATTTCATGCAGCCTGATTCCAGAGACACTAAAATATCCTAGCTTTTTCTAAAGATTTCTTCTAGTGATCTTCTTAACAGGGAAACTAATTTTCTGTAATTTTCACCATCACCACAGTCATCAAAACATAGTTCAGGTTTTCTGCTACAGCCTTTAAGAGGACATGGTGGCAGAAGGGCCTTCCCAGTTTCTTAAACTCAACAAACACAAGGAAAAAAATCCAGTAAAATGCACTGGAAAGTCTGCTACTATTATTTCCCAAGTTTGTTCTGCTACATGACCTCTAATTTCCCCTGCTGTTTAGGGCAGGTCTTTGTGAAATGGAATTCAGG
Organism: Chlorospingus semifuscus; assembly: GCA_035048045.1. Lineage (NCBI taxonomy): Eukaryota > Metazoa > Chordata > Aves > Passeriformes > Passerellidae > Chlorospingus > Chlorospingus semifuscus. Next base: position 11,534,980 of record JAWWMS010000001.1, read on the forward strand.
GCACTGTGCAAGTTCACTAAGAGAGAGATTTGCAGGAGCTGAGGAACCTCCACCTCCACAGGCAGGGCTGTGCACCTCCCAGGAATGACGTATGGAAATTAAACGTTCTGCATACATTAGACATGTCCTGTGTCACACTGGGCTACAGCTAAGAGTAAAATAAAATGAAAATAAAAAAAAAATTAAAAATAAAATAAAATAAAATAAAATAAAAAAAACAAACACAAAAACCACCAGCCAAACCACCCTATTTGCTCAGCCAGGTAGCTCTTTTTTCCCCACAGATTTTACATGCTGGACTTCAGGCTGAGAACTAATGCCCTGTGGACACATGAAGTGGTCAATAGGTATTGAAAGAAGGCCCGTGCTTGCTAGGCTGTGTGTAAATGGATGCATACTCACATTCCTCCCTGCTGTGCTGAGGATGTCTCCTATGAACACTGGCAAGTGAATCCCCTTCAGCTTTTTCAGCTTTCTGGACCTGGCTGCGGTTGGGCCACAAAACGCTGCTGCAGCAGAAGGTAGCACCGAGTCTGAAATCAGTGGATTCCCTTGGTTCCAGCAGAGTCTGTGAGCAGCTTGAGATGCCTCCAGATTTCCCATCTATCCATTTTGCAGAGTATCTAGGTACTGGGGAGTCAAACTGTGGGAGTAACTTTCTATCAGTCTGATGTCTGAAGCTAAAGAGCTGGTGTTGGGATGGTTTTGAGCTTTCAGAATCAGAGTCTAAATCCTTGTTTTGTGCATATTGTATGATCCAGTTAATTTTTTTGCTCAAGATATTTTTTACTTCTGCATAAGGACTTTTAGAGAGCTTTGATCGTGGACAGTCCTGATTTGCTATTAAGTGGAATTTTTCAAAGCAGTCTCTGTGCCCCCTTAAAGATCTTGTATGTAGAAGGTCTGACTTTGGTACTCCTGTAAAGACACAACAGAAAGAAGTTCACTTACTGCTGATTTTTTAATATCTTTACTCACAAGCAACCAAGAAAACAAAAACTTTAGTGAACAGTCTTATCACTGAAGCAAACAAGGGCACCTCACAGTCCAAAATTTGTGAAGTTTCCCTCAGGCTTGAGTCCTTGTCACGCAAAGTGTTCTGCACACCATAATCTCTGGAGCAGGGCTTCAGTGTGTGCCTCTTGCATGGTGACAGAGATGAAGCAAACTGACAACTCCACCCATGCTGCATCCCCCCTACACACAAGTGTATAAGCTGCAGAGGTAAAATAAACCCAACTGTGTTCCAGCAAGTTCTATAGAATGATCCTGAAGAGCAGTCTGACAGCACTCATACCAGCTCCCATCTCTATGCATAATGTTATGAGCCATCTGCTCAAATACTGCAGGGTGCAGGCTTGTCTCATTCAAGTGGTCAAACATAACTCAGATCTCATAATATATAAACTATAATAATAGTTTATATATAAACTACATAAACTATAATAATAGTTTATATATAAACTACATAAACTATAATAATAGTTTATTATTTTGCACTGGTACAGGCCTGCAGCCTAGCTAGGGAAGCAAGCTCTAATACTGTCAATGCTTGCCAACATTAAACTGTCCTGAAATTCATTTGAGGTGTGCTGGTTTTGGCTAGGATAGAGTTAATTTTTACCTCAGTGTAATATGGGGCTGTGTTTTGGATTTGCACTGCAGTGTTTCCATTATCACTGAGCAAGGCTTACACAGTCAAGGCCCTTTCTGCCTCTCTCACCACCCTGACAGGGGGCATGCACGGAGCTGGGGAAGGACACAGGTGGAACAGCTGATCCCAACTGCCCCAAGGGACATTCCACACCAGATGGCATCATGCTCAGTGTATAAAGCTGGGGAAGAAGGTGGAAAGGAGGAATGTTTGGAGTGATGGCGTCTGTCATCCCAAGTCACCGTTCTGCATGACAGAGCCCTGCTCTCCTGGGGATGGCTGAACACCTGCACAACCATGGGAAGCAGTGAATGAATTCCTTATTTTGCTTTGCTTGTACAGGCAGCTTTTGCTCTCCCTTGGAAGCTGTCTTTGTCTCAGCCCACAAGCTGAAATTCTCTCCCCATCCCACCGGGGTTAAACCATGACGTCACACAAGATGGATGTTTATTCTCCTCTCTGCTCATCCTCCCTCAAAGACTGTTCAAATAGCTACAGCAGGTAACTCAAACCTCTAAGTAACAGCTAGTGATTGACAGGTTAAAAAGGAACACAATCTGTGAGGATCTGCAGTTGGTGAGTGAACACAGATGGTATGAGAAATGACAATTCCAGAAAGTTAATATTGCCCCACTACAAAATCACTTTCTGCTACTTCAGTGGATATTTATTTTTCTTCACATACACAGTAGATTCAGAATCCAAGTCCAGAATAATAAACAGTTTGTCATTTATTTCAGTACCCCATATATTACTTGGGAGGGTCTCAATACAATGAAAACCAATTCTGTCAAACAAGTTTGACACTGCAAATAACAATAACATACCTGTGCACCAGAGGTTGAAAGTGCTTAATTTAAAAGTAGTATTTTGAAGTATTTAAAACAACAAACAATGTAACTGGATCTCTGAATCTAGGCAACATGAACCAGCCTGCAGCAATCCTATATTTTAGCCATTAAAAGTGACTAAAATAAAAGAAAACCCATGAAGTGCAACAGGTAACAAAATCTGGTAACAGAGACATTTACAGACAGTTAGAACAAAGCTACATGTTACTACAAGTCTCAGTTCTAGTTGATTTACCCTCTTAAATTCTTGAGGTAAAGTGTAATCTCCCCACCCCATACAATTAACAAATGATACAATGTTTTTGTTAAGTTACTGATTCCCACAAAATCTCACACTGCTCTCAAAACTAATCTGAAAAGGTAAAATTTTTAACATGAAACTGATAACAAACCCAAGCACTTCATTTTGATTATCTCACTTGCTGGTATGTGCTGTTTGAAGTTGGGGAGTTCAAACATCTAGAGTAGCCATCACAAATTGTTGATTTTCCACTCTTTGGGCAGCACTGAAATTTAAGTGCATTATTTTCTGGCTGAGTTCCTGAGAGTGCACACAATTTATGGGGCAAAAATATCTAAAAAACTGGAAAATAAAAGAAAACAGCAGTGGAATTAATTTTGTTCTTAGTACCAGGGGAAAAAGGTAAAGTGATGAAAACAGATGTTCCTTCTGTTCATGAGGTAACTGTTAGAAGAAACAAAACTCAGATACTAACCAGAGGCAACTTTTAAGAAGGAAGTTCTGGAGTAAAGTACACTCTTTACTCCTCAAGTAAGAGTAAGGGGGAACTTTATTCCTCCTTTCAGTGGGCAGTAAAGATTCTCCACACCTCAAAATACTTTTTAACCTCTTTCAGCAAACAAATATCAACTTTTCTTAAACTCTGCATAATCTGCTGCCTACTTGCAATGCTATTTTACCTCTTTATGGAGACTTAAAAAACCCCAACAAACATTTCTATTAAAAACAAGAAAGACAAGTCATTTGTTTTCATGACTTATCAGCACCATTTAAATAGAGCAAGCCTGCTTAACTCAAGTAGCATGATGGAAACCTTAAGTCCTTAAGCCATCAAGGGAAAGCAAACACTGTCAAGTGAAATTATAAGGCAAATATCTTCACAATACTACAAACTCTAGAAAACTAGAGTGATTTGTTGAATGTTACTTGCTTTATCCAGGTGATTCTTCAATATTCTACTTTGCTGCTGCTTATAGTGCTTTCTTTTACTTATAGAAAATAATCAATGGGCTGAAAAACATGCTTTGCACAATTTTCCATACAATAATGCTCACGATTAACAAACACACCTGCACAACAAATGACAGAATACTGATGGTATCACTTATAAAAAGAAATTCCTTTGAGGCTGCTTCATTATTTCAATGAGAATTAATGCTACTTGTCCAGTAGGAGAGGAGCACAAGACCACACAAAATAGCCAGCACACAAATTGTTACACAAAGAAAGAACAAGTGCAGCATGACCTCATGAAGCCCCAACTGAATTATGTCCAAGTCTTAAGCTCAAGGTTATTCAAGTGTTTCCTTCTGATGAATTTATCTTTTAAGAGTTCTGAATATTGCTAACTTCCCCATTCTAAAGGCATGCTGCTCAAAGAGATCTGTTTTATCTGAACTCAGTAATGGAGTGCCTGAAATGAGCAATTATTACAGAAGAAAAAAAAAAGCTACTTCAAGAGTTTAAGCTTTGCTATTTATATGCCATAATGTCCCCCTTTCTGAGCATAGGGCAAGTTATTGCAAAACACTTCCAGTATACAGAATTTACATCCTACCCCTTCTCTTATTCCACCACAAAACCCTCAAAGGGGTCCTATCTAAGGAATCCTGAATAAAGTAATGAAAATGTGCAAATCCAAACCAGTTTTGCAGAGAACTGCTAACAGACCTGCTTCAGCTTTCACAGAACTGGTTTGGATTTTTACTGTGACAATCACACACAAAACTAAAACAACCATGCACCTCTCTTTTGTCCTAAGGTGACAATTAGTCCTTTCCCATGCAGAGAACATCAGCCATAACCTTCTGGAAGAGCTGAGCAGGGACAGCAGCTGCAGTGCCAGCACAAACTAACAACCACACACCAGAATTACAGCAAGTTAGGCTAGGGTTCTCTGGAACAAATCCTTCTATTGCGGGCAATACCATCAGACTTATGAGGCAGAAAAAATGTCCATTTCTTTTTGGGAAGATTTCATACTCCACTCAGACTACTTCATATTTTTCCCTTCATCATAACTGCAGAAAAAGCTACAATCTGGTGAGCTGGCATGGATAAAAATGATTCAGTTTTATTGCTTTATTCAACACTATACACCACCAGATGAATAAAGCATGACAAGACTTCTGTACAAAACAAGAAGCAACACTGTAATTTTGGTAAACAGCTATTGTGAGTTTCGGGGACTTTCACAGGTTTTCAGTTCTGTCTCTGCATTTCTGTTTGCCAATATCAGCCTCACTTTTTCTTACTTTTTGTCTGGTTCTTCAAGTCTGCAATCATAAACCCACCAACTTCCCCTCCCCACTCCCCCATTTGCAGTTATGTATATTTACTCCTTGTCTTACTTTCCAAGAACAGGATTGCAGACTATGTCCAAGTACACCTTAAGTTTCATGTTTACTTTTTTGGAGAAGGAAAAACCCCTCAAAAGCCAACAAAAATACCCCATCCAACAACCACACAGAGAAGAAAAGTTTAATTTGCAGGGGAAAAAAAAATCCTACAAAATTCACTAATATCTAGAAGACCATATCTAACAAACTTAAGACAGCACAGATGCTATTAGGAAACGAGCTCATGCCAGAGATCATTCCTCAAGTGCACGTGATTCACAGGCTGATGTCTGCCAAACCCCCAGACAAATCATAAAACAACATAACTGCTTACAATCCATTGTTTGTTTCTGATTCTAGTACCTCCTGTGTCCTAGATGAAATATGAATGTATCACTTCACTCAACAATATCTTTGCATATTGAACTGAAGAACAGGACTTCCCACATAAGTGCCTAATGCTTAGGCAAAAAAAAAACCTCAACCCAAACCCTGACTTTCAATTTATAAGCCATGCAAGGCTTATAAATTAGGAGTCAACATGACTCCTAATCCACTCCTAATTACTCCTCACAAAGTAATTTTGTAAATGCATGACTAGCAATCAGGCAGTTTAATACATATTTTTTTAACTTCTATTTATTCCTAACTGTAAAGAAGCTGAGGAGGGAGAATATTTACAAGATAACCAGGTGTGCAATCACACCTCAACAAATTCTACCCCATTTTAAGGCATTTGTACTTGAAAGTAAATGAGTTTTCATCATATTAAAGTTTTTTGCTTTCTGGCTCTTTTGAGAGTGAGAAACCTACAAAGACAATTTCTGCCTTTGCAACTGATTCACTGAGAACCTTCTTCTTCATTACAGACACAGAACTAAAAGTGAAGTGTTTGCTCATATGGGCAAGTGAAATGTTTGTTTATATAAGGCTGGCTAGCAGAGTTGTCCTATTTGGAGATTATAATAGTAATCAACAAGTCAATTCAAAAGGAATGTTCTTGAATACCAAGATTATTCCACATCCCTTCACAAATGTTCCCATAGAAAAAAATAAATCAGTGATCATTAGCCTGCTTATCTTCAACAGTGAGGTTTTTTTCTTTTTTTTGCTATTCTCTTTAAAAAAAAACCAACCAAACTTCTTATTTGGTCTTTCAGATCCATCAGTTGGAAATAAGCTTACATTCCTTCTTAGCCTTTTCTAATGTACTGCTGTAAACTAATTTATTTTTTGCAATGGTGAATAGCAGCTGAAGTAGAAAATCTCCCCTGAATCTAAGATGAACTAAAATTAACAGGAATATTTGTAGACACATGAATAGTCAATGAAAAGTTTGTACTACACCATTAGTTACTTAAAGCCTCCTTAAAGAATTTACAAATACTTATGGGTAAGATTTATACCTGAGCATCTCTTCTGCCTCCAGTTTGAGTTGGCTGTGGAGACCTAACAGGTAACAGGTCATTCTTTCACAGGCAGTGAAGAAATGCTTGTCAGGCACAATTCACCTCACCTGAAACACTGAACTCCAAAGAGATTTGGGACAGACACCTCTGCTCCTCTCCTTTAACCCCAGACTAAGCAAGAACCCTTGCCCGTGGCTGCCCCCTTTCAGAGCCCTGGTCCTCACAGTGTGCTCCCAGATGTTCCAGCTGCTGCTCCCCTCAGCAGCACTCTGTAAACAGGGATGTTCAGCCAGCTCATGGAACAGCTCCTGGACATCTGTGAGTGTCCACTGGGAGCACAAAGGTCAGATGAGCCCCAGTGTGGTGTACCTTGTGTGCAGACAAGACATTAAATGTCCATGCCTGTTTCTTTTAAGCCACTGCTGCATAGGCTGCTTACCACAAGTGCTGAAAGAGGGGGGTTCCCAGAAAAGCAGATCCCAAGACCTGTTCAAAATGCAGGAGACAAAAGCAGCCCATGATAACCTAAGACAACAAGTTATCCATGTGTCTAAATGACAAAAACCTGATACTCTTCAGCTGAACAATTCTGCCAACACTGAAAAGCAGGATCATTAGAGATGTGTATCTCCAGTACATCTGCTTGACAAGATGTAAAGCCAACTGCTATTTTTAAGGGTTTACATGAAATCTCATTTGAGAGTTAAATCTTATGATTTATTAGACTGGCTAGAAGGAAGATGCCAGTGCCATTCATTAACTTCTAAAACCAGACACTTTGCAAATACCAGATATTATCTTGTTCATAAATTAAAGTTCTCTCCTCACTTTCATATGATAATGCCAGTACTTTCCATACATCAAGTGTGCACACAAATCACCTCCCACTTCATTCCTATCAGCTCATTTGTATTTTAGCACAGAGCAAAGATATCAGACAGAACAGAAATCCAGCTGGCCCCTTAAATATATTTTCAAGAATCATGTTCCTTTTTAACTACTTTACTAAGAAGAATTTGCTACTGTATTAAACAAAGCAATGACTGATGAAAACTTCACTACTGAAAATATTATATCACATACTTTGTAAGAAAAATCAGTTAAATAGACAACCAGAAGAGAGTGGAAGTCATAAGCTGGTATTTCTGCAGTCTGGATGATGCCAGGTAACATAAATACTCAATTATCTTGTTTGCATGGACAAACCTCCCAAATCTGCACATTAAGAATGCAAAAATGTTTTCATTGAACCAGCTTCACATCTTAGCATTACTCAGTGGTATTTGTACAGCATTGAGAGTAAGAACAGCATCTCCAATCATGCTCAGACTTGAATGTGTAGTTAAGAGCTTTAGTGGAAACTGCAGCTAATTTCACATGTCCATTCAACTTTGCAGAAATGAGTCATACCCCTGGCCTGCAAATGCTACCTTGAAATGAGTTCTCATCTGTCTAGCTTAAAGAGCAACGATGGAAATTTTTAGCTTTTATTGCCAGAATTATCTATTTTACTGTTTACCATTTCATTATCACTGAAAAAATAGGGATGTGTAATATTCTGGAACAGAATTAAATCAAACAGTGATTTCCACTTGTCTCAACTATACCTTACAACACATTTTATTTCAGTGAGATATTCTTCTGTAGGGTGTGAAAAGGAAAAAAACTTGAAATTCCAATGCTTACACATTTGCAACAACTAAACCCACCCCCTCCAATTTTTTTTTAATGAAACAAGAA
>JAWWMS010000001.1:11562141-11576289 GCA_035048045.1 Chlorospingus semifuscus
CTCAGCTCCATGAGCTGGATGTGATGAGCTGCATGTGGTGCCTCAGCTCAGCTCCATGAGCTGGATGTGATGAGCTGGTTGTGATGAGCTGGATGTGGTGCCTCAGCTCAGCTCCATGAGCTGGATGTGCTGAGCTGGTTGTGATGAGCTGGATCTGGTGCCTCAGCTCAGCTCAGTTAGCTGGTTGTGGTGTCTCAGCTCAGCTCCATGAGCTGGATGTGCTGAGCTGGTTGTGGTGAGCTGGATGTGGTGCCTCAGCTCCATGAGCTGGATGTGGTGCTGATAACCCCAAGGTCAGGGTTCCATCCCCAAGTGAACCATTCACTCCAGAGCTGGCCCTGCTGGGCCCTGTCCAGCTCAGGCTGTTGTGTGATTCTGTGCCCTTGGAGGTGCCAGGCAGCCTCAGGGCTGGCTGCAGAAGGTTCCCAGGCTGCTGCTGAGGCATTAGCATGCTGGGCAGGGCACATCCCTGCCCGGGCCACACAAAGCCCTGTCTGTGTTTGCCAGAGAAGCATCTTGAGCTCCAGCTGCAGCAACGAGCGGTTTGGGGACCAGACTGACAGGGTGGCATTAAAGGACATGAACTGGGGGGGTTTGTACTGAGTTCTGTGTGTGGGAGACTGGGGCTGTGCCCAGATGAGACAGCAGGAGCAGGGATGCCCTGCTTGGCACCCCCTGCTTGCATTTCCAGGCAGAAGTTCAAGAAATGCTGTTTGTGCATGGTGGGAAGGAACCACTGAGGGGTGGTTTTGGCACAGAAGCTGCTCCAGAGTTTAAGGATGTGTGAGCTGTGGTGTGCTTGTACCTTGTTTTGGAGGGCAGATCAATTCTCAGGAGATGTAACCATTACTTTTATATCAGTCTCTCTAAAATTCCTTGAAAGATCATCAAATCTTAATGAGTGTGATGGGATCCCTTAGCAAGGCCATGGTCTAAATTTCTAGAAGATTAAATGCTCTGAGCAAAATGAATGCTTTTTATGTTGGCAAAGAAAGAATTGCAGCCATGCTGCTCATCCCTGGAGCTGCCAGGATCCCTTCCTTCTTCCACACAGGAGGGACTTTGAGTGCCTCAGAGCCAAGGGGTTAAAGTGGCTTTGTCTAATTCAGAATGAGAGGAGTTATTGGTGAGAGTCCAGAGAAAGTACAGCTGTTTCCTCAAGAAGTTGTGGCTGAAATTCTGAACCCAAAGCACTAGAGCACATAAAACTAAATAAAGACCAAGGAATTATTATTATTATTATTATTATTATTATTATTGTTGTTGTTGTTTTGTTTTCCATATTGCAGTAATGAGAATGTTTTTTACAGCCCTTCCCTTTCCTTTGTGGGGAGCTCAAATTCCGTGGTGGTGGCAGAGGAATTTGGAGTATGGACTAAACCCTCAGGCTTCACCAGGGAATCATGTTGGCTAGAGTCTATTTTAATTTTTTTTTAATGACATATTAAGCTAGTGGGACTCTTAACAAGAGCCAAATGGTGTTTTCATAGGTGCTGTGCACAGATAATTCCTGTGCAAGAAGCTTTGTGTGTGAAATCATGTCAGTATTAGCAAACCCAGTTGGGCTGAAACTGTAACTAAAGCAGTCCAGGCTGGGGTGTTTGTTGTGCCTTAACTGCCAGGACAACTAGCTGGAACGGTGAAGTGTAGCTGTCTTTACAATGGTAAAAAGGTGGAATTTTGGGTGTTTTTAACTCCCCTGCCCACCTGCAGGAGCTGTGGTAGCCTGTAATGCTGTTTGCTTCTGTTCAGCAAATATTTTGTTGGCCAATGGGCAATGAAATGGTCACTTAATGGGACACCCACCCCTGATCTGCCTTAATTTCATAACTGCAATTTCTTCTCTGTGCCAGAGGTAAACAACTTCCAGTTGTTTTGTTGCTGTGTTTCTAACAGAATGTGTCTGGCCTGGGTGAGTTCTTCATCAATTCTGAAGTGTTGAGACATTTCCCTAAGAATCCCAGACTGGTTTGGGTTGGAAGGACCTTAAAGCTCATCTCATCCCATGGGCAGGGACACCTTCAACTATCCAGCTTGCTCCAAGCCCTGTCCAGCCTGGCCTTGGGCACTGCCAGGGATGGGGCTCTGTGCCAGGGCCTCCCCACCCTCAGAGGGAACAATTCCTTCCCAGTATCCCACCTAACCCTGCTCTTGCTCAATGGGAAGCCATTCCCTGTGTCCTGTCCTGTCCCCTTGTCCCAGGTCCCTGTCCCTTGGAGCTCCTTTGGGCACTGATGTTGTGTCATGGTAGACTGAAGTGCCCCCAGATCAGTGTGTGCTGCTGGCTGCCCATCCCTTTGAGCTCTCACTTGGTGGATCTGGTTTCTGATCAAGGTTTTGGCTCCTTTGTTCCTGTTCCTTGCTCTGGCTCTGCTCTCCAGCAGTTCAGCTCGTGCCTGGGCACACACTGTCAGTGCCTGGAATACAAGTTATGATAAGGCTACAGTCAAGCAGTTCAGCCACCCAAACACCCCATTTTTTTAAAATTTGATGTGAAAGTCAGTCCTTACTGGCAGTGAACTGCTCCATGTTGTTTTGGGTAATTCTCTGAGCTGTGCTTCTCCTGCTGCCTGGCCCTGTGTGTAGGTTCCTTTAGTCCAAGCTTGGTTATTCGTGCAGCAAGTTAATTTACTAATTACAGCAGCTGAAAGTACCAGGAGCCTGCTGGGACCTGGTGATGAGCTGCAGCAATTGGGGCTGGGGGAGGCTGAAGCAGCCCCTCCCTCCTCATCCTCCCCATTCCACAGCCAACAGTGGAAGGGGGGTTATCAGACCAGGAGCAGAGATGGAGTGTTGGAAGGGAGGGTGAACTTTGCACATGTAGCTGACAAGCAGCTCAACAGAGAGATCCTGGGCTGTGATTTAACCCTTTCTTTTCAGGATTGTGGTCATCAATGTGGAGACTCTACATGACTGTCTTGCCTTGTTTTCCCATTATTGTTCTTTTCTTCTCATCACCCTCCAGCTTTAGGGAGATAAGAATGGAAGTGCCCAAAGAAATGGGTCTAATTCATGCAGGGAATCCAGGAACACAAAAGGACTTGTCACTTTCTTCTTTGTACAGATCCTGGAACTGAAAAGTGACGTCCTGACACCTGAGAGCACGACAGACCTGGAATGACTGGGGAGAAGCTGCTTTGCTTGGCCATCCCTGATCTTGTGTGCCCATTAAAAGGTGTGTGTGCTGCTGGAGTCGTGCTCATCTGCTTCTAAAAGCACAGGAGCTTTGCTTTTCCCCAGAGCAGCCTGGGCTGTGCTGAGAGCTGCTGCTGGAGCTCAGAAAACAGCCACAGTGACATCTGAAGGTGTCACCATCAGGCACGTGGTAGGGCCCTGCCTCTGGAGGTTACAGAAAGTGACATCTGAAGGTGTCACCATCAGGCACATGGTAGGGCCCTGCCTCTGGAGGTTACAGCCCCTCTGCTCAGTGCTGTGCAAGGCTTGCTGTGTGTGACCGTGTTCACAGGGGTCCAAGGGTGAGTGAAGAGTTGAGGATCTGACTCCATGTTTCAGAAGGCTAGATTTATTATTATATATATTATATTTAAACTATACTAAAAGAATAGAAGAAAGGATTTCATCAGCAGGCTAGCTAAGAATAGAAAAAGAAGGAATGATAACAAAGGTTTGTGTCTCGGACAGAGTCCAAGCCAGCTGACTGTGATTGGCCATTAATTACAAACATCCAACCTGGGCCAATCACAGATGCACCTGTTGCATTCCACAGCAGCAGATAATCAATGTCTACATTTTGTTCCTGAGGCCTCCCAGCTTCTCAGGAGGAAAAATCCAAAGGAAAGGATTTTTCATAAAAGATGTCTGTGACAGCCCTCATTGCTCCAGACTTTTTCACTAGGTCCCAGGTCTCATGGGGCTGTGATTTCTGCAGGCTGGTTTTTACTGGTGGTCAAAGGCATTCCATACCATGTCCATGTCCTGTGTCACCAGATCCCTTGTCCTGTTAAATAGTGAGCTCACATTTTTCCCATAGAAGCTCTTGTTGCCCTTCATATCCCTCACTAGACTCAACAACCTGTTGTTGGTTGGGTTTCCTGACCCTATCCCTGGACATACCAGATTCCTGACTATCTTGGTTCCATCTATCAGCCTCTGGAAAATGCAGGTGGTGCTCCATGCAGCTGCCCAACACACATGTTGTCTCTAATAAACTTAATGAGAAGCAAAGGCTGTGTTTAGCTGTGTCTTTTTACTCAATTAACATTAAAATGACGTGTCACTCTGTGTGCTGGCCGAGCCTTCATCTCCAGAGAGTGCCAGTTAGTATTAGGCTCATTATTGACAGTGGCCTAGTTTCCATTGATGGAGTCATTAAAAGTTTTAGTCTGCAAAGTCAGGAAAAAGTGGTGGCTGATAGTCCTGATCTGAAATAAGAGGGGAAGAAAAAAGCTCAAACCCAACCTGTTTTGTTAATCCATCCATGTACATGAAACCAGCACAGCAGGATTGGGGAGCTAATCCCATTTCAAATCAGATGCCTGCTGGTTTTATTTAATGAGCATTATGTCTGTTTCTTTTTTAACCCTAAAATATCTTAATTCATATAACAGCATTCTGCTTTAAAAAAAAAAATTATATTTTTATCAATTCTGTTAAGGTATTTGCTTCTATAGCTGGACCAAAGATGGATTGCTAACTACCATCTTTACTGCCAAACCACACCACATGCTGAACTTCATTCATATGGAAATACCCAGAAAATGGAATTAGCACAGGGGCCTGTGAGCATTAGTACTGATGATATTTCCTACAGATGTGTACATTTTGAGTAAACTCTGGTGTGTGGGAAGAGGTAAAGTTCTGGGAGATTGTCTTTGAGCTGAGACATTAAAAATATCTTTCTTTTCACATATCTTTAGTACTCAATAAATATTTTATTCCCTCACACTCTACTCTTTCCCTGTGTAGATGCTCTGTCAAGATCTCCTCCTACATACCCACTTTCATTAAATTTGCAAAAATATGTTGTGACTTTTGTCTGACTACCAAATAAGCCTAAAATTGGAGAAAGATCCAAAACCTATTAGCAGAGGTTAAGGAGGGGCATTTTTCATTCCCCTCTACCCAAGGCCATGTCAGCAGAATGAGTGAGTGTGTCATGTACCATTTTAATTCAGCAATGCTTATATCCCTTGATAGCAATGCTTGCACAGAGTCCAGAATAATGAAGAAATAATGATCCAATTCTATTGATTATCAATATTAGCTTGGTATTATTCTAATAGCTATATTGTGATATTAGGGGAAATAAAAGTACATTTTTGTAAATTTTATTATTCAGTGTAGACATCAGCTACTATCCTAGTACTGTTTATTCTCTCAGCATCTACTATATTAATTTTTTGTCTGCTTCATAATTCCTGGGGGAAAAAAAATCCCCATTCCCCAAAATATCTTTATCTTGGATGATGTCTAGAAATTTGTTAAAATAGTATAGAACATGTTAAAATAGGTAAAGAGACTTAATTAAAAATACATATACAAATATACAAATATACAAATATACATATACATATACATGTACTTATACATATACGGGTGTCCATGTAAGGGAATGCCTGCAGTAATATATAATTATTATATATATAATATATATATATATAATATATAATTATAATATATAATATAATAAATTCAGTTCTCTTCAGCCTAGACATCTTCATCATCCTCTGTTTGTTTATTTGTTTAGTTATCCAGCCAGGGCAGCCTATTCATGTATACAAGCAGCCTAAAGATTTCCCTCAATAGCAAAATACTTACAGCAGCATATTTGCAAAATACCTGATGTCATGAATAGGAGGCTTGTGACATTAAAAATCAGATAGATAAGGCCAGTGCATTCAGTCACTTCAGCACACAATTGTCAGCTGACCAAGTTTTATATTTTTCATGCATTTTAGATTTTGCATCTTGTGGGATCAGTGACTTGCATACAGGTATTTATCATCATCCCAAATATTTGCTAATTTTCCATGTAGTTTGAATGATTCTTCTTCTGTGCAGCAGCTTAAAGGAAAAAACGTGTTTTTGGATGGAAGAAACAAAAGCTTAGCAATTCTTCCTTTTTGGTATGATACTTGTCATAACATTGAGAAAAGAACACAAGTTTGCAAATGATGGGCTGTCATGGTTATCAGAAGCCTCAGGAGTGGCTGGAACTAGAGGAGATTTCCACCTGTAAATGTATGTGAAAAACTCCAATCACTTGTTTTTAAAATTTTAAAAGTTTAATAGTAATAAAATGGTTACAAAAATAGCAATATAATTAGAGTAATAAAAATTTGGACAATTTGGATTAGGAAAATATGAGACAATAGAAACAAAGAGTTATGGACAGTCCGAGTGCCTTTTTCTGGAGAGCACAAGCCTGAAAAAGGACACACGTGAACAGAGGATTAACCCTTAAAAGCAATAGCCTGTTGCATATTCATACAGCTCATACATGATGCATAAATTGCATTTAAATAAAGGATTCTGTCTGGTCAGTGTCAACTTCTTCCTCCTAATCCTAATGGTGTCTTCAGGGCTGAGTGAGGCAGGAAGAAGTTCATTTCTTCTGATAATGGAGCAATAAATTCTCTTTCTCTGAAAGATTTAGGTGTCCTGTGGCTGCTATCTCACTGGGAGGCCTTTCTTTTAAAAAAGTATCTTACATAGCATAGTTTGTATTTTAACATTTTGTTATAACCTAAAACTATATTTAACACACTACTTGAGATAATTAATACAGCATAACTTTCTAACATAACACATATAATATTCATTTTAATATTTGTGAAAAGCCAATCATAAAATATGCATTTTTCACATGTATAAAGTCCTGTTTCAGTGCAGAGGAGCTGCACTCCGTGGAGCAGAGCAGAGAGAGGACAGACACACTGCAGAGGCAGTGCTGACCTACTTGAGCAGGCTGTGCAGCAACCAGCATGCAGCTCTGGCTCTGTTTCAGCAAAACACTGTGTGACCTCCCAAACTGGAATGTAATTTGAAACATTAAATGACTAGACATATCTTTTGGCCATGCACTTATTAACTTTTGACTTTATCTCCAGCCCACAAGGCCTCCTTTTACATCACAGTGATGCAATGCCTACTAATTGAAAGTCAGTTTTCTGCCAGCCAAGGACACAGCCAAGGCTACAAAAAGCAGACACAAATGTGTGCAGAGGCGAGATATTATGATTATTTCTTCCTCTGACTCCCTGACTCTACCTGCCATCTCTCTTTGCCAGTCTTTCTCTCTCCCATCTGCCCACACATAAAAAACCCTTAAAGCACATCTTCTTTGGGAAGGAAAAATATGGAGTGAAGTATTCTGGCCATAAGGAATGGTCTCACTATGAGAAACTGTTAGAAATTCATTCCTTAGGACATTTCCTGGCAAAGTGAACTAGTGAACAGGTGTGTTAAATAACAGTGCTACTTGTTTTTTGGAGGAAAACGTAACAGCTGTCTTGACAAAATCTTGAGCAAAGTCTGAATGAGACTTCTCTTGCTTTTCAGTGCAGGTTTGCTTAGATCCTGTTTATATTCAGAAGACATACAGGATTTAGAACGAACATTTCACAAGTCTGCCAAATGCTCTGTCAGCTTTTAATATTTTGATTAGTGTTTTTAAAAAAACTGGTTCACTCATTCTCTATCCCTCCTGATATATTTATCAAAAGCACATTTTTGTATCAGCTATAAAAATCCTAGCAGAGAAAGATTGTTGACCTAGAGGTTTTCTGGATCATAAGCATTTAGAAATCTCTTTCATAAGTAGAATTAAATTATTTCTGAGTGTAGGAGATGCCAAGGTAGCATGTTTCTCTTTTGAATTGCAGCAGGTTTTGTACATAGCATGATCCTGAATGCAGCTGCTTCTGACTGCTCACATTGGGAAAAGCACCCAAGAGACATTAATGCCAAAATCTGGAGGGAACTGCCTGGCTGAATAGAGGCAGAAGCAACCAAAATGATTGGAACATGGTTGGAAGGACTAGTGAGATACAGCTGGAAGAAAGTGCAAATCACAGTCTGCTATTGGGAAGTGACTTCTCTCATGAGTATCCCAAATTTTGGTGCTACCATGTAGTTATACAGCTCACTCACATAAAAGTTCATTAATTCAATGAATTAATTTCAGTGGGTTTTGGCTCAAGGGGTGGTTGTCCATTCAGTTGTTGTCCTTCTCAATTTTCCATAAGGTCTCTCACTTGGATGTATGGAAACTTCCCGTTTCTTGCTGCCAATCAGTTGGATACTCAACCAATGTGCTAATGTAGAAAACTTGGCCAAATCCAGAAAGCTGAAAACTGTACAAGACACAATGAAAAGTGATATCCAAAGCTGCTTTATAGCTTTAGCAGACACAAACATGATTGATATATTTTCTAACTCATGGAGAGCTCCAGACCCTCTTCCACACCCAGTAGTGCCATTCTGGCATATCTTTACATTTAAGATATGTAAGATATGTTACATATATTAATTGTATGTAGCATTTAATATGAGTGAGGCTTGAGGGTATTTTGTGTTTCATCACTTTCTCATCTCACAACTATGTTTTACTCTGCTGTCTTTAGGCTTGTTACAGAGCACCTGATGCTGAATTTCAGCAAGTGAAGTGTTAGCTAATCCAAAGGAGCCTGCCTGACTTGCATGCTGATGTAAATGGAGCTGTGAATTGTGTCATATTAGCCTCATTTGCTTCCCATATGCTTACTCTCATTTTCCCCTCAGAAGCTGCAACTTCACTTTTTGTCTTCATTTGTATGCCCAAAATGCAGCAAGCTTAATTACCAATTATAACCTTGCTCATTTAAAGGCTAAATCAGCTGGAAACAATGCTAGAGAGTGTTTCCCTTGAGGAGAACTGAAGGCTTTGTGTTAATTTACTTCCCATATTTTGATTGGTATAAAGCACTGCGTAACTTACAAGTTAATCTCCCCAAATGATGTTAATTTTAAATTGAAATGACACGTGCCCACTCGTGGGATGACAGCCTGAGGAACCTGCCTTGTCTTCCTCCTTCAACTCTGACCTGCCCTGCAGGATTATCTCTCCCTGGGAAGCTCTCAGTGGAGCAGCAGAGCACCCAGGTCTGCCTGCACCTTTTTATTTATGGCCACCTTTTCCTGCTCTATTTTTTAACCGCCTGACTGGTGCCATTTTCTTGACTTTTGGAAGTCCCTTGAGAGTTTCTTCTAAATGCAATTTCTTCCATTGTAGGAAATGAGAACTCCATAAGCTTCCAGGTAGGTTTCATGGGACCCATGGAAGGGGGAATAGCTGTTTGGGTTGATGTACTAATGATTGCCACACAGCATCCCTCCAGTCAATACTGCAAAGCTCTCAGACACTCTTTAGCTCTTGAGTGAATTTACAGCTCCTAGTGACAATCTCCATTACTGCAATAAAGACCAGTGGAACTGGAAGAAAAGAAAACTAGATTTGGAAAGCTGCCATGATTATTTATGGAATGATTGCATGCTGTAATTCATCAGCCACTTGGAGCGTGCCACCCTCTGTTCATGGCAGATGTAAGACATGTTTTTTAGCAGTTCTTTTTGTTTTACAAAGCAAAAACTATAAGATATCAAAATTGTGTGTTTTTAAAATAAAAATAACAGAAAATAAAGCATGTATTTTGAACTGGTCATGGGCTCAGTACATTTACATTGCCTGTTGCTCAAGCTTCAGCAGAACAAAGACAATAATGGTTGTTGTGTGCCCCACACTTGTTGGCAACCCATGTTTTCCACACAGAACCACCTGTACCCTTCCTTTATCTTCTTTTGAAAATAAAACAGTTGCAACCCTGCTTCCATCCTGGGAAAAAAGAACACAAAGCATTCACAGCCCCCTCAATTTTTGTGGTTCATGCAGTTTTTCAGCTTCTGACTTAGTGGAAAAGTCCTCTTTCATACAAATGAATAAACACAACTTCATAATAGGACTAAGAGGTTACATTGTGTTTGACATTTGCTCTGGTTTGTCCCTCTTTGATTATGTGACCTAGAAGTGATTTATGGACCGCTGCTCTGACTGTGATGGATAAATAAAAAAGAGTTTTGTCATTTTTCCAGGCAGAGTTGTGATTTTTCCCTATGCGTCTCTTTTCCTATTAATTATACCATCCTTTCTCTAAAAATATGAAGGTAAGCTTTTGTTCTGTTCAGCTTGTAGCAGGAAGGCCTGAAGGGATATGATTGTTCTGTTTTAGTACACTGAGCAAATGAATAGGATGGAAAAAGCTCAAACACTGAAGAAAGGTGGGGATATAGAAACAAATGTGTATAAGCTGGCACAGTTCATCTTGAAAGCCAACAAAATGATCTAGTAATCAGGAAAAATAAGGTTCTTGAAGCAGTGTGATGAGAAATCTAGGCAGCTTTCATATGGGAGTTTCTAAAGTTTAAAAGTTTAATTGATATCTGTGAGAGCACCATGTTGGCCTAAGGGACTGAAATTTTCCATTCTTGTCTTAATTCTCAGGTCCTTTGTCCTTAATATCATCATGGAAGGACAGGGACTGCTTGGAGCCAGTCCAGAGGAGGCCACCAACTTGATCAGAGAAATAAAGTAGATATTTATTAAAAGCCTTCAAAGGACACACCTTGGGCAGTACAAGAGCCTGGCCAGGGCTCTGCCTAAGATGGACCCAAGCTGGAGGACTGGTCATGAGTGAGTTTTCACACTTCTGTAAGTTTTACATAATGGGGGTAATTGTCTAATTACAGCTTCAGGCTATGAAATTCCATCCTCCCAGTTTGCTCTCCTCAATTTGCTGTTGTTTACACTTTTTGTGCCTGAAGTTGGCTGTCTCTCTTGGGAAAGGATTGTTTTGTTTCACTAAACTGTGAAGGGAACTTGCTAACACTTTATATGAAGTTCAGAGTCACACACTAAGGCAGTACAGAATCAGGAAAATATGAAAGCTAAAATTAAGGCATCAGTAATAACAACAACAACAACAACAACAACAACAACAACACCACAAAGAGCTGCTGGAGCAACTTTGCTGTGAGGAAAGGCTGAAAGAAATTGGGATTGTTCAGCCTGGAACAGAGAAGGCTTTGGGGTGACCTAATTGTGGCCTTACAGTACCTGAAGGGATCTCACAGGAAGGATGGACAGAGACTATTTACAAGGGTCTGGAGTGACAGAGCAAGGGGAAATGGCTTCAAAAATGACAGAAAGTAGGTTTAGACTAGAGATTAGGAAGAAATTCTTCCCTCTGAGTGTGCTGAGGCCCTGGCACAGGTTTCCTAGATAAGCTGTGGCTGCCCCATCCCTAGAAGTGTTGAAGGCCAGGCTGGATGGGGCTATGAGCAACCTGGGATAGTGGAAGATGTCCTTGCCCTTGGCAGGGGGTTGGAATGAGATGATCTTTGATGTTACTTTCAGCTCAGGCCATTTGATGATTCTATGATCATGTTGTACACATATAAAGCACACAAATGGAGATGAAGCTACAGTGCAGGCAATTTATGTTTCCCTTTCACCAGTTTTTCACATTTCAGCTTCCCTTTTTTCATGCCACCTGACATTTTTATTAAATTCCCCATTCCTGGAATGTATATGACGTTGTCTTTTCTTTTAGCTAAAGGGCAGGTTTACAAATCCCTGTTAAGAGCAGGAGTGCACTGCACTGGTTGAAAAACTGTCAGGCAAGAAATAAAAGATTTGGAACTGCTGAAGGTACCTAGATGGGGATTTTCCCACAGAGATCTAGATAGTGGCTTTAAATGTTGGTTTTGGGGGAATTTCCTCCCTGGCAGTTACCAAGGGAGCTTACTCTTGGGAAGAGCTGGTGCTTTTGGAAGCACTGTGGCAGAAATTCACATTTATGCACCTCTTACATTACACTGGATATGATGGTGTGGCTCAGTAATCATCTTCTGGCCTTATATTTTTTAGCATGTACCCATGCCATGAAAGTTCTGCACACAGTGTTTCAATAAGCTTCCAAATAACAAATTACAGGGGTTTTGCAGCAACGCTGGCATTTCTGTCACCCATGCCCCACTCTGCAGTGGATGGAGCTTCTTAATGCCTGGTGATTCCTATAAGCTTTTTTTCTTCATGGTGCTCAGCACCTTGTGTGAGGATTAAATTCTGAGAGCACAGCAGGTGTGTCTCTAAGTTTAGCTGCTCTATTTATAGTGTTTTCCTGTAAGCACAACACTGCAATTGTCACTCACACTGTCTTCCTCCAGTTCTGCATGGCACCAGGTTAGCGAGGTAATAAATATGCTTTTATGAGTATGGCCTTCTTGGAGAAATGAAAATTAATTGCCTAAGTGCCATCATTTAGAGAAGCTGTAATTAAACAAAAAAGCTTATTATGAAGGGGATTTAAAGTCAATGGTCATCAGGAAATTCTGAGCTGAATTTTAATACAGCAATTCATTTTATTTGTTAATTTCTACTTTACAGTGATAAATTTACATGAAATTACCAGTGAAAATGATATATTATAAATTTGTATATGCACAAATTCATATAGACATACTGTATGCACAACACAGTGAACAAAAATAAGAGCACCAGAGAAGTGATTACTGCATTTCAAAATCAGTCATTAACTTCCCCTTAACTACCCTGTAATTTGTAGCATAAGTTACAAGAGTACACAGACCAGTGCAAATATTTATTTTGTTCTAAAAATATTCTGAAGTGCAGAATGTAGTAAATAATTTTGGGGCAAAGAACTGCAGCAAGAGACAAGAACAACTAAATCTTATTTCAATTAATGTTTTATGTATGGGAAATGTTAACAGTGGTGTGGTTAGTGGCAGCGATTTGCTAAAGAAATTCTTGTGGACCCCTGGAAGCAGCTTTGTTGTTGTGCTTTAGCTCTGCAGCAGACACAGGTGGTGGAGGGAAAGTCAGCAGAAAACAGCAGAGGTCAAAACAGGAAATCATCTGTGCACAGACCATGTCCTTGCTCTTTGAGGAACCTTTACAACACCCCAGCAGTGTGAAAAAACATCAGTTAAACCAGAAATAGGCTTTGTTTTTTTCAAATAATTTGCTGCTTCAGCAGAGTGGTAGGCTATGGGTTTAGGTAAGGTGACATTTTGAAGACCTTGTTCACAGCAGAGGTGCAGAAATGTAATCTGCTGGTTTAGATAAAAACATAGATTTTGAAGCACCCCTTTATAAGAGGGAATTAAGATTGCAACTAATTTTACTGCAGCTAAATTAAAGAAAATGCAAGGCTCTGTCTTCTAAAACAGAAGCTCACTCCATTTTTCCCCCTGGTGGTGACATAACATTTACATTTCCACAGATAATGAACTAGATCTTTCAGTGAACCAGCCCCACAGGAGACTCATTCCCAAATCCAAAGTGTTATTTTTCTTTCCTTCTATTCCATGAAGAGCTTGAAGTAATGTCTTATGAGGATCTTCTTAATGCCTTACGAGGATCACCGTTTCTTGAAAGCAAACGCACTTTTCATTGTCTTCTTTAAACAGAAAAGATCTTATTGCTGCCTGTCATGACTTCTTTGCTGCAGTTGCCATTACTGCTTTTAATTGGTAATTCACCAGTTTTAGAGACGAGGTTTTTGAGTCCATAAAACTGCAGGGAGCTCGCTCTTAGTCTAAATGGATCTTCTGGGGATGCAGGAAGACTTAACAATGTTATTCACATCTCACAAAAGGCCATGGAAAGCCATGTCTATTACTTTTAAACATTTTCACAGTCAACTGCTCCTTTCCATAGCTATGTTTGTTTCTTATTAGTCCTTAAATACATTCCAGGTGGGAAATTAAATAAGTGCCAAGGAAACATACAGCTTTTTTCTGCCAGGGATCTCTCACAGAGCCGTTCCCTTGCCCTCATCTCCCTGAAGTGTTTTTGCTACTGCCTTAGTCTTTGCAAAGGATTAGCATAAAAATCCATATTCAGGGCGAGCAGGTCTGTCTCTCAGTTGTGGAAATGGGATCAGTAGGATGCAGTTGCAATTCTCTCCCAATTTAAAGGTCTCTTCATGGGCTGATCTGTGACGGTGTTCACAGGGGTTCTAGGACGAGGGAAGAGATGAGAATGTTGACTCCGTGTTTCAGAAGGCTTGATTTATTATTTTATGATATATATTACATTAAAACTACACTAAAAGAATAGAAGAAAGGATT
>JAWWMS010000001.1:11582797-11597893 GCA_035048045.1 Chlorospingus semifuscus
GTCAGGATTCAGAGGAAGAAGCTGACACTGACCAGACAGAATCCTGTGTTTGAATGGAATTTATGCATCATGTATGAAGTGTATGAATATGCAACAGGTTATTGTTTTTAAGGGTTAATCCTCTGTTAATATGTGTCCTTTTTCGGGCTTTTTTTGCCCAGAAAGAGGTCCCTGGACTATCTGTAACTCTTTGTTTCTATTGTCTAGTCTTGTCCTAAATTCTAATTGTCCAAATTTTTATTAGTCTAATTATATTACTATTTTTATAACCATCTTATTACTATTAAACTTTTAAAACTTTAAAAACAAGTGATTGGTGTTTTCCACATTTTATACATAAAGCCAACACATTTCTGCAAAATCTGCTGTTTAGGTGGCTTTAAACGGACTTGGTGGGAAAACTCTTCCAGTGTATCTCTAATATTGTTGCAATTAAAAAAATTAACAAATTCAAAAGGATGTTCAACCTTGTGCTTCAGCAAGAAAACTGATACTGAATCAGCAGAAATTGTGATGATAGACATAGGAGGCAATGATATGAAGTTGTGAGAACTGACTTACAGGCGATCCTTCCTCTTCTCCAGAATGCCTGATACTGATGACTGTCAGACCAGATAGATGTGAGATCTGATTTACTGGGGCAAATTCAGCATTCCCGTTCCCAGGCCCATTTTATAATCTGATTTAAGATGTTGCTGAAGTTTACAGAAGTGAAACAGTCCATAGGAACCAGGCTGAGTCATCCTAAAGTTTCTAGACAGTGTTGTACCTGTGCCAGTTAAAGAAAGGAGTTCCCCAAAATCTGGGGTGCATTCCAGGGTGCTGAGGTTGTTTCTGCCTGGACAGGAGTGACCATACAGAGGGTGGCTCTGGGGCTTCTCTTTCCTCTGTTCACATTAATTTCCTCCATTTTGAGCTACCAGTTCATCCTTGCTGGAGCTGTGGTTTATTTTCCAGCAGTAGAATGCTGTGCTTTGAGACAAAATAATTCCTCCCTCCTCCTCCTCCTCTTTTTTTTTTTTTAAATTTATTTTTTTAAAATGCACATGCACTGGACAATATTTTGTGTTATTACCACATTTAATATGTTTACCAGGAAAAAATCCTGAGCTTTTCCAGCAAATACATTGAACATAATGTTCCTGGCTGCTCTCCACCCCCTCAGTGTCTGATGTTGAAAATCAGCTACAGACCCTGACTGTAGCCCTTCAGGTGAACATTTCAGCAGTATTAGCACATCAAACTAAAAAACAAACCAAAAAAAACTTGACTTGTACAATATTTCCAAATAGGAATTAAGTCCCTAAATGCCTTTCAGAATATAGCTTTGAAGGTGCATCTCTGCCGAGTTGTACACAGATCATCAAACTGGTAATGATCAAGCTAATTTTGAAACAGGAAACAATCTAACTGAGTTCATTAGACTAAATTCTTGCCCTAATGGATGCAATTAAAGAGTTTACAAGCCAGGCTAATACGTCTGCCTGGCATTGTGTGGGGCACAGCCTGTGGAAATGCTTTTGCAGGTAGAGGCTATCTCAGAGCTCTGAGAGATTTCGTGGCTGTTCTCCATTGCATCATGTAGATGGATCCTTCATGACCCAAACTGGAGAATCCTGATTTTAGCATTGTTGCTTTACAGATCAACTCCCATGTGTAATAAACACCTCAGCTATTACAGCACTGTTGTCTTTCCTTCATTATAAAACAGCCTTTATGGGTAGGTAATTGGAAATCACCTAAAAACTGAACTTTTAAAATGAGTAATTTTTGTGCTTTGGTGAGCAGACAACGTGAACAAGAATGAAAATAGGAGGAAACATGAAAAAGGAAACAATATATAAGGAAGAGATATTTCATAGATGGCACTGGGGCAAAGTTTACATTATAGTGAGTTGTGATCAGGAGTCTTGTTATATGCAATAGTAGTTGAGAGAGACAATCACAGAAAATAAATGTTGCTGAGCTGCCATGTAGTCTTCAGTTTTTTCAGCTATTCTCTGCTTTATTCTTAATACCAAAACAAAATTGATGTCAAATTTTTATTGTCTTATGATCAGAAAAGTAAGATCTTAAAAGTCAATTAATGTATGAGATAATGCAAGTCTGAGGAACCATGTATAGAGCTCTCTAAACCTGTTTGTGCTGTTGAATAAAAGGATAGCACTCCTGAAGTGAATAGCAGGTAGGTCCTTGAAATTCAGTGGCTGCTGATTAGCACTGTAAGTGATGCTGGGGAAGGAAATGCCAAAAAATATTCCAGAAGCCCTGTGTGTGTCAGGTTTGTGTCAGGTTCTGAGGGGTAACTCAGCATCAGGAAGAAAGGAGCTGCAAATGAAGCCTGAAGCCCTCTGTGCCCAGCCACCTGCCAGGCTGGGGCTGTGCTGAGGTGCTAATTGAGTGTGAGCCTCCTGCCTGACATCCTGGCACCAGAAAGGGGCAGAAATACTACACACTCATGTATTTTGGGTTTCATTCAACCATCCTATTATTTTATGAGTTACGAGGGAGCATCGACATTTTTAATCTAAGGGAAAAATCCTCTCACATCTGCTAGGCATTTGTCATAGGAACGAGAAAAGACAAATCTTTTCTTAGCAGTAGCATGAAATCGCTTCTCCAGATTCCCTCCAGCTTTAAAAATAGCTTTGTGCTACAAACACCGTCACATCAGACTTGGCATCAGCAAAATTCTATAAGAAAGGAAGGAAGATTTGGTCAAAAAAGGGTCACTTTTACCCCAAAGCACAGTTTCCTTCATGTTCTTTCTACTTTTAGTTAGCAGAAAATAGGGAGAGGATAATCTTTTTTCTATGAGATAAAGTTAAATAAAGAGACTTCAGCCTACTCAGAGCTGTAAAAATAACAGCAGGATATTAAAAAAATGAAAATCCTTTTAATAGTCAATATTCATCAAGTGAACACATGTGCTACCTTTAAATATGTTCATATTGCTCATGCTAGATTATAGAAACAATTATCCTTCAGAAAAGTGCACAGATATTTCAAAAGAATCAGTTGTTAGCTATTTAAGTGATTCTCCAAAAAACATACACCCCATGAATAAACACTACCACTGTGAGACACAATGAGTAACCTTCTACATGCTAGTTTTTGTTCAGGACCAGTGTGCCTATAAATAATAATATAAATACCTATATATAAGTACCTATAAACAAACAAACTATTTACATTTTCACCTCAAATTGAATAAATAATTTTTGGCAAGTATTTGTGAGTACTCTTACTGCAGCAGGATTGTTTTTATCATTGCTTTGCAGCATGATTTTCACAATGTAATGCAAATATATGCTCTATCTGATAACATTTTGGGATTTGGGGTTAGGCTTCTAAATAACAGAAGCATAGAATTAGAGAACTGCCCAGATGGGAAGGAGCCCTGAAATTTCCTCTGGTCCAAGCTTTAATGGGAAGGGGATCTTCAATGAGAGTATCCAGCACCCTGTCCAGTCCCATCTTGGAAACCTGCAATAATGGGGACTCTGCCATGTCTTTGGGGAGGTTGTCCCAGTGTTCTCACTGAATTAAAAATTCTGATATCATCTTCACTCCTTTGAACCCTCTCAGTCTGTCCCTGTCTCTCCTAAATTGTGGGGATGGGAAGTGGACACAGGTGTGGCCTGGCAAGTGCTGGGTGGGATGGGATGATCCCACGTCTGTCTCTGCTGGCAGTGCCCCTGCAGAGGCAGCCTGGCATGTGTTCCACCTCTGCTGCTGCAGGGCTGAATCACCTGCAGCTTGCTGTCCAGCAGCACCCAGGTCCCTTCCAGCAAGGCTGCTCCCCAGGCACAGAGCCTAATGTGGAATCCATTCCCACCAGTGGCCACGCTCATTCTCCCAGACAGACCATTAGAGCCACAAAAACTCATTTTTCTGTCACTTCCATTTTTAGAGGCACATTGATAAACAGCAATCATGCAGCCAGCCCTTGCCAACTCATGTTAATTACATTTAAGATTAAGTATCATGAACTGTTCCTTTATTTTAATTATGACTTTAATGGAAAAGTTGTACTGGTGATTTTATTGCCTGTATTATTTACTTTAAGTCACTCACTTTGATATACATTGCAGCTATCTGTTTCATTTATTAATTTCCCCATGTTCCTTTATATTATGCCTTTTTTTTTCAGTTTTGGTTATCAGCTTTAATTGCTCACTCTTATAATGAAAATCAGTAAGTACCACAAAAAGATTTTGGGGTGTGATGCTTGCAGTTACAACATCTGACTGTCCTGATGTCCTCAAAAAAATTCATGGCTGTGAGACAAGATTTGATTGACCTTTAAAAGGCCTGTTGAGGATTAACCTGTCCTGGATGGGGATGCTCAGATAAGTGAACCTTTCTCTTCCCCTCAACCTACCTGTCTAACTCTGGATGAACAGACATGGCTCCTGCTGCAATTTTCTTCCTTTGGAGTGTACTCTTAAATTTTTAATCATTTGATGTCAACCTTCCTTTGGAAGGAATAAAATTTTGGACGTATATCATATTTACTTCAAAATTTTGAGCTCTTCTTGAGATCTGATTTTGTTTTGCTTTGGTCATTTCTTTAACTGAAGAGTAGAAAAGACATAAG
The DNA here is from genome assembly GCA_035048045.1 of Chlorospingus semifuscus. Classification (NCBI taxonomy): domain Eukaryota; kingdom Metazoa; phylum Chordata; class Aves; order Passeriformes; family Passerellidae; genus Chlorospingus; species Chlorospingus semifuscus. Next base: position 11,587,398 of record JAWWMS010000001.1, read on the forward strand.
GATAATTAATCCAAATTTTTGTCAATATATATATTAATTTTAAATTGTAAGTGAATTGACTTAATCAGGTTTATAAATCATAAATTATCTGACTCTGAAGAGTACAAAAATGTAAGTCTGGACTGTAGAGAAGTACAATCCATAATGCTCTATGTAATCTGCAAGAAAAATGCTGATCTTTTATTTACAATTACAATATCAAAGGCATTTTTTCAGCCTATTTCTTATTGCAACAATTTTATTTATATACATACACTTCAGTCTAAAAATACTTCTGTTGGAGTGGATATCAGAAAAGGAGGCAGTTTCTTGCTGAAAAATAAGAATCATCTAACAGTTTCATTTCATCACATGTGCCTGGAGATATACACATTATTTTCATGTTCTTTTAATGATATTGAATAGATAAAAATTATAACCAGGTGGGAATTATTGTCTTGCTTCCATCTGGAAAGCATGAGATATGATTTAATTTAAGAAACTTACTGATACTACTTTTATTCTTTCTTCCTTCCTACCATTATGGATATATTGACTTTTACAATGCAACACTGTATTAAGCTTGGATTTGAATTTACAGCCATAGTGTAAAAATTTCCTACAATGAAAATGAAGATATGAGACAATATTTAGGAATCCATTAAAAGTGTGCCATTTGTATGGCCCAAAATGAGAAGCAGTGTTCTTGGCATCCAGGTTTTCCATCAATAATTTTATGTAAGAACATTGATAGGCAATGTGGTGTCTTCTGGTTTTGAGCTGAAGCATGTGCTGAATAAAGCCATTTATTTGGCTTCATAGCTTTGCCTGACCAGTGCAACAAAAGGGACCTAAAAAGATATTTGCATGTTTTACAAACACTGTGGTAAGCTGGAGCAGTAACTCTACTGAACAGCAGGGAGAACATCACTAGGACCCTGTTCCAGAGGTGGCAGAGAGCCACAGTTTTCCCTCCTGGAAAATTCATATTTAAAGTATCAGAGACTACTGGATCATTTTCTGTAGAGGACAGTGTCCTTTCTGTCTTTCATTGACAGTGTAAATATTAAGTGAGCACTACAGTAATTTTATGGATCTCACACTCTTCAATTAGGTTAACAATGAGAGAGCAAATAATAGTATAAATATTGGAGATGGGAATGTCAGCTTGGTATTGACATAAATTTAAAACGAAATTAGGACTGTTCAACTCAGATGTACTACATTGAAGTAATTGTGTAACTGCAAATTAATGGGCTTGAGAAGGTAAGAGTTATGCTAACAGAGGCCCCTTAACCACAGTATAATGATGTTTTCTCATCCTGAAGTGTCTGGAATAACGTAGAGCTGTGTTTTTGCATGTACTAATAAAATTTGTCTGCCATGGGATGAAACAAAAGGGCAAATAAAAGGTGCAAAGCCTAATGGGTTAATGTTGGGAGGTTGTGGCAGACAGAGAGACCCAAATGAGGCATACCTGGTGCTTTGTGTTGGAAATAAGCCCTTGGGGTGTGTATTTCCCAAATATCGCTCCCACTCTCTGGGAGAGTGCCAGCTGGCAAAGGCTGAGCAGGGAGCACAGACAGGGAGCAGTCTGGATAATCTGGATAATCGCAGGCCAGAGCTTCAACCTGGGACTGTACTAGTACAGACATAGCCTAAGGGCCTGATTAGCTCAAAATAAATCTCTCTGGTGTGTTGAATTTGCTAGGTGAAATAGGCCAGATGACTTTAAGAAATGCTGTGATATCACAGAAATGTAAGTGATGTCTCGGGTGTCTTCAGATCTCCTTCTGTGTATTCAGCTGTTCATTAATTTTTCTGCTTTTTATTAGTAAGTTTTAGTTTGCATCCTCAGGGATGCTGCAAAATATGCATGCTGTAGATGCTCTTGTGTCTTAACTGTGTGTTGTGCTGTGGTGGAAAAGGGAATTGATAATGCAAATGGATTTTCCAGTCTTGAGCCTCTAGAATCTTACATTGGCTGATCCAGAACAGGCCCTTTAACCCCCACCCTGATTTACTTTTCTTGCCATTTTGGCTATTGCCTTTGAGCATGACAGAACTTCTCTTCTGTATTCAGTCTGATCTGTGACAATTTCTTAGAAATCTGGGAACTCTGATGCTGCTTCTTTTCTTGGGAGATGATGTGAAGGAGCAATTTGAGAAAGCGTCATGAAAGGGGTATATTTGAAACAAACTAATTCTGGGTAAAAGAAAGGATTAGAGAAAATCATCTCAATGATTTTCAGGCTGATGATTACATGAAACTACCCTGTTCTGTCTCAGCCATCCTTGCTTCAATTTTTATGGGAATGGAGGCAACAAAGGAAAGAGTGCAAATTGCAAGAACCAATTTTTCTGAATACTTTAAGAGCAAAGAGAAATGTCTGCAGTAATGCTTATTGCAGAGAGGAAGGGAAGAGAAAACGAAAAAGCATGTCTATAAAAGTGTGGAAGAATGGTCCACATTTAGTGGTGAATGTATTGAATTGGTATCACAGTCTAATTTTCACTCGCTTGAAAGTAATTAACCTGTAAACTCATTGTGGTTATAGAAACAAGAAGAGCTAAGACTTAAACACATCCCATTCTTAGAGCCTTTTATTTAATTTTCATTCCCACCTTTTGATTTTATCTAAGCACTTAAAAGCTCATCTGCAAAACATTTAAGAGCCTCTATTATGGAAGCTTAAGTAGACTTTCACTGGCTCTGTGCTGAGAGTGAATTCATTTGCTATTGGTGCCAGGCCCAGAGGTGTGCAGAAGTTCTTGAAGCTGAGGAAACAAACTGCTTGCAAGTAAAATCAAATGGAAAACCCATCCACGCCTAGTTTCTATGGTAAGAGAAGCCCTTGGCTGTGAGAAAACCCATCCCCTTGCTATCTAAACATCATTAATCATTTTTAGTGGGTCTGCCTCTGTGATAACTTGAGTCACATTCTTTCATCTGTGTGTCCTTTAGTGCAACTCATGACATCCAGGGGTGCTTGGAATTGCAGGTGATGGATCTGGAAGGCACTGACTGATGCCCAGGCCTCTGCAAGCAGTGAGTGGATGGAAGGATCATGAATAACACTGCTTTTGCTCAGACAGTAATGCTGAAAAGGACAAATCCTATTTGCTTGGACTTAGCATTGGAGTCAGTGTCTCTGACTCTATTAATTTTATTCAAAAGGTAAAAATTGATTTAGTAGGACAAGCATATTGATTATGGACAAGAGGGTTTTATTCTTCATCATTTCATGAAAAAGAAATCTCTCCAAGAAGCCATCCCAACTCCTTCATTGCTAGGATTCAATTTCATGTCCTAACAGAATTTTCCTGTTCTAATGAAGGTATATTGCTTCTGTTGTCTTGCTCTAAGAGACAGAGAGCTGCAGTTTTCAAACAAATCCAGCTGGGTCTGTGTCTTGGGAACTTTTTGACTTTGCAAGAATTTAGTGACTGAACCTCACTGAGCACGAGACCACTAAATCTAAATGTATGAAATGAAATTCAGACACCCTATAGGCACACAATACTCTGACACCTTCCAATGATGTGACTTTTCTACTTGATTAAGTCAGAATATTGCCGTGAATCTTCTATGATGGTTTTTTGGGGTATGTTGGTATTATGGTATATGTTTTTTGCATTTCTTTTGTATTACATGTAAATGAAAAAAAGTCTTTATATTTTATAAATTAAATATGAAGCCATCAGTCTCATGTTCCTTTTTCATGTCCATCTCTCAAGAGATCCTTTCAATGAAGCTCTTGTTATTTCATGTTCTTCAGGTGCTCATTTGCTCTATCTTTTGTTTTCCCTCCACCTATATAAAGACCAAGAAAAAAGGCTATTACTGCTAAGCAGCAAAATTAAAGTTTGATTGTCTGTAAATTTTGCTCCTTGTCTTTTGGGTACAGTGGAATATTATGTATCTTTTTGATGATGCTTGCTGTGATTAAACACATCTAACATATCTACCAAAAATGATACATTTATGCACAAGAAAATTCTTTGTTCTGGCATTACAAGGCCCTGGAACTGACATCAAAGCCATGAAACATGGCAAGAGAGAACAAGCCAGTTTTAAGCTAATTTGACTATCACAACACACTTCAGGTACATTTTTAGGATCGTATGATGTGCAGCATTCAGCTGAACAGGATAAATGTCAGAGGCAGCTTAGGGCCCTGTCCCAGACCCCTTCCAGTGCAAAGGTACAATATATATGTTCCCTGGGCCCCTGTGTCATCCTCCTTGTACCAGCACCATTAATATAAGTGGGTAAATATATAACTTGCACATCGCCAGGGACCACGGCCAGATGGGGTCTTAGCTGAATTAACTCTCCTTCTCCTACGACTCAAAATAAGCAAAATAAACTGCAAAGGCTACTCAGGGCTTTCAGATGGGATTCATCAACCCTACTTTAGCTTGTCCAGAAGTTAAACACCTGGTTGTAGATAGTTTTTCAGCCTGTTCAGGGCTGAAATGAATCACTGTCGGGAGGTACATGCACCTCCGGCAGGTGATTCATCCCTTGCCAAGGTAAGGATGGGATACAGATGTGATGAAGTGCTGCTGAGAGGTTCCTGACTTTCCACAGGCTCTCAAGGGAGCCCAGAGAACTCATGTTCTCTCATTTTCAGTGCACCTTTAGATGTCTGAAGTCAGTGAGATGAATCTCTGCCAAAGTGGCTTAAGAAAAGCACAGTGATGATATTAAATTGCTCGGGCTAACTCTTTTCCTGTGAAACCCAGAGGTAACAAGAAAATGTGATGTTCACCGAGGTTTGTCTTTTGCAGTGACACTGGGCTCTGCAGGGAGCTGTTAAGCACCTCCAGGCTCAGGGTTTCCAGGATCATCAAACCCAAATGAACCAGAAATGAGCACAGCCTCAGAATCAAAATGGTTCGTCTGTGCACTGCTCACAGTGGACAGTGGGGTTAACATAATAAAATCTCTATGATTATTGAAATGAGAAGAGAAATCTCTGTCTATTGCAGCCCCATTTATTACTAATTCACAATCCTTTAAAGCACTTTTATTCTGCTTTTATTTTTTACTATTCCATGCTTAAGCAGAATGTAAAAGCATGTTCTTATGAAGAAAATTTGCTGAAATTAGACTAAGGGTATGATTTCCTACAGTTCGTCAGAGTCAGGAAATGTGGAGTTAAGGTTGAAATGACATAGTTGATGCACTGTGTTCTGCTCAGGTACTGAGGCTCTCTTGGGGGTGGTTCCCTGATTGGCCACAATGGCTGTAAAGAGAGAGAAATAGTGAAAATGAACAATCAGTTACATATATGCAGTCCTCATTTGACTTTCAGATACCTGTTTTCTGTCCTCTTACTGTTACTCCCATTTGGAAACCTTGAGTATTATTTTAATGCTGAAAATTTTGGTACATATCCTTGAAATAAAATAAAAGTGTCATCTACAGTGTCAGAGAATTCCCAAGCTCAGTCTACATGGAAGTTCAGATCAATCTGAACAAATATTAATAACGCACCAAACCAAGATTTATGGAACCCATGAAGCTGGAAAGACCTGCTGTGTTCTCTTGTGGTCTGTGGTGTCAAGCAGAGGTTAGATTTGTCCAGCATTCTGCTGTCAAACGTGCAGTCCAGCAGTATAATACAGAAGGGGATGGTTTTGTCATTGGAACAGAACCAAAATCTCTGTTTCTTCACCAATACAGAGAGGACTTGGTGCTATAGTCTAGCTGAGATGTTAGGGCATAGGTTGGACTCAATGATCTTAGAGGTCTCTTCCAACCTCATTATTCTGTGTTTCTGTGATTCTGTGGCTGAGATTGAATTCCTGTGAATGACAATGGTTGATTTTTGTGACATTTTGATGAAAAAGCTGGTTGATATTTAAAAAAAAATATTATTTTCATTTTGGAAAATTGTGTTTTATCTTGATTTGTTAATCATCTTTTGGAAAATGTGTCTTTTGAGGGGCACCCCATAACTCTTCGACTCAGCATATTTTCTCTAAATATTTTCATTTAGTTTTGAAATTTTTTTTTACAAAACTTAAAAAACGGTTTGTCATTAATTAAAATGGTCCTGTCATAACAGTTGGAATGGCTGCTATCATATATTTCCTCCTTTTTCTTCATTATGTGGTGAAGAAAAAGGAGGAAATATATGATAGCATATATTTTTTCTTCAGTAGCTCCTGGATTTCATGGCATTCTAGCATGGACACACCCCTTCACATCTACACTTTTTGTGACAAAGCAACCCATCCTTGTGGTGAGTGAACCTTCTGAGCAGCTGACACCAGCTTACAACCTGCCTTGTGTTTCTAGCAAACATAATCTGAGCAAACCTCTTTGAAACTGCAGCATTTTATGGCCTTAATAATTTAATCACATCCTTTAAGCTTAAATGGATGTGGAGTTGATAAATCCGAAAGAACAAATTGCTCCACTGTTTCTGAAAGGACAACAGGGCACAAGTTCTTGAGACAAATCCAAGCAATTCAGTGGGTACATTCACTTCCATGTTGAGAGGCCAAAACACACTCAGGCTGTTTGCTGACACCTACAGAGGGAGGTTTGTGTGCCCTTTGCATCCTGCTCCTCAGGCTGGGTGTTCTGCAGTGACCTGAGAGCATCCATCACATCCCTGAGAGCATCCATCACATCCCTGAGAGCTCAGCATCATTCCCCTCTACACCAATCTGCTGCACCCCTTGCTAACAGAACTACTTACAATTCAAACCATAAAATAATTCGAACCATGAGCATAAACTGTCTGAATGTTGGCTCTTTAAGTGTAAAATCCTCATTTTTTATGTATTTAGACCAAAGATGGTGGGGAGAAATTCTCTTTACAACAATGTTTTTTATCTTGCATTTCCCTGTAGAGGCTTTTTACCAGTACAATCCATTTACAATCTCTTCATGCTAGTTCTTGCCAACTGGCAGGTGCTTGGAAACATTCTCTGTGCTCTCATTTGAAATGAAAGTGGCACACCCATGAGACATCCACGACCAACTGGCTGCTGTGGGACACAGGCTGACAGTGCTCCTTATTTCCATTTCACCCCTCTGTAACACCAACCTGAATTTTGCTGATCACACTTGGGGGTCACAGAAAATCCTGTTAGCCAGGCTCTTTGGGAGAACTGCAGTCTCCAGCTCCTCATCCTCCTCCTTCCCCCTGGATGCACACATGGCCCTGGCCATGGACACTGCAGCTGCACACTGTGGATCTGGCTTCTGTGGGTTCTCTCCTAAACATATCAACCTCTCTAAAAACAACAAAAAAAGGCCAATGTTTGCCATCTCTTGGAAATCATTACTATTTTAACTGTTGCTTCTCTAATTGTAAATAAAGTGAGGTGAATAGGTGGCTTCTGGGGTATATTATTCCCCAATGTATTTTAATTTTCTCATTCTTTGTTGTCCCACCCAGAAGCCTTTTAGACAGCAAGAGTAGAATGTATGTTAAGGAGAAAAAACACCCAGACAGACACAGACACTGTTTTGGTATCTGTGGTAAAAAAATAATATTCTTTAGCTTTTTCATAGCTGAACTAAACATGTCTTTGTTTCACTGGAGAGTTTTAGTTTCAGAAGACTTATCCATTTATTCAAATATTCACTATCCAAGGGTGCCCTTTAATGTTTTTTTTTTGTATTTTATTTCCAATCTGATCTTAAGATCTGAGTCATAAAGATTATGTAAAAGGTAGGAATGACAAAATTGATTAATGTCAAAGTCCAATTATAAAAGGATGAACTTCCATGAGAGGAACAAGATACACATTATTTTGTGGATTTCTCCAGTTTATTTGATTTGGATATCTGATAACAATAAATTCACTTTTGTTACTTTTTTTTTTCCATACAAGCAGATGAGAAATGTTACAATAATCCTTCCTCAAGTATATCCAGGCTTCTGTTCACAAGCAACACTGAAAGCAGGATTTCAGAAGCTACAGGCATGGAAGATTAATTCTGTCACACCAGTACTGAAGGATTTTTCCTGAGTCTAATTGTAATTCATTAACTTCTTACAGAAGAGAGTCTGAAGTCATGTGACTAGATGTTTTCTATTTTTAATATTTTTTTAATGTAAGTTTCTAACCTTAATAAGTATTATCGACAGCTTATTACTGACCAAAGTGAACCTCAAAAATATAAGTAGCAATAACCAATCTTATGCCTTTGTGACCACATTTCTGATTTTTGGTTGCTAAAGATGAGCAAGAAGGGAAGGTAACTGAAGGCCAACTATAATATCATCTAATCAAAACTAATCTCACAGACCTGGCACAGTCTGGATTTGGGCCAGAACACAAAAAATAAAGAGCTTTACTGGCAGTGATAGATGACCTCAGCTGTCAGTGTGCAGAGGGCAGACATTTCCTCTCATCATTTTTGATTTCTTGTAACATTTCTTTCTGAAGGCCATTAGATAATGCCATTTCACCTGGGAGGAGTGGTAGGGCCTCTGACCACAGCAGAAAATGGATGAAAACCTATTGAGAATGTAAAATTTAAGAAGTAGTGAAGGGCAACCAAGTCCACATTATTGTCTTTTTGTTATCTGAGTCTCAGAAAGGGATCTTTTTTCATTATTTGGATGAGAACTGTCCAGGCATGAATTGAAATCCATCACCATGACTGAGATAATTCTGAGTGAGTCAAGAGAAAAATTCAGGAGAGTTTTTAAAAATGCTGAAATTTGCTTTTTTATGAAAATAACTCCATATTCACAGTTGGTACTAAGGCCTCCATAGCGCTGTATACGAGTAATGCTTTCTCTAATCTTTAATTGTTTCAGAAATTCAGCACCATTCTGAAATGGTTTAGACTAAATTATTTATTGATTTATTTAGTTAATTAATTTTGTGTGGTCTAGAGCTATGAAAAATCTATACATAAGAAATCCTCAGTACTGCATGAAGCTGTGACCAATGTGGAAGGAGGTTTTAGTGTTTCTTCTCAATACCTGATGTTGTTTTGCTTCCCGCAAATCCAACATGCAAAACCTGCCAGAATTCAATGAGCTCTTTGTGATGTGACAGGCTCCTGTCACAAGAGCACATCCTACAAAAAGAGTGAGAATTCACCTTCTCAGGATGCAAAAATCTGAACTTCTTCTGGACTGAACTTCTTCAGGGCCATGAGCATCCTCATAATCTCCAGCAAAACTGCAACTTGCAACTTCCTTTCTTCGGAGGATATAAGAAACTGACAAAGATGTGACAAGAAAGAATTCCATCACAGAATATCATGCTGAAAATACAGACATAAAGAAGAATCTTGTGGTTTTGATCACCAGTTTTTAACTTCCCAATGGATATTTAACCAATGTTCTAGGTAGACATTCGCTTCTCTCACAGTGCCTCATTCCTTCCTTTTAAACTAAGTGCTAGAAAGATGAGATTTTTATTTTTTTCAACCCAGAGTTAAAATAATTGCAGAGTATTTGAACCGAACTGCAAAATGTTGGCTGAGCTATAAAAGCAATTAATTTATCTGCCATGATGGCTGAACAAATCTTTGATGAAGCCTATGAAGTGACATCTAAGGTGAATTTGGACCATTTCCACTTTTTTTTTGGATGCAAAATAATGTGTGCTTTCAAATCTGACGAGGAGTTAATAGCACATACTTAAGGTCTTGGCAGTGGATTGGTATTGTTTTCTTACTAAGAGGTTTTGTGCAAGGTTGATCTCATTCAGGAAGGCTTTTCCCAGCTCTTAGAAACAACAGAAATCCATGAATCTATAAAGAATAAAATTTATCATTATTGTATTAAGGATGTGTTAAAGTGCAGGGCCAATTAAATATGTTTGAAAAGGGGCAACTGCAGTGTGAGAGAGCAGTTTGATATTTTGGACTCCAGATGATGGAGATTTATACACTTAAATTGGGGTGGGTTTAATATTTAACTGTATAAGTGTAGCCTCAAGGTTTTGCCTTTTAGGATAAAAAATGTAAAGAGAAGATGAGTTTATTTTCTTGTGCTGTAACTACTTAAATAAGCCTGGAGAAGAGAAGGCTCTGGGGAGATCCTGCAGCAGCCTTCCACTTCCTGAAGGGAGCCCACAAGAAAGATGGAGAGAGGCTATTTCCAAGGGCCTGGAGGGACAAGATGAGGGGGAATGGCTTCAAATTGACAAAGAATAGGTTTAGACTGTATATTAGGAAAAATCTTTCCTGTGAGGATGGTGAGGCACAGAAACAGGTTGCCCAGAGAAGCTGTGGCTGCCCCATCCCTGGGAGTGTTCAAGGCCAGGTTGGATGGGGCTCTGAGCAGCCTGGGATAGTGGGAGCTGTCCCTGCCCATGGCAGTGGGTTGTAAAAGATAATGTTTAAAGGTTCCTTCCAACCCATTCCATTCTAGGATTCCATGACTCACATTAAGAGAAGGCACATGATTCATGAAGTCAGAATGCCAGGTTCAATAACTACTGAATCATAGTTGGACCTATATATATATATATATATATATATGTATATATATATATGTGTGTGTGTGTATATGGGTTATATATGC
>JAWWMS010000001.1:11646517-11656908 GCA_035048045.1 Chlorospingus semifuscus
GATGTTCAAACAAATATTTTCAAATCCATAAAATTGTATTAAACAGCATCTTCTTTTTATTTACATTTTTAATATGTCACAAAATTTGTTTTGGTACCTGAAACAGTTGCCAATAGTACTGTGAACTTAAAACCCCACAGTTTTTGAGTTTCCAGTTCTGTAGTCATTGATAAATAAACCTGTTTTTTGATGCAGCAATGAATTTTAAATAGATCTATGCACACTGTAGCCCTGATATCTTACTAAAATTTCTAGATTCAGTGAAATAACTTTTAGGATGACATATCCCCATCTTCTTGGATCCTGGATTCTGGGTGTAGTAGAGCTACAACTCTCTCTCTCTCTGTGATATTTAAACTAAAATAAAACTCTAAGAAATCAGGCCTCTGCAGTTTTCCACTAAACTCTACCTGCTTTCTTCCATTTACTGAGTGCAATGTAACTGAAAGAGATCATTTGAAACTAACAGGCACAGCACTGCCAGCTGCCAATGATGAGACATTTTCCCAGTGTTGTTATCTGAGCTTCAGTGGAAAAATAAGATATTTTTGTGCCTATTTTCCTCTAGTACACTACACTGCACTTTTCTTTTTGAGTCTGGGAGCTGCAGCATACATCTTTGTTCCTCAGGTTCCTTAAATTAATTGAAAAAGCAATTTTCTGGGTTTAGATGGGACCTTTGACACTTTCTCTCTGAAAATACGGATTTTCATTTATATCTATTTTAACCTCACTACTGACCCAGATATTAGATGATGCTTATGCATTTCCCGCTGTTCCCAAACACTCGCCTTCATATAATGCACAGCAAGCAAAGCAACAACAGGGGCTCTGTCCAACACAGATGCATGTCTCTGCAGTTCCATATGATATTCCTTGCCTGCCCTCTCTGCTGAGACCTCTGCACAAACAGTTTTTCTTTCAAAGACAGATTCATCAATATTTAACAGCCAGGCTACTGCCAAAGCAAACCTTGATGTAAAGTTTAGCCAGATGATCCGATTGCCTTAAGTTAGCAGTGAGCTCAAACACACAGCTGTTCAAAAACTAAAAGGTATTTTCAGCAAGGCTATAATTTAGGCAGCATTATCTTAAGGGATTTTTAAGCTCATGAGAAGCATGATTTGTGTTCATAGCTCAAGGGATTTGCATAGATAACACATAAATCCATTAGGAAGCAGGAATAGCTGCAGCACTCACAGCCAATTGTGCACTGTTGTAAAAGCTGGGTAGTATTCACAGAATTCACATTTTGACTGGGGAGGGAGGTGGAAAAAGTATAAATAAGTCAGTTATTCTATGATCTGCTTGAAGAAATTAGGGTAGAAAGTCATGATACAATTTCTTTTCTTCATTTTCAGCTAGTAAGGTTTTATTTCAGCCTCTTGCATGTTTGTGTGGTAATTAAGTTGAAGTAGAGCCTGGCACATCTAGCTGGCAGAAACAGATTATTTGTTTGGAAGATGCATTCACAAAATCAATATGAATCCATTTGTGAAAGTGGAGTAATTTAGAGAAATACCCAGTATCCTCATTTCAGCTCTGCCTGTTTACTGAAAACAGTGTGAAAAGGATTGGAAAGGCAATGTACACTTAAACACCTACATTTAAGGACTTGCCAGACAAAAGATTGTGTACTTATTAAGCAATTTTTTTTTTTTGCTGGAGCCAATAACTTCCCTGTTTTATATCAAGAAAGTCTTTCAGAGAGTTTAACCAAAAATACTTCATGTGAAATCCTGTCATAAATCTTTTGATGACTTAAAGTTTATTTTTAAACTTGTATTCCTCCAATTTTAGCTTTATTTGTGGGGGACATTAAACTTCAAGTCTGATACCTAGTTCATCCCAGAAGTTTTCAGAACAGTGAATTACATTAAAAAACACCAAAAAGCCCAAAAACCCTTTGCAAGAGCCACTAGTTTACAAATGCAAATTGGCATGGTGCAAAGTTTCATTGGTATATATAATACACTCTTGCTCAAGTCATGGTCCTTGCCATTAGACAGGTCCAGCCCTATTTTCTGTAGGGCACACAAGGATGATAACGGCACAGCTATACCATCATAAAAAATGGTTTGTGAGCACTAGTATCTGGAAAAATTTGGCCCCATGAGGAGGCATTTTGTGAAGTCCTTATCACACAAAACCTGGAGCTTTCAGTTGGCTGAACATTCACTTGAAAGTAACTGGCATTTGGCCTACTGTAATTAGTAGGTAAAGGTAATATAATAAAGGAAATATAATAAAGGGAATATAATTATGTGGTAAAGGGTCTGGAACACAAAGGCTGCTGAGGAGCAGCTGTGGGAGCTGGGGGTGTTCAGCTGGACAAAAGGAGGCTCAGGGAATCCCTTATCACTCCCTACAATGCCAGATGAGAGGCTGGAGCCAGCACAAGAGGAAACAGCCTGGAATTACACCAGGGAGGGTTGAGATTGCATGTTAGCAAAAAATTTCTCCAGTGAAAGGGCCGTCAAGCATTTGAGCTGCCCAGGGAATTTGTGGAGTCACCAGCCTTGGATGTATTTAGATGTGTAGATGTGGCACTGGGGGACATGGTTTAGTGGTGGACTTGGCAGTGCTGGGTTAATGATTTGACTCAATGATTTAGAGTTCTTTTCAAATCTAAATGATGTTATGGTTTTGACTCAAAGCCCTCAGGTACTGAGTGTTAACCAGAGCAAAAGGAAAGCAGAGCACCAAATGCAAAATTAGGTAATTTCTTTGCTGTTTACTTAATTTGCTGTTTCACAATAACTTTTCTTCAAAGCTGTGAAATCATCTTAAGAAGCCTCCTTTTTGAGGTTTTTTGCCTTGTTTCGCTCTGCCTTCCCTGGTTGTGCACCCAGACAACTGCACTGAGCAGTCACCATAATTGCAGTTTGTGAACTGACCTGGGGTCTGAATCAAAAGTAACCTGTCCTGCTAAGTCAGTAATATTTCACAGAGGTCTGTGAGTCAGTTCACTCTGTGGACCTTAAAAGCTCCAGTGGGACAGCACCCAGCACAAAAAGGCATCTGGGGCACACAAGCAGAGCTGGATTTGTTCCTTTGCACCACAAGACGCTCAGGCAGCACTTGGAGCAATGACCTGCCATTCCAGCAGCTGTATGAGAACTCTGCTTCAAGGAATCCTTCAGCCTTCCCGTTTTTGGCTTATGGGCACATTATCCCATTAACATTTAGCTGGAGTAGTAGGAATCCACTAGGGATGCTATAAAGGTTTAGTAATTCCCTAGAATGTACCCAGCTTACTTTCCCTGTAGAAATGTAACACTCCTGAGCTGGTTTTTCTTTACTACATACCTCCCATGGCTTTGAAATACATTCCCTAAGCAGGTAGATGTTTGAGCCATGACTGTTAGCAGAGGTTGTGAATAATTCCAGGGATAGAGCAGCCACAGCTTCTCTGGGAAACCTGTCCCAGTGTCTCATCAACCTCTCAGTAAAGATTGTCTTCCTAATATCTAACCTAAACCTACCCTCTTTCAGTTTGAAGCCATTCCCCCTTGTCCTGTCGCTACATGCTCTTGTCAATAGTACACAAAAGAAGTTTTCAATTGCTTTTCTCTTTTTTTTTTTTTTTGGAGAGGTTAAATAAGGTAAGTGCAGCATGTAGTGAAAGACCATAGAGAAAGAGTTAATGCTCAGACATTTTATATGAACTCACATAAATGATCATGCCAGGATTGCACCAGCTTTTTCTTTTAGGTTCTGGAGTTCAAAAGTTTTAAACTATTCTCGAGTGTACTGCCTCTATCCAAGTGAGCATGGAGGCTTGGAAGCAAGGGTATATGGGGAAAACAAATCCTCTTGTATTTCTTTCAGCTGCATATACTTTGTGTGGCACTTCAGCTCTCTGGACAGCCTGGCCCTTGACAAAGTCACACACTGATTTGAAAACAGAAGTTTTCCTGACTGCTTCAAAAACTGCCTGTAAAGCAATGGCAATAAGCTGTACATTTGTTCAAGTTCTTTTTCCATATGGGCAGGAAATGAGACCATTCTCTCAGCCCCATCAGTAAGAGACAAATGGTGTGGAAAGCAATTTCTTGTGTACCCTTCAAGAGCTGTCTGAGCTGTGACCTCTTCTCTTGCTATTTTATCTTGCAACTTGTAAATAAAGCAAAGCTTTCCTAAGCAATTAACTTTGCAGCACATTCTGTGCATTCTCCTTAACTTATCCCTCTGTGGAGCAAGAGCCTGAAATGGGATGATCCAGTTGGGGCCTGAGCAGGCCTGAGTAGGCCTGAGCATCTCTGCTCTGAAATAAGGTTCTTACCTTCCTTTTTCTTGTGGCTGTGATCAATCTTATGGAATTTCATTTTATCAGAAAGATATTTTGGTTTAGTCCTATTAGCATTACCTTGACAGCCCACATTTCTTCATTGCTGATACGTTTTACTCCTTTACCTAAAAATGATAATCAATATGATTCTGAAAAATTAATTCAATTTAGCTTTAGTATTCACAAAGCACCTTTGGAAATGAAGCTGATCACAAATTCTTCAGTAACTTTAAGACAGCTCCTGACACAACAAACAGGCTTAAGTTTTCAGCGTGCACACACCTGACTTGTCTGATTTTGCTAATAATAATATAAATTGCTATTGTCCTAGAGCAAAACAAACAACCCTCCCAGTAGGGTTAAGGACTAAATCTGACCTTGTTCTTTGGAAAAAGATGTCTAGCAGGAGCAAGTGGATTCACTAGCAGTGCATAAGTTTAGAGACATCTAAATTGTAGAGCAATTTTGACAAGATAAAACCAGTGGAATTAAATTCAGGATGGTTTTGACCAAATGTTTCATTTACATGTTTTTTAGATCTTTCAGAGCTCCACTCAGTATAGTGCAGAGATGAGTGGAGTAACTACTCAACAGAGCCCAGGATATTACTTAATTTTGCATTTGATGCTCTGCTCTCCTTTTGCTCTGTGAGGCAACTGTGGGCTACTCTTTCATCTTTCTGTGACTCAGCTTCTCTCTCCATCATTTCAAAATTTAAAAGATCATCTCCTTTTTATAGATTTATGAATATTCTACAGGTATGCACCTTGAGTTTTGACCTTCATTTCTGCATGATGGCTTTTAATCTATTTTATCACAGAAGTGCAAGTAATTCATTGTTAAAATAGAGTGACTTTTTATTCCTTCATAAAGAACAGGATTATGAATGATACCTGGGCTCCTCAGTGGATTTTTAGAGAGATTTCAATGAAATAAGATCCAAAAGTAAAGTAATACTACTTCTATTATTAATCCAGAATTATACTTCTTGTATATTAAAACAAGAGTTGCTACCACATAAAAATGCTACAATTTGAAATTGAATCTATTATTTATTCAGAGATTAGCAAAAAACTAAGTCATTAGTGTCCCAAAATTACAAATGAAACTCAAGATAAATGGAGGGATATAATTTAAATCTCATGAATTATTTGAGTAGGATTACTGAAATTTTAAGAAGAATTTCCCTCCCATTATGTAGAAAGCCACTCTGAGCTACATGATGCAGTTGAATGGATGTGATGAGAATTGGATGTGATGGGCTTGTGGATGAGGTGTGATTAAAAGCAGAAGAAGAAAGGCAGGATGTGGCTTGGGGGAAGAGGCAATAGATTAGCATGTGGTCTAGATGGTTTTAAGTGGTTGATAAAAAGCCTAGATGAGTAGAAATATCTGCCAGGCAAAAAGTTGAAATTATAATTGTAGGAATACTAGCTCATCTTTACCTTACATAGATGCTTTTCAAATCAATTAATTATGAGCAAAATAATCCACAGAGAACTTTTATGAAAAATTGCAGATAAAGTCTCTTTTTCCTGTGCTATGAAATCATTTATACAGAGAATGTCAATTCTGTGGGCCACTCAAAGAGGAATTAAATAAGCAAGGTTCCTTCAATTTTCTTTCCTAGAGTAAAATGGAAGACTATCTTGCATTCTGCTTTCAAACAGAAACATAGCAATAAACACATCTGAAAAACACTGACATTACATTAGACTACTACAAAAACATATTCTGATTCACTCATGGCTTATGTGTAAAAAATATCTACTTCAATTGTGGATAAAATTGAGGTATCAGAATAGATAAGGACTAAAAATTAATACCAATAAATAACTTGGAATGAGTTGATCACAAGACCCCATGAAGTCTGAAAGGATGTGCTGTGTTTAAATAAAGCTTTTGCCAATATGTTAATTGTCTTTAATTGTTTTTAATTGTTTTTAATTGTTTTAAATTGTTTTTACTAACCATACTTTAAAGTGTAAAGCTTGGCCAATGTTTGATTAAGTCATCCCATAGCTATACTGTTTCCACATGTGGCTTCCTTAGCTAAAAAGCAAAGATTCTATAATAGTACGGTGAGACTAAAAATCTAGTTCTTGGTTTTCAAACTCAGGTGTAGTCTGTTATCAAACATAAAGCCGAGTGAACTCATCATGTATGAGCACCATAAGGTTTCTAAAGATGAGTTTAAATGTGTAATTAAAGTTCAGCTTTACTAAGCTGAAGAGCTGAAAAAGAGTTCCGTGAACTTTGTGCTTCCAAAGATTTACAGGGACATCTATACTGAGCAAAGAAGAGTTCAGAAAACCAATTAATTGATGCCAAATGGGACAGGGACAATAATCTGTTGCAGAATGATTCTATCCAGAGGCACATGCTTCCCTAAGCATCCTGTCATATTGCTGTGGCCCTGGATGGACTGAGCACCTATGGCTCACTGCTCCAGCTATATTGTTTCTGGCTCTCCTGGAGGATGTAAATGATCCCACCTCCTGTCGTTTCAATTTCTGTCAAATTGCCAGCCTCTTCTTCAGTGCATGGGATTGTTATCCCCATCTCTGCTGAAAGACAGGGAAACTAGGACTTGTGGGAATCAGCAGAAATATTTATGAAAAGCAGGACACAGAAATTCTTGTACTGATACATGAGAAGATTCTCTGAAAACACTAAATAAATGGTTCAAAAGTAAGCAATATGGGTATTTATTATATTTATGCTAGAGCTCATAGAACATATTCAGTTAGGAAGTCAAGAATTTGTTCACAAAGAGAATATATTCTGTTTCTGCTTAAGTCATTAGCATAGGACATGCTATTCTAATCACCTTTGGCAGAATGCAAATAAAAACATGCAGTTTCCTATTCTTTCTCTCAAGTTCCACCAATACTGGTTTGCTAATTCACTCTGGCAGAATACCAGGTGTCCCATTGTGTAAAAATGCTTTTGCTCATAAGGTGAATGAAAAGTTCAATTTCCCAGTACTATTTTTCCCATCATTTGTTTGTAGTATCATATTTTGCTTTATGCTGCTCTTTCCCACAGCAATAGCCCATCTGCAATGCACACCTAAGGACAGGCAAGGTGTTTCATTTGAGTGTGCCTTACAATATCCTTGCTTAGGAAACAGAAATGCCCTATTTTATCAGCAGCTTTACTGATACTGATTGCTTAACTAGACACAATTAATGGAAGATAAAATCTCCTGTACCCCTCTTACAGGAAATACCAGTCCTGTGACATTTGAAAGATTCCCCAATACCATACAATAAAAGGCACAGTGATTATAATTCCTTCAAATTCTCAGACACTTCCTGTCATGAGATCACACAATTGCTGGTGGAAAACCTTGATTTCCTTTGTATGAATCTTCTGCTTCTTCCCCCATTCCCCTCCAGAACAGCCTCACCTCTTATAAACAGCATTGTTACAAAAGCAATGTTGTTACCAGGTGATGTTAATGATGTTGCTAACCAGGTTCACTAAAAATTGTAGTCAGCAGGCTAACCAGGCTTTGAGAAATAATTAAAAAAAATATTTGTAATAAAACTCATCAGTGGAAAAGTTCTCCCAAAGTCATGCACAGACAAAATTTTCTTTCTGTCTCGTCTCACTGTGTCCAACTGGATTGTGTGAAGGAGATAGACTTTAAGTTAGAAATTTCAACACCTTTCTTAGAGATAGAGATGCCCAAGGCTTTAGTTAACATGTTCATTTAGTTAACACTGAAAAGAGTGGCTTGGGCACTCAAGCTGAGCTCCTTATATGAGTGGGAAAGAAGGGATGGGAAGTGCAGATAGAGACACAAGGTGCCATTTATCCCAGTCCTGGGATAAATCTCTTTCCCTTCTACAAGCATGGTAGGAATCACAGAGGACCAAAATGTTGTTGCATACTTAAATATAAATATAGAGTGGCAATATCTAAGATATCTGCCACCATCAAAGGTTTTGTGAATGCAGTAATAGGAATTGCATTCAGTGAAAGTATTTCATATTGCTAGGAAGTGAATCTTGATTTTTAATGCCACACAGGACACAAATGCCCTGACCATGTTTTTTGACCCAAACACCTGTGAAAACTTCTTACAGTGCATTCACAGGTTGAAGAACAGAGGAGGAACAGGACCACTGCCTGTAGTTATGCAGATACTGCCTGGATCTCTGCAACTGGAAAAGTGTTTGCAAAGCTGCAATGTCATTTATAGTGCAAGGAGACCTCACCACTCAGGTTTCCATTAGAAGGAAATGCTAGGTGGATAGTCATGGGAAGGACAAGCACAGCCTTCTCAAGCTGCATGATCCAGGAACCAGGGTGTCTGGCTCCATCACACACCTGCCCTACAGAAGACACCAATCATCCTTCTTCTGGATTCCTTCCAATGCACAGTTCCCCTCTTTCTTTCATTAACTGGGAAGAAGAAACCCAACAAGCTAAACTATGCTGTCACTTCTCTGTTTCCAAGGCTTTTTTGTTTGTTTTTAGGTGCCTGGGTTGTTGAAGCTTCTTTTCCATTTCTCTACAATTTCTTAGACAGAAATGCCAATAGAAACCTGGGCTTACTCTTAAAGAAGCTTTATTGATCTCTGCTCAGGCAGTTCTAGGAAACTACTTAGGAATAGCTGGACATGGTGGAAAATGGCATCACAGTGGCTGTTTTGGCATGCTCATCACTGCCCACCCACCAGCCCAGCCAACGTGAGGGGAAAATGGAGATGGAGAACACAGCGCAAAGGTTCCTCATCCAGGTCATATCTGCTGTCCAAAGAAAGCAGCTTGCTTTTCCTCTTGTTCAGTGTGAGGCATTTTGCTAAGTCTATTTTCACATGACAAGTATCTCAAGAGACTCCAAACACACATCATCATCTTGCTCTGTGGATCCAACAACCTTACTCTCACATCCGTAAGGGTAGATGGATGACATTTCCAGCATTTTTCCCTGAAGAAAGAAGACAAAAGACACATTAGAAGTCCTAGGGACATTGCAGGCAGGCTGCAAGCTGAGAAATGTGTATAAAAATGAGTCAGTTTAGTAGTCACTCCAGGCAGCACCTTTCCCATGGACTGTCAGGGATTAAATGAGAGAAAAACATGGTCAGGAAATAGTTCTGGTTTTACACCATGTGTTACTGCAATACCCTCATTAGAAAGCCTCTTTAATATTAGAAAACTTGTTCAAATTTACATCATTTATTATGAATATTTTTATAAACTTCATTTTTAATACTGTATTGCATATTGTCTGTCTGGCTTGGCTAGCTTATCCCTGATAATTAGCAAAGTGACCTCGCCTCTACTTTATAAAGACCAGGCACCAAAGAGCATTGACAGTCAACTTCTGAAGAGAATGAGTAACAAAATTGCACAGAAAGTGTGTACACTGAAATGGTGATGATTTTTACAGCTTGCAAATCACACAGGCAAAAAACCAAACCAAACCAAACCAACAAAAAGGGAAAAACAGAAAAAGAGACTAACAATCCATCAGTTTTTCCATTATCTGAGGATGAGGAACTCAGATTTGAACTACAGCTTGTCAAAATTTACAGACTTGGTCCTATAACTAAAATTTTGCAAGCACAAAGTGATAAACGGATTTGTTACAGTGTCAGAAATTGTCTTTCACGTAAGAGGTCAAAGAACCAGGATGATTATCTCAAGACAACTTAGTTAATGAAAAGCATTTGTCATTAACTGAGGCCAATCCTCATTTGGAGCAGCAAGCAATGTGTTTTAGAGGCCAACAGTTGAAAGAAACTGCCTGAAAATTAAAAGCACTTAAAAAGCCCTTTGGGGCCAGTTGGAGTTCATTACATTTTTGTTTCAGATGTTGTTTACTTTGGCACGTAAAGCTATCCAGAATATTCCATCAGCTCGAAAGTGTGCCTTAGCAACCTTTGCATCTTGGTTCTTGTCTGATCCACAGGGAGGCTGATGGTGCTGTATCACCAGCCAGGGGCTGTGTACAAATCACAAACAGGATGGGACTGCTGAGGAACGTGCCTTGAGCTGTTTTATTGTCCAGCATCAGTCTCATTACATGGTTATGACAATGGGAAGATGCCACCAGCTCACATCCCAGGCAGCAGACCAAGAA
>JAWWMS010000001.1:11660087-11675821 GCA_035048045.1 Chlorospingus semifuscus
GCAGATAATCATTGTTTACATTTTGTTCCTGAGGCCTCCCAGCTTCTCAGGAGGAAAAATCCTAAGGAAAAGATTTTCCATAAAAGATGTCTGCAACATCTTATCAACAATGATTTTACACCTGCAAGACGTTTTTGCAGCTCTGTAGAGCATTAACCACAAAACCCACTCCTGCTCCTGCACAAAACCCTGCTGCCCAGAGGCACATGAATCTTTGGACACCAATCATCACATCTGAGGTCCTGAAGACAGATCTTGACTTTGTAAATGACCAGATCCAATTCCAGACCATGAGTTCCTGTGAGCAACCAGTAATCTCAAATCAGGATCGTTTTGCTGTCTTTGCTCCTAATCCCAAAGCAGGATCCTTTTGCTGTCTCTGCTCCTCTACATAGCTCCTGATCAGTGTTATGGTCACTCATATTTTTAGGAATGAGTAGCATTTTGGATGAGCTTTGCTGTTAGTGACAGTAGGTACCTGAACCCTGAGCCTTGCAGTGCCAAGGTTTAATTCCCCACTCCAAAAACCACTGTTAAGTCACTGTTTCTGTGCCTTGGGTGGCAAGTTATGCAGTTTTCCTATTTCTCAAGCATTTTGCAAGGATATTGCCCTGGAGTCAGTCAGGTGTTTGAGATGCTGAACAGAAATATGGCTTGCTGCAGTTCACATGAAAGGAGAAGAGGCAGAAAATTATGTCTGAAGGGTCCTTAATGCAAAAATTACCTGAGGGACAAGGTTGCTGTAACTATTCATCATACAAGAGAAAAGTTAATCACCTGTGCACTTTCGAGCGCAATTTTTAAAACAAATTAATTTTTAATTATAATAATTAGCACCTAACATAAATTAGATGTATTGTCTGTATGTCTTGGGGTGCTCTGTGATGAGAGTGTATTCCCTGATCCTCTGCTTTACGCCCCAAAATGGTTGCTGTGTCCTTGAGGTGGGTCCAGAGCAGGGATGAGCCTTGCCCTTTTTTTCCCAAGGCCTCCAGGTGTCTGTGGTCTGGGTTTTGCTTGGCTACCTTGGTTTTGCTAGCCCAGGTGAGAAGGTTTTTCTTCCCCTGGCCATGGAGAAGCTGCAGCAGCAACCCTTGGGCAATCTTTTGAGGTGAGCTGGACAGCTTGGTTAGTGCAGGACCAGAGAGAGAAAACGGGACCTGTGGGAGAGGGACGGATCAGGACCAGCAGGAGAGAGGGGCTGCTCCATCCCTGCCCCAAACCTTGGGAAAGCTGAGCCCAGGACACAGAGCACATCAAGCCCACCTGCTTGGTGGATTTTTTCTTTTTGTTAGGGAATATTAATGGGATGCTTAGTGACAGGCACATCTAACAGTGTAGTTACCAGGAACCTCGTGACAGGAGGAGAAATATTTGAATTTTTGCATGCATGTGAGAACACTTGTACAACAATCTACCTGCCATGCCTCAGTGTGTATCACATTCTCTCCTGGTGCCCCTTGGCTTCTGTAGAGCTGCATTCCCCAGAATTCACAGAACTCACAGACCTTGTCTTGGGAAGGCTGCACTTCTCAGGCTGCACCCCACTGATGTCACAAAGATGAATGCAGTTTGTTACCAAGTAAATATGGTTTTGTACCTGCCCTGGGCTGAGCTAACTTTAACAGGTGTCTCATGGCCAAATCAATGGGAATGGCTTGCAAGGAAAAAAATAAGGTTTAAATTTACAATGAAGAAAAGAAATTAATATTTCTCAGACCAAATGATCGTATAGCTCGTGAATATTTAATACTAGAGGAATTGTTTATTTGGTGAGTTCTTTTCATGCATGAGTAATGCCCCTTTTCAGATTTGAATATTGAAATTAGAGAGATTGCTGCTGAAGACCTGCAGAAAAGTGAGAAATGGTTGCTATCTATTTTGTGTAGGGCAGGATGTGTTGAAATGAAACAGAGGAGTTGCTGACCTCTTTATTGAAAACCAAATGATTTTTCTGTTAACATTAGCTTATACCACTAAAAGATGAAAGATTTATTATTGAATTACTAGGAAACACAAAGAATACAATTAAGATCTGAATCTGTGGCTGCATGTTTTTAATTCTTCATCACAGGCAGGTCTTTCATAAATCACTCATCTTTTATGAAATACATTATGAGAATATGCGTAATGTTCATTTTCTCAAAAAAGGAATTAGAAGGAAGTCAATTATTTCAGTAGACTATATTATTTTAAAACACTGTTTTCCATCAGTTTTGTCAATTTATCAGTACAGAATAGCTGCCCTTCATTTTTTTTTTTAATTAATAATATTACATTGTCACCCAGGAAGTGTCTTTCACTTGTCCCTGCTGGGAGACATCCCAGGGGTGGTTCCCAGGGGTGTCTGGGCTGAGAGGGGCTGAACTGGATTCCCAGAGTGTCCTTGCCCAGCTCCTGCTCTGGGAATGCTGCCAGAGAAGGGGCTGGAGCCCCAGGCAGCTTTCACTCCTTCCCTGGGAGCAGGGGGAAGGGAGAAAGCTGAGGGGAGAAGCTGTGGAATGAAGTGGAATGAGACAAGGGATTTAGGACACCACCACAGGGAAGGGGGCAATGCCAGGAAGGTGGTTTTGTACATGTAACAACTTTGACTGTATTATTAATAAGGCTTTTTTTGCATTAAATAATTTGGAGTATTTGACTGTGAAAATGCTAATTGGACAAGCATACTACATACTGTCTATTCCCATGAGAGTATTTAGAGTGTGAGAGTATTTACCACAGTGTCTCAGTTTAGAGACAAATTTAGGGGAAGACACTGGAATGAGTTGTCTCCTCGAAAAGGGTTCCCACAGCCCCTTTCTATCAACATGAAATAAATACTAGTGCAAGAAAGTGGGGGAAAAAACCCCACAACAGTTTATTAACAAACAGAATGCCCACAAGGCATGGCAAAAAGAAAAGTAAGTAAATGCTAGAGATGAAGCTGTCAGACCTTATCCCCATACACAAAGTGGAACAAAAACCCAAAATGCCAGGGAACAAATACCAGCTCACACCATGCCATAGACGATGGTGGGGACTTCTCTCTCAGGAAAACAAACAAACAAACAAACAGGAGCTTCACACAGCAGTTTGGGCAGACATGAAAACCTCTGGCATTGACCTCCTCTCCAGCAGCAGGCTCCTGGTAACTGCGCTGTTAGATGTGCCTGCCACTCAGCATCCCATTACTAGTCCCCAACAAAACAAAAAAATCTCCACTAATGGAAACACTGGCTGCATCCAAGGGAAATAGTAGCAAACTATTATTTGTTCTTTGAATTAAAACCCCTCCTTTTGTTTAAATCTTTGAGCTGCTTTGCTTAGTCGAGGACAATTCAATAGCTATTTACATACCATTGATTTTCTTCTAAGGATAAAGTCATCAGGCCTTTGGAACACAGCCAGCTTTTCCAAACCTAGATGAATAGAAACCACTGCATAATTTTAAATGGTAGCTAGATTCCAACTCTGAGATTTTCTTCAGTTGTTGGATTGTAAGAATAAATGCTGAACAAATACTCGTGTCTCGTATCATTATATTTATTTTTCAGAATTGCTGGTCGATATTTGCTTGCACATTAACTAATAGCACTGACTATTTCACTGCCCATACAATATTATAGTTAATAGCAATTTTGATGCCTTGCACCACAATAAAAATTGGCCTCAAAAAAATCAATACATTCCTTGTTTTGTATCAGGGAAGAGAGACAAACAGTAAATCATAAATTTTGAGTTGACCATTTAGTCTGACAACATGGTATTCAGGATTTCTTTGAATGATAGTTATGATTCTCTGTAGAGTCAAATTCTAATCCGAAATGCATCTCCGAGTGCCTTTGGTGTTTCTGTTTGGGGACAAGTCACTGCAATAGAATCTCAACAGATTTTCTGTGGCAAAGTGTATAATACAAGCTTGGAGTTCACACCACCAATTTTGCCTGGCTGATGTTATTTGTGGATTGTTCCAGTTAGAGCAACATGAATTTGACTCATGGTACAGCATGAATAGCATATATTACTCTGGTTTGAAACAAATAGAATATACATATACAATAATAGAAAAGGGATTTACCTAAATGAACCACCCTAAGTTTCAAATATAAACATTCTGAGGTTCTCTCAGAGAAAGGACACTCATGAAGAGAAAAACACATCCAGCAGCACAAATAACCAAGCAGGTATGGCATTCAGGCTACGACAGTAGTCTAAGATAAACACAGCAAAATGGAGTGGCTTTTTGGAGGCTGTTTAGACTGAAAAATATTGCTGCTTTTAAGGGAAGAGTTCTCCCAGTTTTATCACCATGATCTGACACAGTGGGTTTTTTTTGATAATTCAAACCCATTTTTTTTCAGAGCAGATATATAAGGATCCAGTATCAATGACGTTTGAGCATGACAAATTATCTTCATTCATACTCTTGGCAGAATAATCTCTTATCTTTTTCTGTCTGAACCAATAATGGCTCACTGTAAGACTAAAGCATTGGTTACATTGTGCAGAGGTTTAATACATCAAAAATTCAGCATGGATAATTGCAGAATACTCATGATTGGTAATCCCCTTAGAATCTCCTCATCAAGGACAGCATCTCTCCTGTCTATGTGTGTTTACATCTGTAATGTAAATTTGCTGTAATTTGCTTTAAACTCACTTTCTTTATTCCAGAATCATGTGCTGGAGTTTTGTACCAGCAAATAATAACTGAAGGATAAATCTAGACCTGAAATACTACAGTCTCTGCTTTGCGGCATAGATGATTGTTGTTGTTGTTGTTGTTATTATTATTATTATTATTACTATTACTATTACTATTACTATTACTATTATTACTATTATTATTACTATTATTATTATTACTATTATTACTATTATTACTATATTTTACTTTTATTTTTATTTTTATTTTTATTTTTATTTTTATTTTTATTTTTATTTTTATTATTTTGTTTTGGTTTTTTGTTGTTGTGGTTATTTAATTGTGCAATTTGCCTATATTTTTTCCTACCTGGCCCTAAAATATTTGAAGGAACATCAGAGATAACATATGATGAACAGACCACAGCCCCCATTCCCCATCCCGCTGTGCAGTGCAGGGGGAAGAAGAGGTGAGAGAATCAGGAAAAAGTAAAGCCTACAAAGGGTGGAGGGCTGCTTGGAAGGTGTTTTTAAGAATTGAGTTTATTCCTTATAATCCTACTGTGATTTGATTGATAAAAAATGAAATTATTTTCCCCAAGTTAAGTCTGTTTTGCCCCTGTTGGTAACTGGTGAGTGACACTCCCTGTCCTTAGCTTGACCTATGAGCCTTTTTCTGCATTTTTCACTCCTCTGTCCACCTGAAAAGGGGAGTGATAGAGTGGCTTTGGTGGGCACCTGATGTCCAGCCATGGTCAATAATCCCCACAACTAGTTACATTATTAACCTTCTTATTTCTTCATTTTTCTTTCAGATAGAAGACCATGGGCATCTTGGAGTATCAAAGCAATTTAAGAGAAATTACAAACACAATAATATTAAAAAAGTGTGCATAAAAGACATGCTCAAAAATCCAGGCACAAATAAAATTGAACAATGTGTTATTGTTGAACAATAATGCTTTTGTTTTAAATGTCGAGCTGTTGCTGGTGAAAATAAGCATCATGGCAGATGCAGATGAGGAGAAGGAATTGAATAACAAGTAATTTTGATGGAGAAATGCTCAAATATGAGAATCAGGAGAGAATGAGGAGAAGGAATTGAGTAACAAGTAATTTTGATGGAGAAATGTTGAATTATGAGATTCAGGACAATGGACAAATGAGGTGTTAAAGCAGTGTTTGTGTAAGTGTCTTAGGTGATTTGGAGATTTATATGCAGAGAGAAGGAGACAATAAAAGGACACATGGATATGGAAATAACACAAGGGAAGAAGTAGGGATTATGTAGGAGAATGAAGTGCTAGGATACTGAGAGAGGGCAAAGAATGTGACAAATGGGATGACCAGAGACACAGCAGGTCCCTTTTCTGCCTGTGGATTTCCTGACGAACCCAGCACTGTGTGCCTGCACACTGGCCCCAGCTGTGTGGCAATTGTTGATGCTGTTTTTGAAGGCCATGACTTCAGAATAGCAGTAAAACAGATCCTCATCACTGGTAAAACTGCTTTTGGTGAAGGCTTGAATCGCTTCGCCACACCAGTTTCTAATTGCCTCATTTCTATCACTCAGCCAACATTTCAAACATTTTGTCTCATCATTATTTCTTTAACATCATTGCCAGACTCACTAATTGGATGCTTTGAATACGCCTCTACTCTGCCCTAAGGTTATTTTATTATACATTTACATTCTTCATCACAACTGATGAAAACAAGCAGAATTTTTAATCTTCACTCCTTTCATGGCATTTCTTTTGCACTTGTGTCAAATAAATAAATTCAACATCTTGAATTTCACAACAGTCTGGCTCATGATTTATTACTAATTTTCTTGACAAAAAATATTGAATCTTCAATTGCAATTGCTCAAATTTTAATCAGATAAAATCTGCTTTATTTTGCTATTTCATTCTCTCACAAACACAAAACTGGAAAATAATTTTCAGGAAAACATGTGCGGACCCTTCCTATTACTTCTTGTTAAACAGACCCTGAAATAAAAGCCACTTCCCTGATGATGTTCTCCAGACTTTTCACTTTATCCCCATGGTCCAGAATCTGGAACTACTGGGAAACAGCTGTGCTATCAAAGCATTCCTGTACAGAGGTCTCAAACACATCAAAAATACCAAACTGGAACTCAATGTTCAGGAAAGTTATTCTGAGCAACTACACCTCAAGCAACAGTTGAAAATGCATTTTTTAACAGAAATGGAGGAATATTCCTATTTTAAAGGAACCAAAAATTACTAAGGAGTCAACAAAGTGGGAAGACAGAGTGGATAGTAACAAGTCTCTAAGAAGGCACTGTATACTACTAGTAGCAGCTGGACTTAAATAGAATGAAAACAAATAACTTTAAAAAAAATAAGAAATGTGTTCAATTATTAAGGACATCAATTTTATTTGAATGACATAAATTTTTAACTTATAGTGATAGTGATTAGCAGCAATTCTTTTTACCCTGATGTGCAGGAAAGTGCGTATGTGTTTCTGAAATGCAAACTGTACAGGGTTAAGGAATCTGGCTTCAAGGAGCCAAATATGTTATTTTTTTTCCTTAATCCATGATGTCCAAAGCACTAAGTAATCAGGAAAAAAAAAAAGAACTGGAATAAAACCAACTTTTTGAGGCTATCAGTGCATTTGCCACATGTCTTTCTATCCCTTCTGTTATTCCTGCCATATTATACAAAAACATGCAATTTGACATTAATAAGACCAAATCAAGATCACAGAAAAGGAGAATTTAACGGAACCCACCTATTAACAGATCATTCAGGCAGTGATTTCCTGTGACTGAGCATCTCAAACCCCATATTTAAGTTCACAGTTTGGAAAGGACCTCTGGAGGTGTGTTGCTCATCCAAAGCAGCGTCAGCTGCAAGGTCATTCAGGTGGCTCAGAGCTTTGTCCAGGGAGGTCTTGAAAACCTCAGGGATGGGGTGTGTGAAATCTCTCTGGAAAACCTGCTCCATTGTCTACCTGTCCTCAGGCTGTAGGTACAGATGAAACAGGGCAGATCCCAGGATAGCCCTCATCAATATTCCACTTGTTAATGCCTACAGATAAGATAGGAATAACTGCATCACTCTCTCAGCTGGACCATCAAGCCAGTTTTGGGTGACCATCTGGGCCATAAAACTGTGATTTGAACACAAATGGGTCAAAGTGGAAAGTGCCAAAAGCTTTGATAAAATCAAGGTAAATAGTGTTTAGTTGAGCAACTGTCCTATGAGGAAAGGCTGAGAGAACTGGGATTGCTCAGCCTGGAGAAGGGAAGGCTTTGGGGTGATCTAATTGTGGCCTTCCATGTTCCAAGAGAACCAACAAGGAAGATGGAGAGAAACTCTTTACAAGGGTCTGGAGAGACAGGACAAGGGGGAATGACTTCAAACTGACAGAAAGTAGGTTTAGATTAGATTTTAGGAAACAATTCTTCCATGTGAGGGTGGTGAGGCACAGGCACAGGTTGCCCAGAGAAGCTGTGGATGCCCCATCCCTGGAAGTGCTCAAGGCGAGGCTGGATGGAGCTCTGAGCAACCTGGGATAGTGGGAGGTGTCCCTGCCCATGGCAGGGGAGACTGTAACTAAGGGATATTTAAAAGACCCTTCCAAACCAGCCCATTCTATGGTTCTATATCTGCTGCTCTCCCTTGATTCACAGACCAAGGTGTTTCACCTCAGAAGGTGATCAGACAGGTCAGGCACGATTCACCCTTTGTAAATCCACTGTTGTCCTCATCACCACATTCTGCTCCCCATACAGTAAAACACATTCCAAAGTAGATTCCTTCATGGGACTGAAGTGCAGCTGACCAGCCTGCAGTTCCCTGGGTGGATTACTTGGCCATTTTTTGAAATGAATGTGACATTTACCTTCCTCCATTCATCAGTGGTGCCCCTGTGATTTCCATGTCCTTTCAAATATGACAGTGGCTTTTCAAGGACCTTGACCAGCTCTGTCATCCCCTTTGGATGATTCCATGGACTTGTGCTGGTCAAGTTATCCCTGACTTCACCCACTGCTGTTTCACAGCTCCACAACAACCATTTTATTGCACTAAAGTCTCCCTGGATTTTGATGGGATGCATGCAACAATTCATCCTTTGACCCTCCTGTGTTTCATGCATTTTCTTCTTGTAGCATAGCAGGCCATGAATAGGCATCCACAAATAGATATCCCTGAGCAGACAGGGAGAGAATTTAACTACACCTGCTTTGAGAAAGTTGATAGACTTTTTAAAATAATATAGTTTGTGGAGAAAAAAAGCATTAAAATATCCTTCACAACAACATGGTGTTTTTAAGCAGGGTTTCAGAGAGCAAGCAACCCAAATTTCTAACATTCCTACTAAAAAAACACGTGCACACAAACACTGGAATAAATGAAAAAGGAGAGAAATAACTGTTCAGTACTGGTCTATGATAGGAAGAACAATATGAGCAATTTAACACCAAATTAGCTACTAGGAGTACCCAGTAGTTAATTCCTTAGAAAGCAAATGAGAGAGGAGATGTAGCAATTATTCTATAGAGTCATCTTTAAATAGATCTGAAAAGCATTACTAATATCCAAAGTGATTTTTTTTTCATTTTTGTGTAAAGAAATGTTGTGTAAGAAATTCTATTTCTCAGAACACTGGGATGTTTTATAGAGCCTTAAAGAAAGCTGGGACAGAACAAGAATCTTTTTACACCACTGAGCACAACAACAAGCACCGTTCAAGCTGGCAACCTGCAGAATCCTCTAACAGTCACTATTGCTCCAGAATCTGGAGCTAAGCTAGGAAATTCTTAGATGGCACAATGATCCAAGTATTTCCACTCTGCTCAACACTTCAGAGGTTGAGTTTTTGTCTAGAATAAAGTTAAAAATATAAAATATTATACAAACAAAGTGAAAAAGGTTTCTTTTAATGAGTTGTTAAATTTAATAGCTCTACATCCTTCCTGACACATTAATCAGTGTGATTTATTATGGTAGGGAAGACAAATTCAGAGAAATGGAAAGAAATCCCAACAGCAAATTTGTGCTAAGTCCACTGTTATCATACAAAGATAAGACTCTTTCCTAAGGAGTCTGTCTACAGTGAAATAGGTTTGCTTTAAAAATTTAATATCAGCTTTTATGACTGAAAGAAAAAAACTGAAATAAAACATGAGCATAAAGGAAAGAAATTACACAAAAAATTACTATAATTATGAACATCAAAGTTATTTATCAAAACTCCATCTTCTTTATGCTAATTATTTTCCCAACAGATTATTCTGAATAGGATGAAGCCATCTCAGTCATGAAAGAAAACTAGTGTTTTCCTGTTCCCTGATAATTAGTCATTCATATTTAGATAGCCTTCATTCACTGCTGCACAGGTGCCTCAACCTTTGCCACACAACGTGGAGCTGTATTTAAAGAAATACTCTTTGAATACTTGCATAGGAATAATAGAAAACTGTATTAACAGCTTAATCGCCCTGCTCTCTCTGAACAAGAGATCTGTCATGTGAAATTCATCTTTTTTTTTTTTTTTGTCAGAAACATGCACAAAACAGTTCTGACACTAAAATATGACAACGTTGTATCAGCAAGCCTGCTTCAGCAGCCCTGCTAATTTAACACCCTATTCAGCAGATATTTAATTTCTGTGGCTGTTGGCCATGAAGTTTCAGTGAACTTCTATGGGTTGGCACCTGCAGAGCTTAATTCCAATTCCATAAACATAAATTCCTGCCTTCCTCATTGCAGATATGTTAACTGCTGACTCTGGCTACAATTCTCCTGCATGTCCTATTCCCATAACTATATATAGCAGTCGGCATTACATGTCCATCAGAATGATGAACTTATGTTTGGATAGACCACAAGTAATGACAAAGTTGTGGGAGGAAAATCAGGTAGGAATAATGGAAATACAGGTGTGCTCAGAGGTGTTAAAACTGAAAAGGTTCTCTGATCAATGTATTCCCCTCAGAAAAGGTTATTTACTTAAGGCTACAGGGAGAAAATATTAGAAAACAAATTCTTTACTCTGAGGGATGACCCATCCCTGGAAGTGTTCAAGGTGTGACAGTGCTCTGAGCTACCTGGTCTAGGTACCTGCCCCATGGCAGGGAGGTGGAACTAAATAATCTTTAATGTTCCTTCCAACCCAGGCCAGTCTGTGATTATGATCTTCTAATGAGCCAGGACATTCTAAAGGAGAGGGACTGTTAGGGTGCTTCACTGCCTCAGTAACAATGAGCTTTATTCTCCCACTGATGCCGATTGGTGCGTTGTCGTCATCATATTTTCTGAAAAACCTCTTTGCCCAGGATTTTCCTCTGGGAAGCTAAGAAGCCTCAGAGAAAAATGAAAACAGTAATTATCTGATTTGCTTCTCCTGTGTTTTGCTGCTTTGGAATGTGGTTGGAGATTGTTTATCCAACAGATGAGTTTTCCATTGATTTCTGCTGTGAATTGTTTTGACTTAATGGCCAACTGGGGCCAAGTTGTGTCAGACTGTGAAGAGAGTGTCACGAGTTTTCATTAGTATCTCTTAGCCTTCTGTTTGTATCCTTTCTGTATTCTTTAGTATATTTTAGTTTAGTAATCTTTAATATAATAAAGATCATAAAATAATAAATTAGCCTTCTAAGAACATGGAGTCAGATTCATCATTCCTTCTGATGATGGGGGTCCAAGAAAATACAACAGCCCTCCTCTCCAGGCTTCAGCGGGCTTGCACGGCAGACTTCTTAAACAGTGAGGGAAGGCAGGAGTTAAATAAGCACAGTGTGTAAGGTATGGAGAGAGCAATCAAGTTTCAAACAGAAAATTCAAGAGCCTTCATGGATTTGATTAATAATATAGGTATCATTGAAATAAATATTCCCAGATAAAATGGAATTTGAGGTTCATTGTTCTAA
Organism: Chlorospingus semifuscus; assembly: GCA_035048045.1. Classification (NCBI taxonomy): domain Eukaryota; kingdom Metazoa; phylum Chordata; class Aves; order Passeriformes; family Passerellidae; genus Chlorospingus; species Chlorospingus semifuscus. Next base: position 11,671,627 of record JAWWMS010000001.1, read on the forward strand.
ATCACTTATGGCTAGAAATGGAAAAACTGTAACATTATTATTATTATATTAACTTTAATTGACAATTCAGTTTTCCAAAAACCTGCCAATCTTCTTGTCTATGCACAGTAGCTTGCCTTTATTTCAGATCTCAGCAACAAAGCTCAAAGTGCCCCTGCACTGGTTAGCCTGGAAGAATACCACAGGACTCAGTGATCCCCATCATGGTTAATCTGGGTGAGTGCCTCTGTGTTGTGGATGTCATGTGACAGCTATCCAGTCAATATCTGTACAGCCAGCTACAGTCTGTGGATGTACCTGCAGTCAATGTGCATCAATATTGAGTAAGTGGATATTGTCTTGTTCCACTGGAATATTGTATGCACCTGTTCAGGAACTGCAGCTGTATTAATGAGATTATTAAAGTGCATATCCAAGGGACTCTTCAAACCTAAGTGCATATTCCAGTCCTGACTGTTGTCAATGATTGAGAAATATGTATTTTGACCAGGGCTCTGTCAGAATTCCAGGGATCTTTGAGCTGGAGAACCTCACTGTGGCTGGCTTCTGCACTGCCAGCTGTGCCCTGGCCATAGATCCTTCTCATACAGCATCACCTCAGGGTTCCCAGCACCAGAAATTAGATTTTATTACTGCTATCACCCTTTTTGGGCCACTAATGAATAGTTATCTGCATTGTGAGTGCATTTCTTATGGGATGTGAAAAGAACTGGCACCTCCTCAGGGCAAAGCAGCTCTTGAGCTTCTTGCTGTGCACATAAGAACAGACCTCTGCCTCTGTGCTGGTAACCTGAGCTAACCTGACTGCAGCAGAAACGTGTTGCATTTTTTTTCCAGCCCTCCTACACAGAATGATGAACTCTGACAGTGTATTTAATCTCCACAGCCCACTTCTGAGCAGTACCCACAGTAATAAGGAACTGTGGCAAGGAGTGCAATGGGATATTTTTGGAAAGGGAAAACCCCTCAATTTTCCATAAGACAATAAAATATACTACTGCATGCACGTCAGCAAAAAATTCACAACCTGGCCTTCAGTGTTTCTTTTTTTTAACTCTTGGAAAAGGAACAGTATGCTGAAATTCCATTTTAAGTGGTTTTCCTCATTAATTTGGCCTCATTTCACAAATGCAGGCTGCTTGTACCAAGCTTTTATACACTGCTTTTACTTTCTCTCTCTAGTGTTCCAATAAAAGTGTTTTTCATCTGAAGTCTTGTATTTATTACTTTCAGTGTCACTTAAAGGAATAAATCTATCATGGAGCAAAGTGCAAGTCAATAAAGTAATGTACATATATCAGAAAAACTTACCAGCTAAGGTAGCTAGTATGTTAGGGAAAATAGAATTCCTTGAAATATACAGTAAGGTAATATTCTTAACTGTAGTTGTAAATTCTGCAGTGAACCAATAAAAGCTTGCTTTTATGCTCTAATAAAAGTCAGTTTTAAATATCTTAGGATGCCTTAGCCTGTTTCAACCTCATCCCTACAGAACTGCTCCTTTGAATTAAATAGAAAATACATTTTATCAAATTTTCCTTAAAAATAATTTAAAAAAAATCTTTATTGTTACTATGGCTTCCAGAGAAAATCTGTACTGAAGACCTCTATATCCTAAAAGCTCCAGACTCACTAAAACGATATGATTACATAAAATAATGACCTGGAGGGGAGCTATAGAAGTAAAATAAATATCCACAGCCACTTAAGCTGTGCACCTTCTCCTGTTTTTCTGGATGGCTCAGCATAAGCCAGAATGATCCAAAGCTTACCTTAATGGAGTGATCCTTTGGCTACCTAATTCAATTGGCAGGAAGGTTTCACTCTCTCTTTTTATTTTATTTTTTTTTTCAGATGTTTTGCTGGGAATTTGAAAAGCCCAGACAGCAAAGGGATCTATTTGGTGGACTTATTTCTCAGTGTGTGGGCTGAGTGGTTGGCTAGACAACCTTCGGGCTGGCTTCTGTCAAAAATTTTGACGGAACCATCACGCCATCCACGGGAACAAAATACCATCTGTAGTGGGCATTGTGAGTGCACTAAAAAATAGGCAGATGAACAGGCACACACGGACATTTGTCAAGTAAACTGCATGGCAGTATGAAAGGCAGAAAAGGCCTTGGCTCTGTGCAAGCCTCGCTCAGCAATAACAAAAACATCTCTATATTACCAGCCCAGTGTTCAGCACAAACCCAAAGCACAGCCCCACACCAGCCTCTGTGGAGAAAATGAACTCTGATCCAGCCAAAACCAGCACAAACTCTTAGAGTTTTCTTCAAGATAAGGAATGATTTGCAAGACTTGGGTATTGCAAATAGCTCCTCTCAGACAGGCCATATGGCCCTGCCACACCACACTGGTTTCAGGATTCTGGGTACGCTGAGAGTCGGTGACTTTCAGATTACATTTGCTCAGTTCACATGCAAAACAGTGTTTTGTTTGGATTTTATTACTAGCAGTTCTGTCACAGCATGCTTAAATCTGAAAGCCAAGCTACTTTTTTCTTCCCAGCTCATGCATTTTCCAGTAGAAATGAGGTCTCTGGTGGCCTAATTTCACCCCTGCTCAAACTGACACTAGTCTTGTCCTTAATAGGGGCTTCAATCTATGCAACTTTACAGAAGGTGTAAGAGATGAGGGGGTTACACATATGTTATGACAGAAGAACTGACAACCAGATGTAAATCATTCTCTTTTTGGATTGGCACAGCAGCAGGAAATAAAGAAGAAACCACATACCTGGCAACACTTGCTCCATTTAGACGTGCAACAGGAACACTCAGACAAAGCAAAATCAGAAGTCTTTTTCCCCAATCACTTTTCTGACAATTTCATAATGACACAAACTTTGTGTAGTTTGACTGTGCTCTGTGCACATTCATCAGGTTTTTTTCTAGTGTGTTTAACACTGCACCTCTTTTAGTACTGAATGCATTTTTTGCCATTATCATTTCTAGTTCTGAACTTGACATTGTTTTCAGATTGAGCTTATTTGTGCAAATGGCGTGCTGCAAACAGTCTGTGAGTACACTATACAATTCTTTAAAAAAAAAATTCCTTTCACTAGTTAGCATTATGGTAAGAGTTTAGATATTGCAGTGACTAAACATGTAAATATTTAGCAGCTAACTTATGAATATCAAATATTGATATTTTGTAATATTGAAGACAATAGAAAACCAGAACTGTTTTTACTGCCTTATCTACCAGCTGAAGAGGCTGTCAAGATTTCCAAGTGCCTGATGATGTCCAGTGACACAGCTCAGAAGACTAATTACAGCCAGCCCAAAAGGCAGATGAAAGGAGACATTTTTCTCTTTGAGGAGAAATGAGACTGACTAATTTGCAGAAGAAACTGATCAACAGGCAGTATTCTGCTCTGATGTTCTGCTTTGACTATGGCAGTGAAGTACAATGTCTTAGCAAAGACAATACAGACAAAACACTGCAGTTAAAATAGAAGCAAAAAATCCTCTTTGCAAGCAGATATCAGCTCCTTGCTGGAATGATTTGTGCTCAGCATTATTATTTATGCTGCTCAGCTGCCCCGAAGCTCTGATTGCTGTTGTTACCACCTTTGCTAGGATGATCCAGAAGGAAATCCTGCCTGCTTCAAATGAGATGCTTCTTTTAAAAGAAAACACTGATAACTGGTGTAAGAGCAGTGCTGCCAAACTTACTTTGCTGATTGGGATCTGAAGTACTGCTTGATACATTCCAGGATGCTGAAAAAGCTAGAAGTTAAGCCCATCTCAAAGCTTGGCCACAAAACCACCCTTTCTTATCATTGGACAGGACAAGGGGGAATGCTTTCAAACTTAAAGAGATTAGGTTTAGAATAATATTAGGAAAAAAATAATCTTTACTGAGGATGGTGAGGTGCTGGCACAGTTTGCCCAGAGATGCTGTGGTTCTCCCATGTCTGGAAAAGTTCAAAGCCAGGTTGGATGGAGCTCTGAGCAATCCAGTCTGGTGAAAGCTGTCTCTATTCTAGCAGGGAGGTAGGAATGAGATGACCTTTAAAATCCCTTCCAATCCAGGCCATTACGAGCAATTATGGTGGGTTGAAATGAAATAGGAGCTTTGAGCAGTATCTCTGAACAAAGGTAAAACAAAAGGGAGAGAAGAGAAGAGAAGAGAAGAGAAGAGAAGAGAAGAGAAGAGAAGAGAAGAGAAGAGAAGAGAAGAGAAGAGA
>JAWWMS010000001.1:11684558-11703455 GCA_035048045.1 Chlorospingus semifuscus
AGAAAGTGTGTGAGAAAGTTTGCTGCAAGAATGTCAACATCAGAAGGCTTAGAAAATCTTAAAAAATCAGGGTGACATATTCATACAAGCTGCCCATCTTCATTACAGAAAACTTTCACTTTTAAACTGTCCCAATACACAAAAAAAATCCCAAATGTACACAAGTCTGAGGCATTGACTGCCCAGACAGAAAAGCTGATATACAGCTGCCTTGGTACCCAGTCATCAGCAGCTGAAGCACAAAGAGGAGGGCAGCATTTTGCTCATCACCTCCTATGCTTCCAGAGAGGGGCAGCTTTGGGGAGCCTTGAATTTCAGCACTTGGGGTTAAAACAAAGCCAGAGCTGTGAAGAAATGTGCAAGAAATATGTTCTGTGTGGGAATGAAAAGAACAAGGTTGCCAGTAACCATTACTCTTCAGCAGTGAAGCTTAAGAATTAGGATGATTCCTTCTCATAGAGAGGAATTAAAGAACTAAGCAACTGGTTTTGAAGTCCATAGTTATCCTTCAGTGTTCTGAGGCTTTAGCCTGCTGTTGTACTACAGACACCAAAAGTGTCTCTGATCTTGGCCTCTCTCCCATCACATTTGGGTTGAAATTGTTACACACCAGAGGGTTGTCCTCTCCCTAAATGGAGCTCTTTCTTAGTGGAAATCTGGACTTAAGTGACAGAAGTGGATCAGATCTGATGTCTGCACATGAAGATGTCACGAGCTGGGAGGCAATATAAAGATTTCAAGTTATGAGCCTTTTCAAGGCCAGCAAGGAAATGCAGGTCAGAGATCCAGGGATTTACTTCTGCTTCAGTCCCAGGCAGAGACTGTCAGGCTGGAAGTTCACACAAAGCTGGGAAGCATTGACTACATAGCACTGATTGTAAACTGACTTTCTTGTGTCAGGCCTCTTGTGTGGAATTTTGGTGTGGCTCTTCAAGAAGATAATGATATTTTTCCAGGAAACATGCTTCTCCTTGAGGTTTTTTAACTGGTGTTGTTATGGCTGGCAAGAGTGGACCAGAAAGGCAGCAGGAAAAAACTTGAATCATCAGCTGCTGACATCCAAATAGCCTCTGGAGCCACATTAGATCATCTTGTAGGTTTCTGGTGTCTCTTTTTCTTTGCTCTTGTATTTCAGCCTCAGTTGGTCCTGCTGCCATTAACTCACAGTCCACAAAGCTCAGGCAGCAGAGGTGTCAGAAGTCACCTCTGCACACATGTTTATTGCACTTTGGGTGTTTTCATCTTGATATTGAGCATATTGGTTTGCTTTGACACAACACACAATATACTCTCTTTCACTCCCTCTGCATCATGGGAGAACCCATCAGGCTGGCTAAGAGATATGAGCTGACCTATCCCAGCTGGGAGGATTCAAGCAGCTTCTTCTGTGAAGAAGACTTTGGGTAATGTTGCCAGTATCAACATTGCCCTTTCTCCTGACTGGAAGAGAGAGGAACATATGCACCACAAACTCTTAACACAAAGCGTGGTGAGAGATTTTGCAAACAAATTGCAAAATTTGATCAGAATGCATTAGAAAACAGGAGAAGGCTGTGAAACAAAGGTCTTATTTTCTCTGCTACCTGAATGCTGGTTTTAGCTTAGTTTGTTAAAAAGTTCAGACATTGGCAAAGTCAAAGACAGAGGAACAAGCAGGACTCCTTGTTCTACTTAAGAAATACTAAGTCCTTTCCAGAGAAGAAGAGAGACAAGACATCCCTCCCACTCCACAGCAGCCTGAGTACTCTCTCTTCTTCATCTGATGGTGGATCCTCTGTGTCAGCATCAGGACTCAGCAGAACCTGGCAGTTTGGGACACCAGGACTGAACAGCACCGCAGAGTTCCTTTCATGGCATTAAGGGGATTGCAGGGCATGGTTCAAACTTATCATGAGGAGCAAGAATGAGCTGCAGTTTTATCAGCATCTGCAGAGTTCAGGAGACCAACTGCTGAAGGAAGAGGGTTCAGACAGGGTAACATTGCAGGATTCCTGCAGAAACACCCTCTGATTTATCAAATTGGGATAAAAGGGTGAAATGTTGAGGAACACAATAAGCATTGGTAGAGCCAAGGAAAAGAGAGAATCTTTGCAGTGAAGTGCTATAAAGAAAAAATCACTATGCACCCAAAACCAATGCATGACATTCCTCAGGAAAGATCCTGAGGCTGTCAGGTGATCTCTACTGCTGAGCAGACCTGAGTCATCTTTATTGGCCAGGGCATCTCCTTTAAATCACATTTTCTTTTCAAGTGCCTGAAAGCAGTTTAGAAGGAAAGAATGGGTGTGTTGGCCCCGTAGTCATGTTTTAAGAAACAGAGAAAGTTTTTAGGAGAAAATAAGCACAAAATCAGATTAAACAATCACAAGGGTCACAGCAAGAGGGAAATGTGCTGTGCATATTTCATGCAAGGTACAAGACACGTAAATACTGTTAGTGGCTGTAATGCATAGCTGTCATCACCTCTGGCATGCAAGAAAACAGGATAACACTGTGAAGGAGGAATACTAATCTCAATACTTTTACTCTCACAAATTTCCTCTGTGGGTTTGACAAACACCAATAACCAGGACTTGAGTTCTCATTCAAGTCAAGGATCAAATAAAAGATATGCACATGCTTTTCTCATCCAAAGATAGAACTTAAATTCCTCCAGTAGAGATCAGCTGAACTTGGAAGCTGGGCATATCTCATAGGAGAATATTGCTATGCACTTGTTGGTTCCACTGAGAAGATAGGGAAAGAAAGGGCTAGAAATTTGACTTAGCTGTTAATTCCAGTGAACAAGTACTTTTACCCAGAAAAATAAATTTTCAAACAATAGTTGCTTTCATTTACCTCTTTGTCTTGAATATATTTTCATAATAAAGTTCTAAAATTGTCAAAATGTTCTTTTTGGTACTTTGAAACTCAGTTTACTATCTCAGTTTGGGACAGATCTGCTGCTGACTTAGAATTGCTGCTGGTTTGAGAATCAGGCTTAATTAACAAGCAGACTTCCATTACTGATTAGTCTGATCCAAGCCCATGAGATATTAATAACTGGGCCTCTATCCATGAAGATTTTGCTGAGGAACTAGGTTTAATGGGACTTTAAAGGGTGGTGTGTGTGGGGGAAGCATGTCATTTTAGTAGATGCAAGATATGATATCACAGTTTAAGAATATTAAAAAAATTTGTGAACTTAAAATTTTTGCGCTGATATATAAAAAAGTCCAGTGGCCTTTAAGAAATCCTGTTTATCTAAACCGTTTTGTTCTTTCTTTTTCCTTTTTTTTTAAAGCTACTTCTGCTATATGTTACATCTAAATGGATTATAATAGAAGGAAATTCAATTACTTTGGTGCTCCTTGGCAGAACTCGTTGTAGCTGTCAGTCCTGCTGCATTGCACGTTCAGCAGGCACAGTGGCATTTTGTGCTGTGCAATGCAGCACTCTGCAGAAACACCCGAGGTAGTGCTGAATTGGCTGTCCTGGGAGCTGCACAGCCCAAGGTGGGAACTCTGCCAGGGGAGCTGGGGGACCACTGGCCCCAGCTAGGCAAACCAGTAGCTACCTGAGATCCAAGTAGTTTGGGAATTTCTAAGCCACACCACATTGTGCAGGGCGGACATAAATTTTGAAGACACTTGAATACCAAATAATGGTACAGTTCCATTCTCCTCTCCTGTTCCCCTTTTATTTATTATTATTTTTTTTTCTTTTGATCTGCATTAAATTTATGGGCGAATGCTACCTTGGTTAATGCCAAAAAGGGTGAAGGAAACTCAAAATTTTTGCCATCCCCTTCCCTCATCTAGTACATCTTATATTTTCTCAAATGTTTTTAGCATCAGTACTGAATTCTTTTCCGTAACTACAGAATAAATAACCCATTAAAAATATAATGCCATTATGGCCCCAAGAAACTTGGCAGAAGAAGCTAAGTAGCTTAAACCATTTTTGTAAGCCAATGAGATATCAAATTGATGGAGTTCTAGCAAAGTTATCTAATAAATTACCCATGTGCAAGCCACTGGTTTCTCCTGCTACTTTCAGTGGTGTACCAGAGCAGCTCCAAAGACTCAACTCATGGGCAAATGCCAGAAGAATTTTACCTATGAGTGAGAAAACTAAAAAGAAAATATTCATTGCTGAGAAATGAACTCAGAAAACAACTGTAACTCAGATTTTAAACAGCATTTCATGAAAGCAGAGTATAGAGCTCTGCCACTTTGGGGAATCACTAAGTAGAAGAACTCTACTGCAAAGAGCAACTATTCCAACTTAATGTACTTTTTTTACCCTTCTAGCTTTACTTGAAAACTGATTAGTGATCCTGAATAGTAGTAATCCTTTAAAATTGTCCAAATCTGGTCTTTCAAGTGTTCATAAAGCATTGAGAAGCATTTAATGATCATATTTATTAAAAAATTATTTACCTACTTTTCGAAACAACACTGCTCAATTTACCAATTTTCTTCTTTGATTTACTAAATAATTTCACTCAGAAGAAAAAGGTACTTAGAAAAGTACCTAGCCCTGAGTTGAAGATAGCAACATTTTGAAAGCTTCATATTCAGCTAACTGTTCTCTTTCCAATTTCTTATTTTATAAATGAGGAAATAAAAGTTTGCAACATGGCAAATAAATGATGCCAGAGAAAACACAGCCCTCCTTCAAAGAGTAATTTCATGGACATACGCGTTGCTAGGATTTAACCAAAATAGTAACAAAGTTTTAATGCACTGGTTGTTATTCATATTCTGAGTACCAAAATCTTGAAATATGTATTGTTAGGCTTCAGAATTAGAATGCAATAATTGCATTTGCTAAAATTCTGGATTGCCCAGACACTTCACAACACTGTATACAATTTTGGCTAATAAACCAGCACAAAGCATGTCAGAAAGATGATGCATCATTTACTAAAGACAGAATTTGTTATGCTTCCCTTGCATCCTGCTAATTTCATTGGAAGAGAGGTGGTGTGGATGCCTGGAGCCTTTCTTTAGCTGTGCAAATATACAATTGCTGCATTTCAAAATGACTTTAGGGGCTGGCAAACAAGAAAACTTGCAAGGGTGTAAGAAAAAGAGAGAAGACTTCAGTATCTATGATGGTATTCAACATATGATTCCCATCAATTTAGAGGGGTTTGTCCCTTATTATCCATTCATCATTTCTGAGACAGTGGGAGACTCAACATTCCAGAAAACTAGCAACACCTTTCTAAATTCTCCCACCTCCTTTGGCTGGACATCCCTTGAGATCCAAGATTATTTGAAAAAACTTGAACTCCCTCATATTAGCAACTTAGAAGAAGGTTAAAAACATATGGACTACCAAAAATGCTTTAAAATTCTCAGTGTATTTAACCTAGGTCTGGATTGTGCTCTTCTTTTTCTGCATCAGCTTTACATGAAGGAAAGGTTAAATCTCAGATGCCATGGAGATTCAAGGTAACTTCTCCATTTCAGAATTTATTGTTCAGCATGATCACTGCTCAACTTACCTATAGATGCAGAGAAAAATTAGTTATTGCCTGGAAGAATAAATTCACTTGGAAAAATATCTGTATCAGTCAAACAAACAAATAACTCTGCTATTAAATCAAAAAAGTTGGTAGCAAAACACAACAGTTCTTGAAAAAATTTTCCAATGCTACTTATGAACCTTAAAGATTTGAGTCTTTTTTTAGTAAAAAACTGATCTTAGGTAGTTTTAAGGCAGCTAGGAATCCATCAAATATTTTAAAATCCATAATAATCTGAGATGTATTGACTTCTAAACCTGGCTATAAACATCCAAAAGGAAATTGACTTAACAATATGCCATATATAATCTTTGAGTTCTAAGAAAGATGAAATTAAGTGGCAAACCATCTAGTAATTTGCATACAAGATGTCCCTTAAGCACATCTGCAGTGATCTATCACATTTAAAAGCAAAGTAAACCAAGCATATGAGTAATCACAGAAATCTCTGAACTGTGTTTGTTGATAAAACCTCAGCGTGACTCTGAAGAACACACAAGTCTTGAAAGTGGTCCTTTGAGGAGATCCAGAGAATTAGCAGTGCATTTTTGGAGTGACAGCAATGTGGATTTAACTACAGTATCTTCTGGGGCAATGAGAAAAGGGGACTTTCCAGTATGTATACTTATAGTCTAGAGCACGTGTGTGCTTTCCAGGTTACCTATATACATGTATTCCCACATTCTCAAGCTGTCAACAGGACAATTTTATTCTTTTTAGAGAAAACACGGAACAGTAAGGTCTACAAATCCCTTTACAGCTATGAAATCCAAACCTGGGTATGGATCACTCTCCCAAGCCACTGGGACAGTGACCAACCCTAAATGACCCGGCAGCGATGCTGGGAGGGACCCGCTGCCCTGCAGCCTCCAACCAGGAGCGGGAAACGACCGAACACTGGGAACCTGCGCCGGAACTCCTGCGGGGAAGGGGCTGGGGCAGGAGGGGCTGGGGCTGGATCAGGGGCAGGTGCTGGGATAGGAGTTGGGGCAAGGGCTGGAACTGGGATAGGGGTTGGGGCTGGGGTTGGATCAGGGGTTGGGGCTGGGACAGGCGTTGGGGCTGGGCAGGGGTTGGGGCAGGGGCTGGAGGTGAGACAGGGGCTGGGGTTGGGGCAGGGGCAGGGACTAGAGCTGGGACAGGGATTGGGGCAGGGCTGGATCAGGGGCTGGAGCAGGGATAGGAGTTGGGGCAGGGACAGGGTTTGGGGCTGGGACAGGGTTTGGGGCAGGGACAGGGTTTGGGGCAGGGATAAGGGCTGGGGCAGGGGCTGTCGCTGTCGCTGGGGTTGGGGTAGGGGTTGGGGCAGGGGCTGGCGCTGTCGCTGGAGTTGGAGTAGGGGTTGGGGCAGGGATAGGGGTTGGGGCAGGGGCTGGCGCTGTCGCTGGGGCTGGGGGCGGTGCGGGGGCGGTCCCTCCCCGGGGGAAGCAGATAAAGGCAGGGCGGCGGGCGGCGGGGAGGTGGCGGAGGGCGGCAGCGGAGCCGAGTGCGCGTCCCTCGCTCCCCGCCGGCATCGCCCTGCCCTGAGCGCCTCTCGGAGCCAGCCGGCAGCGGGGCAGCGCCATGGGGGCCGCAGGAGGGCTGGGGCTGGCCGTGCTGGCGGCCGCGCTGCTGTGCGGGCCGGGGGCGCTCGCCGGGCGCGTCCTCAGCGGTGAGTGCACGGTGCGGGAGCGGTGCGGGAGCGCAGCGCTCCGGGGGCGGACCCCGGACCGAGCCCGCTGCCGAAGCCGGGACCGAGCCCGCTGGCCGGACCCGGGACCGAAGCCGGGACCGAGCCCGCTGGCCGGACCCGGGACCGAAGCCGGGACCGAACCCGCTGCAGAACCCCCGCGCATCGGCGGCGAGCGAGCGCCGGGAGCGCATCCCGGGCGCACCTAGCCCGGCGGAGCGGGGATGCTGCTGCTGCTGCGGGGGGATGCGGGGCCAGCGCGGGGGGTGCTGGCTCCCGAGGCAGCCCCAAGTCCTCTCCTGCCCCGGTTCATTGCCGGCTGCGTTCGAATTGCTTCAAAAAATGGAGCGTTTTGCCGAGGAGCGTCTGTCTGTGCGCTGAGTTTTGTTGGCGGTTGGACGGGGATGTTTCTTCTTTGTCTGCGGTGTTGTTGGGAGGAGAGGGCAAACTTTTAAGAGCGTGCGGCATAAAATAGTTTTGTTGGGTGTGGGTGAGTCCGCAACTCTCAAAACCAAAGGGAAGACAATACTTTGGAAACCTGTATCTAACATTGGGCTTAGGGTTAATTTAAGAGCTGTAGACTCCCACTGTGTGTTTGCAGTATACAGGTGTATATGCTCAGAAACTGCTAAATTTAGTGAAAAGACCCCTTTTAAGCTTAACTGTCTCCAGACTAAAGCTGACAGGCTCTTGGGGATATGTTGTGTGTGTGCGTATAGATCCGTGCATTTGCCTGGAAACAAAGATTTACACACTCCACTCTGCTTGTTAGCAAGTTGTGTGTGTATATGTGGAAGGAACGTGGCTCTTACAAACTGTCTCCAGAACAATGAAATTATTTGTATACTATTGTTTCAGGGGTTGTAACAGTAGCATATCAACAAAACTTTTCTGTAGGTTTTTTTTGTTTGTTGCAAGCATTTGATTGCTGAGTTCAGATAACTTTCTTAGCTGCTGAGGGAGGGCAGTCACTGGACCATTTTGATCATGCTCTATGTGAAGCAGGTTCTAATGCTACAACTGAGATGGGCTCTTGGGGGTTTGGTAAAACAGCATCTTCAGGAAATAATAGCTAAGTAGCAGTGCTTCCAACACTTTGAAAAAGCTTGTTTGCCTCAACAGTAACCTGAAATGTTTAATCTACCTCCATTATACTGTGAATTATACTGGCTTATATGATACATCAAAGCTCCAAGTATTACAATTTATATGACTGCTATGTAACACTGGGATTTTTTTAAAGGAATAGTGAAGATTAATTATCTATGAGATGCTTTTGGCATTAGCAGCCTCAGTGCAGGAATCCATGTGGCTGAGGAAACCCAGTCCCTTAATCTTCCAGCTGCAGCTTCTGTGTTTAACTGAGACATAGGAAACTGAGGTGCAGCTTTTAAAGCCATGTGTGATATATGTATACTGCCTTGTCAGACTGTTCCTGCACATTAGTCTTTGGGGATTTTGGGAGGGCACAGACTCTGCCCCATATTTCCCTGAAGCATTTCAAACCATGTGATGAGCCTCATGTCACTGAATCATGCTGATGATTCTTGTCTGATAAAATACAGGAGAGGGTTTGAAGCCACTTACAGACAGAACCATTTTATGCATTATTAGTTTATTGGTTGAAGTTGTATTCATTAGATAAAGGTTTCCTAGACAATAACAACCACATTTATTTATTTATGCTTATTGCAGATATTCTTATGTACTGGAAGAACTTCTTTCCCCCCTTTCTTTCTCTCAAGGACCGCACCCATATTCTGGCACATGCACATGGATAGGTGCAGTGCTAGCAGTAGCTGACATTATTTTAGGCAAGAAATAGTGCCATTGAATAATTGGGCAGTGTGTGCTGTCACCTGACTCCCATCTATCTTACCTCTCTCTTGCATAAGAACCAGCAGTTTGGACTTAATCAAGCTTATGTTTGAAATCATAAGTCTGTACCTTAAAGAGACCTGTTCCTAAAGAAAAAAAAGTTTATGCTTCAGTCATGATTAATAATCTGGCATAGTAGGAATTCCACTGCTCTCATTTCAAATAAATATATAGCTCCTATCACTCACCTAAGCTGTTTGTGAGGTTGCTTGAGTGCTGGCTGGACCTTGTGAAGAGTCCCATTGACTGCAGGAAGTTTGCAGCAGACCTAGCAATAACTCCAGATTTAGTGCCATTTTGATCACAGTGTCAAGAGAAGGAAAGGCCTGCCTTTTCATAATGCCATTTTTTAAAGTAAAGGGTTTCTGTTGCTTTTTCCAAGTATGTTAGTTTTCCTAGGATATAATTAAAACTATTGTTGGCATCAAGCAATTTGCATTTTGGTGTTATTTCTTTGCCATCTTTAATCTGGGAAGTTTTAAACAGTGATTCAAAATGCTTTTTAATTTTTAATATATCTAGACAGATGTTTTGTGAGCAGTGCTCAAAGCCTCCATATCCAACTATCTGGTGTTGCCAGAGAATTGATTCCTATAGGAAAAAAACCCAAAGCAGTCTCAGGAGAAAGTGCTGAGTCTGCCTTGCTGTCCCATGACATCATAAAGAACATGAAGTGATGATAATGCAGTTTGCAAAGATGCAATTACTTTAAGTATCTATTGGGCAAGAGAGATGCAAGCTAATCTTATTACTAATCATTTAACAGCCTATGTATTAATCATAGATATTATAGCTTAATGACTGCTGTTTGTCTAGTTGTATTTCTGCAACTTTTAAAGTTTTGCTCTTTGCTACTGCTGTGCATCAATAGGAGATTAAACAGTGATTTATTTTAAAACAGTATGTATCTATTTGGGTGCAAAAGTACTTGGATATATAAAACACTAAATGAGGAAAAACACTTGGTGAGTCAGGAAACTTCCAGAGTTGCCCCTTAACTATGGACTTTGTTGCTTCAGATGCCTTTATGGAAGTTAATATATTCATTCACATGGCTTATGATCAGATTTGAGTTCTGCATAAAGTACTGCAAAGTAAGAGAATTAAAGCAGTGTTTTCATGGATACTGGATTGATGAGAGATAACAAACCCTTTCTCAAAAGATACATGGTTTAGTTTAATTTAATTTAATTTGCTTGGCCTGCTTATTACACCTGAGTTTTGTCTGTCAAAGTGCAAGCATTTTCTCTATATAAAACCTGCTATAAAGTTGTGCCTTGTTGTTTTTGTTTTTTTTTTTTGTTTTTTTGGTTTTTTTTGGCGTGGACTGTAAATTTCATTATATATATGCAGCTCAGAATTTGAAAACATATAACCTGATAAAAAACCTGACATCTCACCTACATGTGCAACAGGTGTGTGTTGAACGCATTTTGTTGGAAATATGTAGCATTTAGTTCCATACTACAAAAGCTTTTCTTGGATAAGCATACCCAGATAGTACAAAATCCTTTTGCTCAGCTGAAGGTCTCAGGAATCACTAAAGCTGAGACTTGGAGAAGTGCAGGAGAAGCTGGGCACTGAATTCCTTTATTATTCCTTGGACTTCTTTATTATTGCTTCTCCTTGTCCAGCTGTATTGAGCACTGTCTTCTTGGGGGCAGATCAATGAGCTGGGCTCTTAGAGTGAAATGAGGTGATGATTTTGGATATAATACGTGTTTCTGCTAAACACACCTTGCCTCAAACAAAGAAATTCCACAATGCCTTGTGGAATGAGAACCTGGTTTTGATGAGACTTTTGATGGTGGAGGAGTCCTTCTGTAGCACGGTAGAAATATCCAAGTACTTAAATCAGTTTCTAGAGTCAGATTTCTGTATTAGAGGTGATCCCCCTCTCTCTTTGTCAGCCATGTATAGCTTACCTTTCCCATGAGTGAGAGTTGTGCAGGTTGGCCAGGCTGCAGTTCTGCTCAGGGATAAGGAAAGAGACATGGAAAATCCTAGTGCTGTGTCTCAGACCAGCATGCTGCTTTCCCAGGAGTACAGCTTTTTGCTCATAGCATTTTGTGCAAAAATAGAAAGGCATTGCAAGGCTCAAACTCACAATTGTCAAGTCCCAGTTTTCCACTTGGCTAAAGAGCCCAAGAGGAAACGCCTGCCATGGAGGGAGCTATGGTAAAAACCCTGTGGAATGGTATGGACAATCTGCTTGCTTTCACATGGCTTTTCTTGCTCCCAGAGAGAGAAAGATGGACTCCTGCCAGGTTGAACTCCTGTTCTGTACCATGATTTTACCTCTCTGTAGGTCAGGTCTGATCCTATGCAGATCAAGCTTCTCAATTAGAAGATGTTTGCAGGGAAACATGCTTTGGTTTCATAAAGGGTTCTGTACAGCATTATTTTTCTGAAACTAATTCCCATAATGGCTTTCTCTTTGCAAATCTCTGATGGATCAGAAAAGAAGGTAGATGCTAATGTACAATAGGTAAGATGAAACAATCCTTTGATAGTAATTGCTGCACTCTAATCCCATTATAATCTAATTCTTACTTCTCACTCACTAGTTGGAAGTTGAGTTTCTTGCTGTAGCAGTCCCTACTGCCACCACTGACAAACAGTGGGACCTACAGTTCTGACCAATGTTAATGAATCCTAACTAAAAGGTTGGCATGTCTCTAACTAAATCTGAATGTAGCTGCAGCATCCAGCTAATCTAGGCTCACTTTATAAGGAGGGAAGGAAAAAAGTTGATATTTTAAGAGTGGGATTAATTTCATTTAAATTTGGATTTTGAATATACTGCAGATCTGTGCTAATGGATGCTGCTGTCTGTGTTTGTTTTGTTCAGCTGTCTACACAGTGAGGTCAGTGAGTCAGTTTAGGTATGGACAGGTTATTGGGAAGAACTTAAGGTTGGTGAGATGAATCCCACACTGTATTTCAAAGACTACATGTAATATGAATTAACCTTTACCTCTGAATTTTCTCTTAGTGTAAGTTATCCTTTAAAATATTCTAACAGACTTCTCCTCCCCTCCAACTTTCCCTCGATTTTTGCCTTAAGTGAACTGTCACCAATTTTAAGTTTCCATGTGGATTGGCTTTTCCCAGTTTCTTAGGAGCAGTGAATGAGCAAGGCTTTGCTTGTTGCTTTCTCTTTTAATTGTGCAACTGCCACAAAAAGAAAGCACTCTACACTCATGTGCTGAAATGCATAAAGGGTGTTACACCCTACAAAACCCTTAAACCAAGGAAATTAATACAATTTGCAGCCATATATATTACCTGCATCTATTGCAAATACTTGGGTAACAAATTCATGAAACTACACCTACTTGGAAAAAAGGCATTCAAATTCACTGAAAATTACTGAGAATGGATGATGCTTGCTATGAAAAATAATTGAGAAGGAGTATGTTTTTTCTCTTCTCATTTTTTCTTCATTTAATTGACACAGGGGGATTTTCTGACTGGGGACATTTGTGTTGACTATCAGGAAAAGGTTCTTTACTCAGAGGGTGGTTGGGCACAAGAACAGGCTCACCAGGGAGGCGGTCACTGCCTGACAGGCCTGGTCACACCGAGCCTGACAGAGCTCAAGAAGAGTTGGCCAACACACTTGGTGGGGTTCTTGGGGATGGTCCTGTTCAGGGCCAGGAGTTGGACTTGATAATCCTTGGGGGTCTCTTCCAAATGAATGATACTCTGTGATTCTGTGACCAAAGAGTTGTGAAATATTTCCTTCTGGAGGCAAAAGTAAGAAATAAGACATGAGCAGAAACTGTCAAAAGTGCCTACATTTATGCCTGGGAGAAAACCTGTTGAGGGAACTGACTGATGAGTATAAAAGTGGATATTTGTGAAAATGTCTGCTGGTTTGGGATAGGAGAATAAAACTATTCCCTGCTCCCCTTGGCAGGCACACACACTTAAAACATTCAGACTACAATTTTTGTCTATTATATCTATTCCACAGCAAGTTAACAACAATTTCTTAGCTGCCACAGTATGTCTGTCTTAAAAGTTTCTGTGAATTCTGTTCTGGGCTTCATAGCTACATAGAAAACTATTGATGAATGGACTTAATTTGAATCATAGAACTGTTTGGGTTGGAAGGGACCTTAAAGATCATGTCATTCTAACCCACTGCATGGGTAGGGACACCTTCCAGTAGACCAGATTGCTCAGGACTCCATCCAACCTGACCTTGAACACTTCCAGGGATGGGACATGCACAGTTTCTCTGGGCCAGTCTTGTCAGTATTTATGCTTTTTTAATAAACAGCTGAAATTGTGGAGTGCTTGGTGTGTCTTCAGGTTATGATATATAAAAATTTCTTGTGTCACTGTGTTTATAAGAATTAACCCATGTGTTATAAGAATTAAAAAAACCAAACAAAGCAAACCCACTGCTAACAGCTTCTGCTGTTAAGGGGGTGTTTTGTTTGTTTGGTTTTTTTTTTGTTCTGAGGTTTTAGAGTTCTGGGTAAAATAATCTACATCCCAGAGCAGACTTGTAGATATGTAGCTCTTTCTGACACACTCTATTTCCTCTCTTATTTTGAATAGGTTCAAATAGATGCCATTGACACTTGGGTGTTATCATTTGCCTGATCCTGTCCAAGTTTTTCCTTAAAAAAGGGAAGGCAATTGGCAGCTTTAGGGGGTTCTTTTAGCAGCTATGTTGCCACTTTTTGTGAGCCCCCAGGACAGTGCAGCTGTGAGCTGGCCCCTTAGAGAAGGAAGTGGCTGACTGCCATGGTGAGCCCTGTGATATACACCTGTAAAGTTCACATGATCAGAAGAAAGGAAAATAGTTATTACAGGAAAAGCTAAATGGATCTCATGCTTGAAATTTATGATGTGTTAGCTGAAGCTAGAGCTGATGCCAAAATGAAGATATGTTTCACTTAGAAGAAAGGAAACCTGTCAGGGCTTTAATGATTTGACCTGGGGGAAAAAAGAAATAGTTTTTGGGAAATACTTTAGAGACTTTTTTTTTTCTGAGTTATGACTTGAGTCAGTGACTAAAACTTTTCCATAAAAATGGATATTAATTTTCCAGTTGAAGACACCCTGTATTGATTCAGGTAATTGTATGTTTTCCTGCAATGGTAATTATGGAGGGTGAAGTGTTGATTAGCTTCTAATGAGGTTTAGACATCAAGCTACTTCGTTACAGCTCTGTTGTCAATGGCCTGAGTTCCCTGCTTTGTGCACCAGGGCTGAGAAGTTAAGTACAAGAAATAAATGTGTGTTGTTTTCTTTGGGAAATAAGTGAATTGCTGTGTGAAGATAGCAGCTTTCATTCTGGCTGGTATTCCAGCTCCAGTACATCAAGAACAAGCCTGAAGCACCGCATCAGGGATTTTGAAAATCCAGACAAATTTTGATCTGCTGTGGAAAAGGCAAATTCTCCCAACAATTTATTCAACATGATGAAGAAGACTTTGTAGGACAAGGAATCCTCCTGCATCCTCCCAAGATGTAAAAAACAGAGCACACAGAGGCCTTGACATAACTCCCAAAAATTACCTGCTTAGATCAATACTTGTCATATGTGTACTCTTAACTACCCATTTTTGTGACCAGCAGTCTTGCTGCATTGTGCAGGGAAGCTCTCAGATCCAATTTTATTTGCACTTCTATTCAGCTGATGGCAAAATCCAGGTGTTAGGAATGAGTAACATTTAATACATAAATGGGCACTGTCAGGTGCTCCTTTGCACTGTCTCTTTTTTGATTGCTTGGTTTTTTTAAAAGGTGTAGCTATAATGGGTCTATTGAGGACAGTTGTCATTCAGAAATAAACCCACTGCCTCTCCCCAAAAGGGCTTAGAAACACAATAACTGATCTAGTAGAGGCTAACATACAGGTGAAAACCCATTTTCTGCAATAAATGTACTGAAAATGACTTTCCATGGCAAAAGAAAAAATAAAGACAAGGACTGGACAGGAAAAATGAAACTTTTGTAGCTTCATATTCACATAACTGTATAGATGGTATAATACAGTAATTTGATTTTACTTAAAACTTCATCATCCCTGTTTTTTTTCTCTTTGCAAAAGTTTCATTAATCCTAGAGACACCTGTTTGTCTGAGGACCTCTTGCATCATCTTTGCTAATTCGCAAGATATGGGATGGTTAATGGCTAAAGTTACTTTATGTGGCTTGTGTTTGAGAGAGAATAGAAAAAAATCCTATTTATCATTTTAGACTTGCTGTCTATGAATGCATCCATAACTTTTACTTGCCCAAGAATTTAGCAAGAAGGATATCCATTACAAGAAGTATTTTAAGAATGGCTGATAGATGAGTTTTGCACAAGAGGTTGGGGGCACCCTCTATTTAGCCACCTTAGACATGGTCTGCATGCTCTGATGTGATGCACACAAACTGTCTGCAGTGCACATCTGCCTGAAGCACAGCTGCTGGACAGGCAAATGTGGCCCTCAGGGGTTTTTATATAAGCCATTAAAAGTGAACTGGAACCTTTGAAAATTTTTCACCCTGGGAAATCACTTAAGAAAAAGCTCTATGATGACATTTTAGGCATAATCCTTAATCCAGAATAAATCAGTAACAACTTCCTTTTCCCTCAGAAGGCTTGGGTTTTCAGGAGGATTGGAGGAAAAAGTACCTGCTAAGGGATGGAAGAGATTGCTATGAAGATATCAGATAAAGGCTGGCATGTGATCTGTACAGCAGGTTTTATTTGAATGTCAAATTTATGAGCATGTGGAATTCCTTAAACTGCTCAGGACTGTGAGCTGAGAAACATCAGTGCTTTGAACACTGGCTCAGCTGGAGAATGATGTGTCTTGAGTGTTACAAACTTTGAGAGAAAAGATGGCAGCTTGCTTTTATCATAAATGCAGACAGAATGTAATTATAAAATGTTATCACAGTTTTTTTTTAAAGTAATATGAATCACAAAAAAAAATTATATTTGGTGGATGGATGCAAATATGATACAGTAAAACATCAACAGGAGTAATGTGATATAGCAAAATGTGAGCAGCAGCTGAACCCAGGCAAAATCTGACTGGGTGATACAAAGACCATCTGACAAGATGCATCAGCTTTGGAACAAAATGTGATTAGGAAAATTTATTACCACTTAGTCTCTTCCTGGCCACGTTCTGGAGTGCATCACTG
The DNA here is from genome assembly GCA_035048045.1 of Chlorospingus semifuscus. Classification (NCBI taxonomy): domain Eukaryota; kingdom Metazoa; phylum Chordata; class Aves; order Passeriformes; family Passerellidae; genus Chlorospingus; species Chlorospingus semifuscus. The sequence continues at coordinate 11,700,785 of JAWWMS010000001.1, forward strand.
GGACTTGGTGTGGGGACAGGTGAAAACAAATTGTGCCCAGTGTCCTGTATGTTGGTTAGTGATCCCTGAGGTCACTGAGCTCATGCAAGCTCAAGGCCAAGACTAGTCTTCATAACACAGGCAGGGAAGATTTTGGTTAATTGCCATAGATTTCTGTTTTGCTATTTCATTATCTCTTTCACTTAAGTCCTTGTGTTTTTGTTTGTCACTTTGTTTTCAGAGGTCTCCATCAGGCGCTTGCTGCTCTGTTTAATGTTAAATGTTTCACACTGCTTTTTGCCAAGTGCTCTTCTGATTTTTCTGCTGAATCCATTACCTTGGGGAGAAAAAAAAAAGTCAAAATATAAAAACATAATGGAGTTTAGTACATCAGGCTTTGTGCATTCATGTTTGTCTCTCTTCACATATGCTGTGCACATGCAGTGGCTGACCTAATGTAGGTGGATGCTAATGGTATCAAACCCTGGATTGCAGGTTTGTTTGTAAGGTTCAAGAAAGGTTAGTTTGTAAGGTTCAAGAGGAAGAGGAATGGGATTTATCAGCAGGGAGCTTATCTTCTACCTGATGTCTTCAAAGACTCCAGCTAAGCGAGGTGTGTCACTCAAAATGACCTCTGTGCCCCTCATGGGCCTGTGGGGGCTTAGTTTAGTAATAAGCCTGATGCTCTTAGGGAGAGAAGTCTTTGACCTGGGTATTTTATCAGCAATTTTGCTTCTAAATGACACTTTGCTGTAACTTCTGTCATGACAGTAATCAAGGAACCTATTATTTGTTTAATGAAGCATGGTTATTAAAGCATAATGGAGATATAACTGATTGAAATAACAGCTTGCTATTTGCTTATTTATTTTTTTTTCTTGAAGGAGATTTTTTCCCCCCCTGTACAATTATCTGCAGAAATATTTTAATGAGTAGTTTAGTTTAAAAACATCTTTGTTCTGAGGCTGATATCTAAACATTCTACTATGAAGCTTCTGGGAAACACCCAAAGATGAAAATTGACCCATATAGATGGTAGCTAGCACTTTCTGGAGCAAATCTTGTTCACTTGCTTTCATCAGCTAATGGGATGATGAGACCAAAAAAGGATTATTCACGTTGGGTAGTATCTTAGCGTGATTCATTCCAATAGTCTTGCTTACAAATATAGTTTCTATTCAATTGTGACAGAAAAATTGGAACTCAATTTATACAGCTGAAATAACAAAATGTTGCTGTAGAACTAACTGTGGAGTCTGCTGAAAGGTGTTAGAATAAGGTAAAGTAGCACATAGTTGATATTTCCATACTTATCTTGTCTCCTGTACAATGTGGTCCATTCTGTCATTTTTTTAGTGGTAAATTATTTCTGCTTTGTAGTTCAGAAATTAGTAGTGAGAGAAAAAAATGAAGCTTTAAAACCTGACATCTCAGTGTGTTCCAAGAAGAGCACTAAAATGCCAACTGATTTGCCAGCTATTAAGGCACAACTGCAGATTTCCATTAACACATTTATCTGCTGCAGTGGAACTGGTTCAAAGTCTGCTTCAAAAGAAGAAAGAAAAGATTCAGAGCAGGTCACTGCCTAAACACAGGGATTAAATTAACTAGAACAAGAGAAATTCACAGCTTCTTCCAGAAACCTCACTGCTCTGCCTCACACACTTCATTCACACTCGTTGGGTCTATGGGTCTTAATTCCAATTATTTCTTTGTTTCTTGCTGTTTTCTCTGTTGGTTTCTGGGGGTATGTTCTTGCAGAAATGATCAGCCTGTGAGGAGGAAATTATTTCTTTTGCCACAGGTAGAGAGAGAAAAAAAAAAAAGAACAGTAATTTGGGAGTTGGATTTCATTCAATTTTCATTTTTTCAGTTCTTTCACTTTGTAAAACTTGATTTTAGAGTTACTTAACCCCGCCCAAACATCTGCAATAAAAATGGTGTCTTTAAAAATTATTCTGGTCAGTTTAAGGGAAGAAAGAAAATTTCTTCCACAAAGCTTCAAGGTTTTAACTTGCAAACCCTTGGATAGAAGTTGGGCCTTCACATCTGTATTCTGATGGCTCTGAGAGGGCTCCCTGCTTTGAGTGCACAATGGGAGCAGGCTGGGCACATATTAGGGGCTGCAGTAGCTCTTTGCCTTTGTGCATCGCAAATGCTTGACATCCTCCTTGCTGCTCCATGCAGCCCCACCTGCTTTCCTTGGTGTGGGTGATGAGCATTGATGCAGCCCCTGTGTTGGACAAGAACACAGCACAGCTTATGGATACAGGCCTTGGAGCAGGTCAGAAACAGCACTTGCTGTGACCTGATGGTCTTCAAGGTTTTTGCCCGCCTAAAAGATTCTATGATTGTGTTTGAGTCCCTGTTTAGCAGCTGACTGGCAGATGAGCATCCTGAGAAAGCAAGGATCCATTTGTTCTCCTAGAAGGTTTGGCTCAGATTTTCTGGGAGAGGTCACAGAAAAGCAGTGGGGACAGAGTGTGAGGGGAGCACTTCAGCCACCTGAGTGCGTGGGGACAGAATGTGAGGGGAGCACTTCAGCCACCTGAGAAACATGCAGGGATGGGAGTGGATTGTGTGTTACAAAGGCGAAGTTAGCTATTTTTTCATGTGTCACAGACATCTTTTATGAAGAATCATTTCCTTAGGATTTTTCCTCCTGAGAAGCTGAGAGGCCTCAGGAACAAAA
>JAWWMS010000001.1:11709035-11872944 GCA_035048045.1 Chlorospingus semifuscus
TTCCTGAGGCCTCTCAGCTTCTCAGGAGGAAAAATCCTAAGGAAAGGATTTTTCATAAAAGATGTCTGCGACAATCATCCCTCATCTTTTCCATGCAACTCCTCTTAAACAGGGAATCTCTGTCTGTTATATCCACCTGTCTCTTTTTACCTCACACATAGATTCTTACTGCCTCACAAATACTGCTCATATAACATTGATTTTATATGTAGCATGACATCTATCACCATCTTAACATATCAATATATTTTAATTTACCAGTTCGGTCTAATTATAAAATTCTATAAATGGTCTACAAGCCTTAAGTGTTTTTGAAGCTATGCCTTAACAGAATAATCCATAATGATTTTTAACACAAAAACTAATATACAGAGAATAGTAGTTCTCTGGAAACATGCTGCTTTGTAAAATCCAACACATTATATTTCTGATATTCTTAGAAAAGATAAGGAACTGGAATTTATTTGCATATATCTAAAAGGTTCTTTGGCTTCAAAAAGAGGTACAAGAAAATTAGCAAAAAATTGTGAAAATGAGGATTTACACCAGCAGTAGTTCTGAAAAAGACAGTAGTCAAGTTTTATTTATATCATTGTTTTAAAAATCTTTAAAAAATGAGAAGTGAATATGTCTGTAAAAATTGTGCTTATTAGATATAACTTCCCTTTGAAGTATGGGAAAATGGGGAAATCCCATTCCAAATGGGAACTTGGGACAATCTGTGTAAGATGCTTCCTCTCACAAATAAACCTGCATTGATGGATATCTGGAGGTCCAAGGAAGAGACCTGAAAAGAAAAACTGAAAGCCCAATATCTACCTTTTTGGTCTAAATGGGCAGCAATTCAGTCAGATAACAAGGAGAGAAAATGTACATTTTAGCTTGGTGTAAACTGAGTGTGTGCTTCATTTCATTTGTACCTTCTATCACTGTTTCTTATTGCCACTAGAAATATTTTTATTTTTAGTTGCATATTTCTTTCCTCCAACCCAGTGGTGTTGCAAAGTTCCTGGATAATAACAAAGCATTTGGTACTGAAAGACATAGCAAGTTTTACTAAATATATTAATAAATATTCAAGTTTCACAGTATATTTCTGGCCCAAAGTCTGAGAGTAAGTATTGATTTCATGTGTCTGAGACAAAGGGAAACGCAGCACTGCAGAGGCCAGGAGAATCAAAGCACCACATGTAATCAAGGCTACTGTCTGGAGAGTTGGGGGTGTCCTTCCCTGATGACTAAAAAGGAGATTATCTTTTCTGGATTTTGTTGTTCCAAAGTGTCTGGACTTGGAGGATCAAAAATTCCAAGCATAATGTCACCAGGAATGAAAATATGCCTTTTTGGATTCATGATGTATTTGTTTAATAATGTAATTTGGAATAGGCTGAAAGTATTTGCATATTCATGGTGAGTTCTAATGTCAGCAATAAAAATTCAGTGTATATTATTTTAAAAGCTTATTCAATAAAGTTTTTTAAAAATTAACATTGTCTTTGAAACATAGTGAATCGGATTGGAGTGTTTATCAAAGAGTTAAACATAGGGTAAATGAAAATGAAACAAAATTAACTATTTCAAACAAAATAGTCAACTCTGTTTTGGATTATTTAAGTTTTTTTATTCATTGTCAACAATTTCAAATTCAAGCAAGGAGTCAAAGATGCAGATGAAATAGTTTTTAACCTCAAGTAAAACGCAATTGCCATAGGATCCTCACTTCATTCTGTTTCAATACCAAAGGCCAAAGATTTCTGCATCCTAACGACTGAGGATGTAGCAGAGTTTTAAAACAAACTTGATGAAAGTGTTCTCTACAGGAGAGGTTTTGGTGAAGCTGGAAACCTGCATATACACAGACACACAATTGTGAATCTCAGTCGCTTGAAGGAACTCAAGATAATCTCTGCCAGCTTTTGAATCACAATTTCAGGATGAGCTGTTCTTGTCAAGTTATTTATATTCTCCTGATGTTCACACAAATTGAGCTGAGGACTGATCCCTTGCTATAAAACAGTCTTATACTCCAGGATAGCAAGATACAATCATTGTCACTTCAAGTCCTAACTTCCATGAAAAACAGCAAACTGTGCAGCTGGTGGTAACAGCAGTGCAACACATTTTCTGTGGCTTTTTTTCCCATTTTGTCAATATTCAAGAGAACAAAGCTCATATTCAAGCTTATAGAAAATCAGTTTTGTACCATTCATAACTTACAATTTTTATTCTTCAGCTTTAACTGTGACTAAAAAGTTTCCTATGCCCTTTATGTTTTCTCTTCATTTCATGGATATTTTCTTAAGTCAGCACTCGTATATAGAGATGAAATTTGCTGGAGTTTAGCACTTCAAAAAACTCACCTCCCTGTGAGATAGAAACAGAGTGGTAAATAAGACTTTTTGATTTTAAGGGTCTCTGTGCTTTTTTCTTATGCCTCTGTATCTCTTTGCAAAGCAAAATTTGGAACAATTATAGCTCCAAGCTGTTGCTTAATATTATTATTATTCAGTAGTGTTCAGCATCAAATATAACTTTGTAAAATCGGTTGGGTATTTCTTTATTTCTTTAATCTTTTTTTTTCTTTTTAATTGGATCTTGCTATAACTACTTATAGATACTGCTTAATATTATATCCCACAAGTACTAATGGTAACAGAATTATTTCAGCATAAAATTTTTCCTGTTTTGTGATAGAAATGAAATTAAAAATCTCTGATCACCCTAAGTTTTCTAAGGTCTTGAACTGTCTGGAATTTTACAACACATGTTCACATAACTTATTGTATAACTTATTGATAATTATGTGGACATATGGCTGTACCTTCCTCTGTATTGGTCTGAAAGAGAAACTATAGAAGTATTAATATGTTATACAATAAAATAAGGGTTTGTAGTAGGAATATATTATTGCACTTGACTGCTTCTTTCGGATTTTCTTGAGAAAAGTTTTGTCTCCAATCATACAATTCTGATAAAAATTTGGAAAAAGATTGAATGACTAATATTTTTTTGTATTCTTTAATCATATTTATATGAAAGAATTTATCTAGCAGATATTTCCATGTGATGATAAGTATCTATTTAATGTGAAATACTATTACTTATGTCTTTCCCTCTTTGAATATTTTTCTAATTCCAACCCTGGTATTTCTATAAAAAACCACTTAATTAAGACATCTCAAGGTTTCTTGAGATGGGCTGTGGTGCAGCAATGGGACCTTTTAAATACCAAATTAATAGAAGTGCGCTGTTTATGGAAAATAATATGCTGACACACATAGCAAGTAATTGTTAACCTATTTGTCTTTTGATTCACAAGAAAGAAGTATCTTATGGATTGTTCTTGGTGCTATTTTATTTAAAAGAGACACTAAAGTAAGAGGAAAAAGCTTTTTCATTGATGGGTAGAATGTTGAATAAAGTCATATTGAGATTTACTCTTCAGTTACAGAACCATAAGAAAACTTAAACTGTAAAAGAGTAGTTCCCTAGGAACGAGATAACATTTGTTGTTCTGTTGTTTTTTTTTATAGCTTGGGAAAACACATGCAGCTTTGTAAAATTTCCAGTGTCGTGCTATTTCTGCACAGGACAGAGTTAACTTTCTTCATGGTAGCTGGCATGGGGCTGTAATTTGGATTTGTGATAGAAACAGTGTTGATAACACAGGGATGTTTTCGTCATCACTGAGCAGTGTTTGCACAGAGCCAAAGCATTTTTTGCCTCTCACACCGCCCCATCAGCACTGGGAGTGCACGAGGATTTGGGAGGAGATGTCAACTGGGAAAGCTGAGCCCAGCTGACCAAAGGGATATTCCATAATGTTTGGCATCAGGTTAAGCACATAAATAAAGCTGAGTGAAAAAGTGGGGGGACATTTGGAGTGATGACATCTGTCCTCCCAAGTCACCACTGCATGTGATGGAGCCCTGCTGTCCTGAGCACCTGCCTGCCCGTGGGAAGCAGAGAATTAATTCCTTGCTTTGCTTTGTTTGTTGTGAGCAGCTTTTGTTTTCCCTATTAAGCTGCCTTTATCACAACATGAGCTTTACTACTTTTACTCTTTCCATTCTCTCCCCATCCTGAGAGGCTGTCAGAGCTCAGCTGGCAGCGGGAGCTAAACCACATGTTTTTATGGCACTAAGTATGTGACAAAACACGACTTTGTTCTCATGACTGGCATTCTGATCTTGCTATTTCATACCCAAATTCTGAGCATGTTAGAGCATGGTCTTGGTCTTAGTAACACCAAGGTCATGGGTTTGGCCTCTATGAGCTATTCACTTATGATTTGGATTTGATCCTTCTGGGTCCCTTCCAGGTCAGACAGTTATGTGATTTTGTGATTAAGTGATGAAGTATCTGCTGTATGTAGCACAACAGACTCACAAACAAAAAGAAGATTGGCAAAACAAAATCAAAATCAGAAGAAAATTAGGAGTGAAATTTAAGAATAGCCTACTTGAAATGAGAAAAATGAAAATAAAAGTCAAACTGGTTTGTGTGTGTGAAACTCAAATACTTATTTGCCATACTTGTCTACAAACTATCTAGGAACTATTAAACATATTCTGTATGCACACATTTTCTAAATAAGTTCAGCAAAATTGTATGTAAGAAATTTTCTCATATTTAAGACAAGAGCTACCTTGCCAAGAAAAAAAAGTGTTTCTCACCACAGTCCTAGATCATAGACTGTAACACCCTCTGTTTTCTAAACAACTTTGGCTTCTGAGGGTAATGCTTGTCCTGGCTTCTTGTTGCAGAGATCCTTAATGGCCTGGGATTATGCTATGCTTTAAATTTAAGCCTCTAGAATTAGTATGCTACTTATTGCCAATGTCTGTATCTTTTTAATCTTCCTTCTGTTGGGTGAAATTAAAAGAGAAAGAACAGGCAGTTAAAGATGTTTCCAGCTTTTGGCAATATGCATCTATACTGTTTAGAAGGTGACAATTCTACTGCCTGAAGAGAAGTTTTTATTGACTACATTTATCTGGATCTGTGGAATAAAACCTACAGGATTTTTTAGGGAAAAACCCAACTAAGTAAACCAAGTTGAAGAATACCCACTTGTTCACTTTACACTGCCAAATACGTGAACCAAATTTATTTGTTTTTCCTTACAGATACTTACAGAATCTTTTCCACTTCAACCTCAGTTTTCCATAAAATGCATGTTCAGATTTTCTGGCTTTGTTAAGCTGTATGAGTCATGTTGTGTTGTGTCAGTAAAGGCAAGGTGACTGAAGTCAAGCAATTTAACACATGAACTACTAAAATTTTCAACAGCAAACATCGAAATCCAAATCTCACTGGCTTCTGGAAAGTAATTGCTTTTTCATCATGGAAACAGTGCTCTCCAACCTGTTTTTTATGAAAGCAGATTGTTTTTGAATGTCTTGGCACAGGATACAGATGGCTCTGATTTGGTTTTGTTTTGAAATGCTCAGCACATCTCTAATTGCACAAAAACATAATTTAAATGTCTGACGCTGCAAATTTATTTTGTTTTGGCATGAAGTACAGTAGAGGCTTTAGTAGCTTATGATGATAGAAAAGAAATTTGAAAGTAAATGTTTCTATGTTAATAAGAAAGAACAGCTTCTCATCACAAAGTGTAACTTCAAAAGTGTTTTTTAACTAGAGGCACTATCAAAAGAAACAGAGAAAGCAGCAGAAAAAATGAACCTTGACCATAGCATCTGGGCAGCAATTTCCAGAGGAAGAAATTGCTTCAAAACTATTCATTGTTCAGAAAAACCTCAGTATTAATAAAACATATGCATATATATACATATATACATATACACACACACACACACACACACACACACACACACACATATATATATATATATGTATATATACATATATATATATATATATATATATATATATCCCAGTTCATCAGATTTCTTCTTTTATTACAGCTGCAGTCATGTTTTCTTTTTTTTTCCTTCCAGGTGTAGCTGAGCCATTTGAGGAGATTTCTCCTCTCAGCTACTCTTAAAAACTTTCTGGCTGGAAGTTGCTTTCCCTCCTCTCAGCCTTCAAGTGCAGAAAATCTTATTTCACTTCTGTTAAAATGACCCAATTCAGCATTAGTGATGGCACATTCAGATTTGACTGTCTCTGGGCTGGCACTGCACATACTCATATTTGCGCTCTCACAAGTGAGAAGGGAGCAACCTCTGGTGTGGAAAGTTTAGTTGAAAACAGCACTGAATGGGACCACACTATTTTTGGAAATCTGAATTTCTGTGATATTTGTACAGAATAAATTCTTAAGAAATGAACACAAAAAGTAAACCCCTGCTATGTGACATCTTGCCACTTAAAATTAAACTATTACTTGTTCTTATTATATCGCAGCAGTCCTATCCTACCTTTCCTCTCAGATGCTTGATTCCTTTTTCTGCGTTCCTGCAGGCTTAACACCAGTCTTCCAAATCATATAATTATATCATTTATGTCTTTTTTTTTCCTGCTCCAAATAAGGCAGATCCAACTAGAGCACTAACAGTAGTTGGTACTCTCAAGCAATCTATTATTGTAATAGGAAGCTGTGCAGATAGATTTGAACTTTGATATTTTTTCATTTCAATTTGTATTTTAATAAAGAAGGAGTGAATCAACTAACTGCTTGAGTAAGACACTGAAGACAAGAATAAAAAGAATTTTACTTTTATTTTTTTAGGTCTCAAAATGACAGTAAGAGTTATTTTTGATTCAGAAGATGTTTTCCTGTAACAGCAAAAATAAAGACATCTTGAGAGAGTAGAAAGAAAATAGGAACAGCCAAGTATATTTCAAGATACTGCATTTTGAATAAAAAAATCGAAATGTAGGAAAAAAACATAAGAAGGACTAATGCTGGGTTGTCAACACATTTGAGGTAAAAGGCAACAATTTATTTTCTTATAAAACAGATATATTTATTTCACAGAAAGGGAGAAAAAAATAAGCCTTTAACAAACACCTAAATAATATTTCATATAACTAAATAAAATTTCAATCTGTTTTGCACAAAGGGAAGTAGGAGGTGAAGCTGACTGAAGATGGATGGTAATATGTTTCCTTTGGTACTTAGTGTAGCTTTTCCATCTTATTTCAAATTAAAAGAAAAAGAGCTAGGCTATTTTGGGAGACAGTTTTCTTGGTGGGCTTTAATGTTTTTTTTCTTGTCTGGAGCTTTTAGTTTTGCATTCATTCTTGGCTGCTTGGCAACCAAGAGAATCTCACAATGTAACAGATTGCATAAGTGAGATCACTGTGTAGCTGCACCTAAGGGAAATTTCTTTGCTATAGTTGATTTAAATTAAAAAATGCTATGAACTCAATTTATAAAGACATTGAAGATACTTCAGTCTTCTGAATAGTCTTGCTGACCTCAGCTGACACCCTTATCTCCCTGCCATCCTTTCCCACAGAGGAACGATTTTCTTTGTAATGAACTTTAAATTATAATGGCATGTAGTACTTTAGATCTTCCTAGATGTACCTCTGGAATATTATGTAGTGATTCTTCCCTGCCATTGGAAACACACCAGTCTGTTGTATAAATTTAGAGTCTCAGTCTTGCATCTTTATATGTTTATTGAAGATAGACTTATGTGAAAAAAAATCTTGTTAAATTCAGTTAAAGGATAAAATTCAGTTAAAGGATAAAATTTTAGTACTGTTGAAAAAACTAAGGCTCCTTCTGCAGAGCCCTGTAAATTCTTTGGTGATACAGCAAGCTTAGTTTTTTCAGTCATGCATTTTTTCCTTCTTAAGGGAGTGATCATGGCTTGGACTTTGCTCTTTATATATTTCAAAATTTGTTATTGCAGGGTTTTTTTAATTACAATTATTTGTTCTCTAAACTGCATCTGCCTGATAACCAAAGAAATAAAAAAAAAGAATTTTTAATTCACTCAACTAAATCCTCACTGTGATTTCAAAATATGAAGGTCATAAATAAAATAGCTACAAAATGCTGAAAGAGCATTTTCTCTGGAGTGCTTGTTACCTGAAAGACATCAAACATCCAGAAGCTCATTATTTCTATGGTACATAATTATAACTAAATACATACCATCTAAATATTTTACAGAACAAATGCAGAATCTTCTATAACCCCCCAAAAATCAGAACTTCAATCAGAACACTTTCTCAAGTGTTCCTTCATCTCAAGACTCCACATGTATTTGTGTGCTCATGAAACCAAGTGTAAAACGATAATGTTGATTGAATCATGCTGTATTTGAGGTGTAATTCTGAAATGGGGAAAAACAAGATGGAGAATTGATATTCAGATTGATATCTGGCACTGCAAGGAGAGGAAGCATTTTGAAACTATTTACACCTGAAAGATATATAAGGATGTCTATGCCAGAAGCTGGTCACCAGGAAATCCAGGAACATGGATATAAAGACAAGATATCACAGATGCCAACACTTCTATCAGCTGGATATAAGTGTTCCTGGAAAAGAGCTGTGTGGAAAATGCCATTAATCCTGTACACTGCAAAGCGAGACCTGCAAAGTGAGGTACAGAAAGTCTCTTGTGAAAAAATTGCTGGGGAAAAAAAGCATTTTAACATATTTTATAAAAGATCATTTATACTGTCAGATCATGCATTCACAAATCCCATCCCTGTCCCTTAAGGCTGAGTTTTAAAAGACACTTTATTCTACCTTTCTGAGCACATCTGAGCCAAACAAGTTGATTTCAGGAGGCCACTACCATCCAAATGTTGATCTAATTAGGAGAAAAAAAAGGAAGCAGCAACTCCATTTTTATTGATGAACTGGGCAGACAGAACCCTGCCTACTGCCATAATAAGAATAAAATTCCTCTATGCGTTGTTTTGCACAAGATATTGTAAAAGAAAGGAAAGCAGTACACAAGATGGATCACTTTGTTGAGCTGAAATGTGATTTGTCATTGCCAATGACAGGCAGACTCCAGCAAATTCAGTAACAGAAGTGCCTGTGGACTTAAAAGCTTCAGTGTCAATACTGCTTATAAAATTCCAGTCTTGGCCCATGTTGTGTTTCCCTGTTGGGTTAATAATTTTACTCATGGAGGAGCAGCAGCTCAAAGCCATCATTGATCTAAGACCTCAGGTAGCCTGCTCAAAACTATCTTATTATTATTATGTAGGTGTGTGGAGAGTAGGTTGAAAGAAGTTTTTTCCCAATAAGTCATAAGTCATTTTTCTTGGAGTTCTGCAGGAAGGAGGAAGAGCTAACTCCAGCACAGGTTGCACAGTCAATTTGACAGATTGCTGCTTGAAAAGTAAGGATGACATGTATGCTTGATGGCTTCAAAGTGCTGTAAATTGCCTATACTTTCAGACTTTCTGTCCTTTTTCAGTCATTTTGACTAAGATGGAAAAAACTAAACCAAAACAAAAATATCCAAGGTTTTAAAATAGAAAACAACATAATGTTTTACCTGTTTCTAAAGCCCTTGGAACTGAAATGCTCCTAAACTGTGCTGAACATGAATAATTCAAGTTCAACACAACTCTTACAATACACAGCCTGAGAAACACAGAAATAGTCTTTGCAGTGACAATTAAATACCTTACCCTGAGGAATCAGAACATATTTTCCAAAACCATCTACCAGATGAGGGAAATATAAAATTTTTAAGTCTGGAGATTCCAAGTTTGTGCCATGCCAAAGGTATAAAAGAACTTTACCTCTTGAACAGAGTATTACAGACAAGCAGTGAGCAAGCACAGGTATCATAGTGGTGTCAGTTTTTTAGCAGGATTGTAGGACATGGAACAGAAAAACTCCTGAGGTGTTTTGACACATTTCCTCACTTGTTTTCACTTGTACAATGTTGCTCTAACCAAGCACAGTAAACAGTTCTGACTGCAGGACTGTGACACCAGATTGTTGCTCAATTGGCATGTAGGTAACAGAGATTTGAATCTGAACGTGTTCCTGATGATAACAGCACAAGAAATAGATAATGACAAACAAACAAACAAAAATCTCCTAAATCACTTCTCATTTTAATCACACTGATGATTTTATAGATTTTCTGAAACACAGTGATATTTACACCTCTTAAAAATTTTTTAAATATAAACCCCTTTTTTTTTGCCATTGTTGTAGGAAATACATTTAGGCAGAAAATATCTGTTAATAATATGTTTTAGGCAAATTTAATAAGATTTAAATTCTAAGATACATTCACTTCAGTGTAACACGCCCCTTATGTCCACAAAGGGCAGCTATTTCTTAAATGATCCTCCTCAAATAGGCACCTGAAGTTAGAAGGAAAATAATTAAGAAGTACAATAGAAATTATGTTCAAAGAGTGAAGAGGAAGAAGAAAAGACCTTTTCCTGTTCTGGGAGCAAGGGTGACTGTGATTTTAACTAATTTTTTTTTCCACCCGCAGGAAGGATGTAGAAACATTTTTTCCAAAAACAAAGTAAATAAATACAAAATATGTTAGTTTCTGATGGCACATTTTTCCTGTATTTTATGTAGAAATGTTCACTGTAGTCATGGCAATACTAGAGAGGAAGCCAAGATACTGAAGCAAGAAGGAAGAATCTTTTTTGTCAGTTTAAATTTTAAAAACTGTAGGATACTCTTTTCAATTTTTTAAATTTTTATGTTTTTAATGAAAATATGTTCTTCAAATACTAAAATTTATTTATTAATGTATTTAACTGCAGAACTGATACCAAGGACTTTCATATCTATAAGTGAAACATAAAAAGCATACAATACTGAAGAATTTTCATGAGCTCCTTGCTTTCCAAAGTACCCCATCAGATTATCTAGGAGATTTCAAATAATTTGACCATATAAGCAGTATAAGCCAATTTTCAGAACAGATTTAAAAAATAAAGTCAAGAAACAACCTCCAGAGACTTGTCATTACAGCAGCAAAGAAATAAAAAGCATTTCTCAACAGTGACAGGATTTATGATGCTGCATAAGCCTTTGTTACTCATTTTCATAGCCTGATATGGTATATTCAGAGTAAAGGTGATAATTTTTAGTGCTATGATGACTTTCATCAGCTGCCACTGCCCAGGTAAATATTCTACATCCTTGGAACTGAGCAGGAAAGACTGGGTTATTCTGTATGTGCCTAACTTTTGAAGTAGTAAATTAGTGATTTCTTCTGTGACTGTATACATCTGGGTAGCCCTCATTAAAGTCACAGCTGACTCTTGTCATTGCTGTCTTTCCAAAAGTTGCAGTTTTTCTTTTGTTCGGTGGGAATAAAGTATTTTCTGACATCCCTCAGAGATGTGGTACAAAAAGAGAGCCTTTGTTTCCACAGAATTTTTTGCATCTCTGCAGAGTCATCCCATATATTCATATACAGAAACTGCTTTCTCCTTGGTTTTCCTTCATCCACTCTTATTAATGTTTATAATAGGAAGTCCAACTTTCAGCCACTGGCTTTGAAGTTTGCAACCAATATTCAGATCTAAAAATTCTTCTTTTACAATGTCTGGTCTTTCAAGAGTCAGCACTGAGGTTTTCCTCCTTACTTTCTCCTTAATTCAGCTCAACATATTCTTAAAGAAATGTCAGAGAAAAGAAATTCTACAGACCAAACTGTAGAATAATAGTTGCTTTTCATGTTTTTTGTTTCTTCTTGACAGATTAAATCTAGTTGGGCATGAGTGCTACTTTTCAGTCATTAGCTTTGAAATTATACTTACATGACACAACTACATCTATTTTGCATTCATTCATGTGTTAACAGGGTTGTAGAGGATACTGTGATTAAAATGATTGTTCACATTCAAGAGAAATTATGACAGAAATTTCTAAGGTTTTGTACAACATCAGTTTCCCTTGAAATGTTTTGTTTTTAATGCACATAAATTTTACATGCCTTTACTCACAGTTTTTCAGCAGGTGCTTATTAGTTCAGACACAGTTCTGCACGGGTATGGTTGTCTAAATCAGGGCTATATCCATCATATACACACAGAAATCACCTATAGGGGAGGCTGCATTGCTACTTTTTAGGTGCCTTGAATGGAATTCTGAGCAGAATGGAATTAGAGTTCTCATTCAGTTACCAGGGAAAATTTGGATCTCAGGTTATGTATATAAAAAGTCTGCACGGTGACATGGGAGATGCAGTAGCAACAGAAATCTCTTTAAAATGTACACCTAAATCACCATCTCTGGATCCTTGAAAGATTTGCCGCTTCTGTGATCATTATTGTCATTTGCCAGCACCTTAATCACACAGAGTGTCTTGCAGGAGTGGTTTTAAGAAAGAATACAAAAAAATTAGGCTTCTCTTTTTGTTCACCTTGGGAAGGTCACTTAAATTTTCCAGCTGATTCTGAAGGCAGCTACTTTACATACCTGGGGGATTATTATCTAATTGAGAATTACATTTTCCCTTTTGCTAAGGGGATAATTGAAAAAAAAATTACAGTGCTGAATTTCCTCATCTATCTGAATGCTTCATCATTACAATTTTTAAAAACCCTTCAGATATTAAAGGAAAACTGAGTGCACTCTATTTGATTTTTAACTTCCTGTGCCTATGAAAGAAACACGTGGTAGAAAACATGAAGTACTGCTTAGTCAGCTTTCAGTTTAATTGCAAGAATGCCTTTTGAAGAGTGCAGAGTGATGTTTCTACAGTATGCTTAATACCTCTCTTCTGCGCTCACTTGGTCAGGATGCCCTCTCCATCCCTTTTCTCCACTCTAGTTTTACTTAGGAACCAAAACTATCCATTGGAATGAAACTCTTAAACGTAATATTAAAGCTGTTTTCCATTGCAGCCATTGAAGCTGATACTTAGATGTCAGAGATGTTCAGCCCTTGCACTTTTAATAATGTGATTTCAGCTGAGGAGGGGAGATTTTCTCAAACCTTTTTATCTGTCAGTGAAAAAGCCAGAACCTTTGTGCCTGCTCAGGCTGTCAGTATCCCATTGCGGGGACCCTGCTCTAAACAGTCCTGCTGGATCAGAACATGGTCAGGGGCATATGAAAAGACAAACTTCCTTCTCCTGGGTGTCTACACCTTTACCTGGTCGGTTGGCACCCCTGAAAGATGCAGGGCACACACCAAGAGCATGATACCCCCACCTCAGTCCTCCACAGGCAAGTATGTTCCCTGCTGCCAGGAGCTGTGAGTGCCCTTGAAGGACTCACACTCAACAGTTTATGTAATAACACTCAATATAACATAAAATTGTGACAGGTTAAGGTTCAGAGATTGCATGTGATGGTATCAGGCAAAAATGCATTCAAAGCAGTGAATGCACAAGCTGTAATTCCTAGCAAAAGCTGGCTCCAGATAATCAGCACACATGGACTACAGCTCTTAGGCTTCCCTGTGGGGGAGAGAAGACAGGTCCAGCCCTTTGACTGGTCCCAGGAGCTAAGATGGAGGCTTCCCTAACTTCTCCCCATTTTAACTGACTTTTATACTATTTTTGCATTTAGGTGGTGTCAGAACCCAGGAAATTCCTCTGGCTGCCCTGGAGGACTCAAAAGCCTGACAGGGGGCTCAGAGACCTTGGCACAGAGCCCAAGACCCCTGTGCCTTTGATTTTAGCCCTTGGAAAAAACAATTACCAACCTTATATGAGGATTCACAAGTCACAAAAGTTAAAGTAGAATGATAGTTAGTTTGTCACAGGGTGAAAAGTAGAATTTTGGGGTTTTTAGAATGGGGGCTTGGGGTCCCAAGACAGAGGGATTTGGGCGTGCCTTGTCCTTCTTCTTTCTTCTTCTTACCCTCAATCTTCTGGTTGATGTTGACACTTTTGGATTTGTTTGGAGTAGAGACAGACTGTCTAACATAGGTGATAGGTATTGGGAAGTTATTGCAAATATTGTACACGTAGTTTTTGGTATAAAAAGATAACAGTGCCCCGAGGGTGGGCAGGGTGCCTCAACCCGACCTGCTGGACAGACCTCAGCGGGTCGGAGAAAGAATGTAATAGATAACAGAAAATAAACAACCTTGAAAACCAGAACAGAAGAATCCTGACTCCTTCTTTGATACCAGGCTGGTAAAAGAAACTCTCTAACACATCTCAGGGTCATCCTGAGAATCCTGAGTCACTACAGAGACTCTGAGAAGTTGGAGCTTGAGTGACTCGGACCACACCTCATGTTCAGTGGGGGCAGCCATACCTTGGAGGTGGGGAAGGTCACCGTCACATCTGAGGGGCGTGTTTGTGATCTCCCCAGAGCTGCTGGTTCAAGAGCAAGAAATTTTTTCCTTCCCTTGCTTGACAGATGTGTTTTTATGTGTTTTATCAGCTGCAAGGTACAACTGAGCTCCCTTTCCAGCAGGGATTTGACAGAGACTGGCCACAATGTCTCCAATGTCTCCATGCTCTGTTTAGTCTCCCTAAGCAGGTATTTTGTGGGAGCTCAGGCATGCTGACCCTATGCCATCCAGGGAGTAGCAACTGCATTTCATCCTATAATTTCCATACTTCTATTAGAGTGTGAATAAAAATTCCCAGTTTTCTCTAACTTTACCGCCAAAGCATTTTCCCACAGATGTTGGAAAAAATGTATCCTAAACAAAAGTAAACTTGCTGTTAACTATGCAGACAGATTTGGATTAAGCAAAACCTGAAAAGCCCTGGAAAGTTTTTTAAAGGAGTGCTAAATGAGACACTGAAGTATTGGTTACAGCTACACAAACATAATTATTCAGTTCCTAGGGTGTATCATAGATTAAGAAGTGTTAGGAAAAGAAGATAAATAAAATACTTTTATAAAATAAGTCGTGTGTTTTATATTCAAACTGTTTACAATAGAATTATGGAATCACAGAATAATACCCTGAGTTGGAAGGGACCTACAAGGATCCTCCAAGTGTAGCTCCTGGCCCTGCGCAGGACACCTCAGGAGTCACACCATGTGCCTGAGAGCATCGTCCAAATGCTTCTTGAGAATTTCCCTGGGGAGCCTGTTCCAGTGCCCAGCCACCCTCTGGGTGAAGAACCTTTTCCTGATGTCCAACCCAAACCTCCCATGACACAACTTTTGGCCATTTCATCAGGCCCTGCCACTGGGCACCACAGAAAGCAGGAGATCAGTGCCTGCTGCTCCTCTTCCTCTCTAATATATTTAGAATATTTGGTATGAGTTAGTTTGGTCCAAAATACTCAGCTGTGGTAGTCCATGGTTTGAATAGAATAACACAGATAGGTTTCAAAATATGGCTTAAGTAGAGATTAATTGGTTAATGACATTTTCTCAAGTGGAACTCTGCACTTACTTCCAATAGAGTTGACCTGCTGGTGTGAAGCGTGATATCTGACTTGGAAGAAAACAGAAGCAATTTTTTTTTCTTTTAAAGAGATATAAACATTACTGTCTTATCACTTAGGAATAAATGTTACCTTAAGATCAATAGCAAATATTGATTATTGATACTATGTGAAATAAATTGCTTCACTTGGGAAATTGCAAATAGAAAAACATTCCGTTTTTAAGAACAAATTTCGATGGGGGGGAAAATGTCTGTACATTAAAGATATGGAGAAGCTCTATTACACATTTATCTGCTAATTTCACAACGTGGATTAAATTCCTGTTCCTTTCAGTACAGATGTCCAAAGAACAGCATTAAATGTTCTCTCTATAGATGTTTTTGCAAGCACGTTTTAACTACTTACTAGAAAATGAAATGAGGTATGTGGCTGTGATATGCATATGTGCAACTTTTTTAACAGGGGGAGGAAAGAAAAAGCCAGAATATCCTGACAACAAAATGTAAGACTTAAAAAACTCTCTTCATGAAGTGAGGCTTCAAGGGCTGAGTTGTTTTAACTCCTTTAAAATAAAACTGTGCTTGATCATAGTCTAAAAGTGCCTGCAGCAGTAGAAAGATATGTGATACTATGAAGCTTTAAATGTTTCAGACAAAAGCATAAAAAAACGCTGGAAGCTAAGGCTTTTCTGAGTCCTAACTGTTAAAAGTTATTTTATCATTAACCATTTCTTCTGGTTTCAGCTGGGGTAGAGTGGCTGGTATGAGGGTGTGTTTTGTGTTTGTATACTATTTTCAGGAATTTTCAATAATTTCAAGTGAAAAAATTAAAAATACTTACCAAGGGCTGTGTCACTTACTTAAGAGTGTGTCAGCTACAACCAAGCATTCCCCATAGCTTTGCACGCCCACATGACTCACTCTCACAGTGGCCCTTGCATTTAGTCAGGAAGAATCCTGTGATTTCCAGACATCCCAGAAAAGTCTTTCAGTGGAGGAGCCCAAAGCCCTCATGCAAAGATTTGGTCATGGGCTGTAGACAAGCCTGACAGAAAAGGAAAATGTATGATAAATTGTGTCTCTTAGGAACTTTATAGATTCATCTTGCAGGAGGTAAGTGAGTTTTACCCCACATGGCAGCAGACTTGGTGTCCTCTTGCATGTCTCGGGTGTCTGGGCTGCAATTAAAGGCAACAAATCCTTTAAGTGATTTTAGGAAAACTCCTATACTCTGTTAGGGTAAATCCTTTCTTCTGTTCCCAGTTTGAATTAATTCTCTCCCACGCCATCCCTCTCTCCCAGAGTAATTCAGAGATTGCTGTGGTTTATTAACTTACTCAGAAAACATTTTAAAAATCCTGCCCTGTATTATTGACTTCTGTTACTTTTTTGAAGATGCTACTCCTCCAGAATATAATGTTATTTTTTCTTACTTTGACTAAACACTTAGCAAAATATTAACCTACTGGAGAAAACTGTTCTCCATTCCCCAGGAAACAATGGGCACATTTAAGGGTAGGACTATAATTCACTGAGCTTGTATATTATGTCACATATTGTTATATAAATTAGCAGCTTGGTGTAGAGGTCATTAAAAATCTCTCCTAATCAGGTTGTCATAATCAGCTATTAACTGACACCAGGGTAATGAACCAAAGGTTATTTGAGGCTTTCTTCTTTACCATCTGAAAATTTTACATTTAGGACCTTAAATTATCTTAAAAAATCCCTTCTAAATTTTCTCTATTTTAAATTTGATTGGTTAATTTATTTGTTTCTCTCTGGTTCCCAGTTCAAATAACTTCAGAAAGCAACCAGTTAGCCTGATAAAATATCCCTGTTCAGCTGGATTGAGTCATTCCTTTGGCACTGCTCAGAGGATTGGCTCATTATTTCTATGTTCTACTTCTCTTAGTTGTAGAACAAGATCAGCTAATTATGATATATATTTGATTGACATAAAAGCCACATTTCCTAATAATTGATTTTGTTATTGCTTAAAGGGGAATTAAAGAACCATTTTTTTAAATTCAGTCATGGGTTTTGTACCAGTCACTGATTTTTTTGAATAAGTAGAATAATAAGTCCCCTTAGAGGAAAGAAAGAAAATTAATCAGACCTACTCATAAATATAGCTGCAAAAGGAAGACAAGAACATGAGAAATACATCCTTATAATAAAACACACAAAAGTAATTTTCAGAACAATTTTTCATTACCTATGTGTCTTAAACAAATACAGTATAAATCCAGCAATCACTGAGCAATTAGAATAGTAGGCTGTTTTATTGGTGTATATAATAATATAAATTAATAACCTGTCAAAGCTCTTGAAAGAGCTTAGTGAGGTACAACACGAAATGGTAATAAAAATAGATTTTGTATTTAAAAGTAAAACACAATGAAACAAACCCAAAATTGTGAAAGATATAATAAACTAGAACATAGCAGTGTATCTATCAATATACTGTGAGACAACAAATATTTATGACTTTACAACCTCAACTCAGATATTTAGTAGACACATCATCTAATTAAGAATTCCGAGTAAATAGCTACTTTTCAGAAAAAAAGAAAATGTAAATTTCATTAAAATGGACTTTTATTTCATTATCAGAATATAATTTTCTACTTGGAGTTGAGTAGATTTACATAGAGTTGTCAACTTAAGTCTACAGAGTGTTAAGAAATCATAGAGAATGGGGTTTTTTGGTGGTGAGAAGCAGAAAATGGGGAATCTGAGAGAGGGGAATTTATTTTGTTTTGATTACTTAATAAATTTTACAGATTAAAATTGTATTCCTGAATGGTTTTGTCCCAATAAGAAATTTTTAAACTGTGCCAATCAATAAAAAAATTTACATAAAGAGTTAACAGCTAATTTGCTTCTGTAGAATCATCTCATTTTAATTTTAATAATTCAACTATTCAGTAATCACTCAGCCTGTGGGAGTTTACAGAGGTCTACTACACTCATTTTGTGTTTGCTTGTGTCACACCTCACTATGGAAAACAACAGACCATTTCAGGTCATTCTTGTGAGATGATGAGGAAAAAATGTAGCTTCTCCAACCAAATATAACGCAAAAAAAATTTAATCAACAAATTTTGATGTACTAAAGCGTAACCCCACCAGTTCTGATTGCAACAAAAGCTTGGGCTCAGACTTGGTCTCTGTGATTTTTGCCTCACTGTGAGCTTTGCTGGCAAAAGGCTCTTCTGGTGCCTTTTTAAACTCATTTCCTCCTTGAGTTTAAAGAAAATGCCATGATTCCCTTCAGGATATGCCTTAGTTGAGCTGAAAAATGACATGATTCTAAATTAGCCAAATTAGCGGTGACAGAACTGGGTGTGATCATTATCTCCCATTATGAGACAGAGTGATATTTTCTGTTTGCTCATAGTGTCCAATATTCAGGATTATGAATGAGGGTTTTCTGACAAAATTACAGTAACTAGTGTGAGAAATTCAATACAATTACAACTACAATGTTGTTTAATAGGATGGTAGAAGATGACAAGGTAGAGATTGTTGGTATTATTCTTGCACTTAAAAACAGCAGATCTGGAACAAGTTCTGATATCAGTGTCCAATTTTCAGGACATGATAATTTCCTATAATCACAGAATGCCAGAATGCTTTGGGTTGAAAAAAACCTTAAAGGTAATCTTCTTCCAACCCCCCTGCCATTGGCAGGGTGTTGTTCATCACCAATTTATTATTAGCAGTGTTGAGAGAGTAAAAATAGCAGAAAGGATTCAGTTTGTGTGCTGTCACACATTGCATTTGAGTTACCCACCCTGGACTCAAAACACAGTTAAGGAAGCAAATAACTAGGGAACGAGTAATCAGACAGGGAACATAGGATACTTCCTTATATTAGGAATTTATGCAAATTTAGATTTCTTTCCACTGACAATGTATAATTTTATAGATCTAACTTTCCATTTTTGTCTTCCTTCATTCTGGGCCGCTGAAGAAGAGACTCAGGCATTTTTCACCTGGCTTTGGGCAAGCACTATGGATACATACCAGGTATGGGCATTTCCATCCAACATCATTCTTCAGAGCTCTCTAGGGAGGTCACTGCCCGCAGCTTCATGCAGCCTCACAGGATAAGGTTATAAAGTTAATTTTTCAAGGTCTTTCAAATGAAAACAACATTATAAATAATATTTTTGTTTCATGCTAACAAGGATAACTCTTGGACACAGCCAAAAACTGCTGTGCTTCAAAGCAATGTCTGTGGAGAAGGTTAGTCTGCTCCTGAGGACAGTTTTGCACAATTATCTCAGTATGTAGAATTCTTCCCCAGGCATAATTCAGGGGAAAAAGAGGTATAGTTGAAGTGTACAGTGACTTGTTCAGATGAAAATAACTTCTATGCAGAGCATTCCATTTGGCAAGATGAATCCCAAAATGTATTTCTGAATAGTACAGAAATTATTTTACAATGCCACCTACTCAGCTGTGGTCCATTACCATCCTGAATGTAACATGGAGCAAAAATTGAGTTGCTCTGCATAAATGAGAATGTTTTTCCCCTAGTACTTCTTGGGACTATTTCAGAAGCTTTCATTCTCCTCAGAGATGTCTCTAGACAGTTTAATTTTTTTGCTGGCCTTTAAAAAAATCAAACCTTTACAATCAATGATGTTAGCATCAAAAAACCCCTGAAACCTGTGTCTACAGGACTTGTTTGCTTTTTGGCTGCTGATACTGGCTGCTAGATCAGACTATGATTATGTGAAAATTATGGGTTTTAACTCTATTGTACATGTATAGTTCTTTCCATGGTTTCCAAAACCTTTTAATGGCATTCTTATACTATTTTTCACTGGTTTAAAGTATTATCTCCATTATGTATAGAACTTCTGGGAAGAAAAATAGAATAAAAATGAGAGCTAAAGTATATGAAGTTGAGCTTTATCCCTCTTTGAATGCTAAGTGCAGCTTTGGTTCTCCCGTCACAAAGGGCTAAGTCTGGAAATAACTCATGAGAGAGTGAGAGAGGGGACCAAGGATTGGAAAGCCTTGTACATGTGACTAAACAGGCTTCTAAACTAAGCTTGGAAAAGAAATAGCCAAAGTATCACTAGAGAGCTCAAAAATTATCACTGGCAAGTAGCAAGAGAACAGGTGTCAATTACTTGCATTCTCTTCCAGTAGAACTTTGAGCTGGTAGATGAAAAATGCAAAACCCCCAAACAAACAAGCAAAAAATCCCCTACCAAAGCCAGTAGCCTCTTGTATAATTAAATATAATAATATGTGGAATTTCTTAGGATGTTTCAGACTTTAAATTTGTTTTGAATTCAAAAGACAATTTGATGCAGAAAATGCACAGAGGGTCAGTATAAAAAGGACATTTCTGACTCAAAAAGCATTAAGGTGGGGAGAGGACTCTGTGTGAGCATCACTAAAAAGTTCTGTGTTGCTGTACCCTTACACAGGCAGCCACTCTTGCTCCCTACTGGAAAAAGTATCTTGAGAAAAATGGAATTTTTAGCCTAATTCGTTAACCCTTGCTATTTAAAAAAGCATCAGCTTGTCAATAGTTAAACTGTTTCTTACACACCTTTCCCAGGTTTATAAATTTTTTTAGAATTTATTTTTTGTTTTGTTGTGGTCTTATTACGTAAGTTGGAGATTTCTATCACACTGGAATTTGCATGACCCATTTTGTAGCCTTAATTCAATCACTTCCTTTTTTTCACTTCTTTCCATTCTTTCTTGTTTAGAAGTATACAGATTCTATGCTTTGAATTTACATGGCATGCAGTGCTCTTCAATACAGCTCCTTTCTGGAGATTCCTTTAGTTAAATAATTGAAAGCTATCAAAGCAAGTTTATTGCCAAAATAAGGATTAAGTTCTTGTATATAATGCAATATTTATATTTTTTCTGTGGGAACCCTAATTGCTTTTATGTGAATTGGAACTGTTCTACTTTCCCATTCGTTACTTTTTTTTTTTTAGTTTCTTTAGTCTCACAACAAGCACCATTCAAAATCAGTTTGAAATATGAAGCCTGCTACACACCCTGCAGCACAGCTCTTGCATAGCCCAAGTGCTTCCAGCACCTGCAGAGCACTGCTTCTCATAAACACATGGGACAGTCTGTCATCAATTGTTAAACTATGCTAATATTTGTAAAGAATGATGCAAAACCACTGAATATTATCTTTTCTGAGGATCAGAGGTGTTGTGATAGGTATAATAAGATCCATACAATTCAGCACAAGTAGAATAAGATGGTTGAATATTATTATATTCTGAATTATTTATGGCAAGATCTGCTCAAAATCTCATTGTGTCAGCACCATTTTACCAGAACAATTAAGACTTTATGAACATTATATGATAGTCAGAGTTTAGCTTAACCTTTCCATACATGAATATTTACACACCCAGACAGGAATACTCATACTTTTTATTGTTTCCTGATTACTGTCAATTTTTCTTCTCTTATTTTATAATTTTTCATACTCTGTAGACTAGCTTAGCCTTCATTACAGCACTGGTGATGCAAAGAAATGAGTTTTCTTTTGTAGGAGCTCTTATTCCTTTTACGTGGAGCTAATAATAATGTGCCACTTCTACTATTACATGATCACATGAGAACTGAGAGCTCAATATGACATAGATGTATGTTTAACCAAGGGAACACATCAGGAAATAAGAATAACAAAGTAATTAAAGGCAATCTGCCCACGTGCAGACAGCTGTGGGAAATGAAATTGAGATTAACAAAGGCATATCAGACTCAAATGATTTTCTTTTCCAAAGGTACAGAAGTGTAGTATCACATAAAGATTCTGCTTCTTACAGAGAGCAGCATTTCAACAGCTCAAGGGTAGATTCAAGTTCTTACTTCCTTTAGACATTGTAAGTGGAGACATAAATGAAGTGAGAACTTCATATAAAAGAACTCCAAATAAAGAGGTGAGCAATCTTTTTGTCAAACAAGCAAAATTAAGAAGTCAATGTCTTTACTCCTCCTGGTTCTGCTTTTTATCTCTTTCTAAAATTAGAAATTCAGTTTTATCTAATGAGATTAAAAGACAAAGTTCCCAGTTGTAAATTTGGTCAAATAAATTGACATTCTGAAAGTGATCTACTTCTCTTCCATTTCAGAAGCTTTGTATTGTTTCAACACTTAATGAAGATCAATCCCTCCTTAGAAATTTAAAGACAGCTGATGAGATTTGGTAGTTTTCACTTTTCATGCCTTCCCTCAAGTTGGTTGTTCGATTTTATATGTATTTTTTTATCACAGCTGCCACTAAATCTAGCTATCTTTTAAAAAACCCAACTTTTAAAAGTTATTCTTTCATCTCTATGAGAATGTGTTCTTGTATCTCAACAAAAGTGTTTTCCTGAAGAGATTTAATCCTGTAACTTGTATGTCTTGTGCTATATCCTGGGATTAGAGGAGGACATGGACCTACCAAAGTTTGATAATTATTATTTCCCTACCAGACTCTTTGAAGTACACTTTATCAGAATTTTCTTATTTTAACTGTCTATGTATAAAAAAATTAATTTACAATAAATTGTTTAAAAATATATTAAAGACATTTCAATTCCACATTTTCCTACTGATATGTTACCTCAAAAAATACCCCTCCAATGGACTAAAAAATTTATAGTCCCTGCACAGGACAACCCCAGAAATCAGACCTTGTACCTGCAAGAGTAATTATAACAGAACCTTCTGCGATGCTGTTTGGTAGGGTTTGTTTGTTTGTTTGAGGTTTTGTTTGGTTGGTTGGTTGCTTTTGTCCCAATTAAAGGAGTTGAGAGAAATGATTTATTTCTAGTCATAGAAAGTGCAGGGAAAAAGCTTTTATTTTCTGGAGGTTATTCTTGTGTGTGAGAAAAGCTTGAATGCAGACACTATTAAGGCCATTTTGTTAGATATGTCTTGCTGTATTATCCCCAAGATTTAAATTCACAGTATGTTTTCTCGCAAAGGCTATCAGAATATCATCAGTTGGTGGAATCTGGTGATTTTCAAAGTTGTATTATATGGTTTAATATGTTGAATACCTTCATATGAAACAACTGAGACATGTCGTTGCCT
Organism: Chlorospingus semifuscus; assembly: GCA_035048045.1. Taxonomy (NCBI): domain Eukaryota; kingdom Metazoa; phylum Chordata; class Aves; order Passeriformes; family Passerellidae; genus Chlorospingus; species Chlorospingus semifuscus. Next base: position 11,732,367 of record JAWWMS010000001.1, read on the forward strand.
TTAGATGTCCTTGGGTTCTCTTAGTTTTCTTTAAAAGAAAAGAAAAAAAAAACAAAAGAAAACAAAACAAAAAAGAAACAAACAAACGAAAAATTTTAACAATTTTTTTGTACTGAAGGAAATTTGAAACTGTAAAAGTTCTAACAGAGTGACTTATTACTAGTTCATGAAAAAGAATGGAAGCAACACTGCTTTACTTTCAAATGTTTCATATTAAAACAGAGGATAAGTAGCTGATCACACTTTAACGTAATTATGCCTTATTTTGAGACTTGTTCTGTTACAACTGTGTTCAAAATATTACTATTCTATTTTCACTCAGTGCTCAATCTGCCTGAGGATTTTGTTCTGTCTTAGGTGTTTTGATTTCCAGCCTAGATCTTACCCTGGAAATGTATCTGTAGCTTCACTAACCTTTTCTTGACTCAGTCTTCCTTTTATATCATCCTCCCTCTCGCAGATTAAAATTCATCTTGCCTAGATCAAATCACTCTAAAAAGTTACATCTTCACATAAGGTCTGACATATGTGTCACTTTTGCATGAGTTTTTTCTGACTTTATGATGCAGTATCAATCACCTTTTAGTGGAGGAAGTTTGAAGCGAAAACAGACACAAACACACCTTTGTCTTCAAATTTCTCATTTACTGAAATCAGTTATAAGGTGAAAAAAACGTACTTTGCATATTGACAATTCTGCAATAAAGGAAATGAAAATTTGGCTTGGCTATTTGGTTTAGTAGTAGCAAAGCTGGTCAGGAATAACATCCATGACTGGAATAAAAATATAGGTTCCTGTTATCTTCTCTTTTTTATATGGGATATATTACTCATCTCACCCCAAAATTCAGAGTTGGGAGTTCATAGACATAGATCTATAGAGAAAGTTGGTGTTGGTGTTTTGACTTCTTGTAGCTTTAATAAATTGGAGATTATGTTTTGAAAATATTTCCTAATTTTCAAAATTCATTCCTCCCTTAAACACCATATGCCATGGATTTTAATATTAATTAATTCAGCCTGGCTCCCTTTTGCTCAATCTCAGCAGTTGTCAAAGGGACTGAAATTATTCTGATGGCTCACTAAGAGCTAAGATCAAATAGTTGAAGTGATAACAAAAAAAACAAAAAAAAGGAATATCATCATTTAAATTGGACTGATATGATTGTTTTGTAACTTCCAAAAAAGATAATTTTGGTTTTGGTTTTTTAGGATTTTTTTGTTTGGAGGTTTTTTTCGGGGTTTTTTTCGTTCCTCTTTCTTTTTGTTTTTTTGTTTAAATGCAATTCGTGCATCTTGTACTCAAAATGTGGAGACATTTTCTGGAAGTTATTCCTAAAAAAAAAAAGTATTAAAATGTGTAGAATGCGTTCCACACAACTTACTCCATCTTAAAGCTAGAAAATAAATACACGTGTAAATGAAGTTTTCAGACCCCATAATGTAGCTTGTTCAGACAGTGGCCCAGAGTGGTTAATTTTTAAGCTAATGAACATACATATAGCTATAGAAAAAGCAGTGAAGCTTTAAAATTCCACCTGCCTGAAAGTAAATGTTACTTTGCTTTGAGAAAACAGTGTTATTCAATAGAACTCATTTTCTCCATCAGGAAACTTTAACACTTCATTATTACATATAGTGAAATCAGTGGTGTATTTACATATTTATGTCAATGGTATAACTAAATATTCCTAGCAAATGTTCAGCATTCTAAACACTTGTTTACCTTGCATTTGGCTCTCATTTTTAAACTCCAGGAGTTTGTGGTGTCATTAAAATTAACATTTTCCTTATTTTTTGGTAAGGACCCAAAAATTGCAACTTGGAAAGAAACTGAATCCCAAAGTATGAAAAAACATTCTGAATTATTAGAACAAAACAAGTTTAGGAAGCAGCTTGTTTATAAATAGAAGGTGACAGGAGTATCTTATTTAAGGGTCGATTCAAAGTGATGGACCTTAACTAGGGTTCTGGAAAGAGCTGCAGGAGAAAATTATAGGATATAATTCAACAGGGTGGTGAAGCTTTTATTGTATGGCTTGGAACCAGCAAAGGGGTAATATTAGTCACTGCTCTCAAATGTGGCCTTGAAGTAAGTGGTGGAAAGCACCATAAACCTTGAATCAGAGTGTCTCCTTGAGGAATTTAAGCCAGAAGTGTGAGGAATATGCCAGAGTTATTGCTGAAAAACAGGGTGAAAAAGAATTACTTTTTCACTAACTTCTTTTTTCAGTCATCAAATAGATAACAAACTTCATCAGCCACAGTAAGACCAGAAAACATACATGAAAAGTAATGGGAATTTCCCTATAGAAATTTGTATTTAAAATTACCTAACTTGCATACTTATGGATAATTAATAAAATACTTATACTACAGAAAAATATTTAGCGACTGTAGTTTAGGCTTATAATTGACTTTGTGTTCTGATTTTTTCACCTAATGACTTATAATATGCAGCTGCCAAAGGAGTTGCATTAAGCCTGAAAACTGTGGCTTGGGTATCACTCAAATATCCAGGGATCAGTCGAGCACCCATGAGCGTGCTGCACTGGCTCCTGCATGCTCATTGTCTAGAACAAGTTGGAATTGCCCCAGAAAAGTAGGAGAAACCAAGTACAAATACTCACAGGTTCAGCCTGAGAGGAGGAGGATACCAGCCATGATTCAGAGTAGTGATTTTATTTAAAGAAACTGAAGTCCCTGCACTTTTAGGACTTCAGGGAATTATAAAAGCCAGCCACCCTCTCAGGGATGGGGAACCAGAAACCAGAATTGGGGCTCCCCATGTGGGGTGGCAGGGTTGTCTCTGACATCCAGGGCCCATCCACCACTCCAGCCAGGAGCAGACAGCCAGGAGGCTCCAGCTCAGCCCCCAGGTGCATTGGGCACCTCTCCAGGGACAAGCCAAGGCTGGTGGAGATGTGGATCCATCCCAGCCAGGTCCATGGCCAGGCAGGGCAGTGGGGAGGCAGAGACCAGCCTTGCTGCAGCATCACTGCAGGGACTGACGGGTCCAGGGGCTGACACTGGGTCCTGGGCCATGGGCAGGGTGGGAAGGTTTGGTGGGGGGCAGAAATGAGGTGGAAATGACACTGGATCCTTAGGCATGTGTTGCAGACATCTTTTCACTAAAAATCCTTTTTTTGGGATTTTTTTCCCTTCTGAGAAGCTGAGGCCTCAGAAACAAGATGTAAAGAGTGGTTATCTGCTGCTGTGGAATGCAACAGGTGGAGTTTTGATTGGCCCATCTTGGATGTTTATAATTAATGGCCAATCAAAGCTGAGCTATCTCGGACAGAGTCCAAGACAGCTCCTTTTGTTATCATTCTTTTCTATTCTATTCTTAGCTAGCCTTCTGAGAGGAAACCTTTCCTTTTATTTCATTTTAGTATAGTTATAATGTAATATATATATATATCAAAAAATAATAAATCAAGCCTTCTGAACATGGAGTCAACATTCTCGTCTCTCCCCTCATCCAAGAACCCCTGTGACCACTGTCACAGGCATGGTCAGGTGGGGGAACCACAGGGGAGTGAACAGGGACAGTCAGAGTTAATGGCGTCCTCAAGGTCCTGACAATAAGCCTGCAAGTACTGCTGCACTTGATCCATAACAATCAAATCTCTACTCAAAAATGATGGAATTGTTTTTTATACATAAATTTGGGCAATTGGGCACTTGAAATTTAATCTAACATTTAAGTGCTGCTGTATTTTGAAATACAGTGTTATTGAGGGAAATGTGTGTGGGGTTTTTTTCTACTGACTCACTCTTCAACAAGCAATCTGGAACTACTCAAGTCTCCCATTGCTGAATCCTACCATAAAGCAGCAGCGATGATGCATGCCAGATCCAAGTAATTTTGCTACTTGTCTGAAGAGCTGTTTATAAAGCAGTTTGCCTCTCCAATATATCTGCTTGTATACATGGTGTTTTTGTACATGCTGCTATCAATCACTTAATCAAGAACAATATTTGTACTTGACAAAATTTCCTATATATACATTTTTTTTCCCTTTTTTGTTGGCATAAGGAGTAATACACAAGTTAAATCCAAAGATCTTCCTTTTTTATGGCACTCCACAGAGAAAGAGCACACCAGACTATAGAAGAAAACAAATATTTTAGGCCAGGGTTTTGGATGGAACAAACTGGCAGAGGGGAATTCTACACCAAGCTGTCTCTAGCCCCCCATGGGCCACCTTGGCATCAGGGTGGAGCACACAGATTCTCCTAGTATTCACTGCTAACCACAGAAGATGAAGAAAGAAATGAAAGAAATTATTGGACTCTGGAAGCAACCTTTTTTTTTTGCAAATATTCTATCAGATTTCATGAATAATTTGCTATAGGAGCCTTTTTAGTTAGTGATCTTTTAGCTGATTTTGTTGGTTGTTGGGGGAGTTTTGTGGTTTGGTTTGTTTGTGGGTGAGGCTTTTGTTTTGTTTGCATTTTTTTTTTTGTTGTTGTTTTGTTTTCTTGAGGGTTTTTGTGTGTGTGTATTTTTTTTTTTTAGTCTGGTAGAAAATCTAAAATATGCATACAATGTACTGAGACAAAAACTGCTATGGTGGGGTTGGGTCTTTTTCTGTGAAAACTAAAAAGGACACGATCAGGACATGGTCAAAGGAAGTGACTAACTGAGAGCCAGATGTTACAACTACAAATTTAATTTTAGAACTGTCTGGACAACATCATTTGTAAAAATAGAGCTTGTGCAGGAAGAAAAAGCAATTTAAAAGCTGGAGAAAAGTAACCAAATAGGATTATACACTGCAACTACTGAAATTCACTCCAAATGGACTGATTTGCTCTACATTGTCTTTCAGGGTGACTTTGGCTAGGTAGGGAAAATGTGTTTGGGGACTAGAGAGCACTAATATCCTGCTTTGGGCTTTGTTATTGTACAAAATTAAATATGTCTCTAACCCAAATTGATTCTCTGAGGGCTCTTTTCCAAAATATTTTCATAATCACTCTTGTGAGATTTTTAAAATCTTCACTATAGTTTATCCCCTATATAATACTTCACAAGCAATGATTCCTTCATTAGCCCTATTTAACAAATCCTGGAGTATCAGACCCTTTTACCATTAGCAACACTAATTCTTTAATAGGTGCTGCTCTGAGGATTCTAATAGAATAATATCCTTTAGGTATTCTGTCATCCTAGAAGTTTCTTCAGATATTTATTTGTTGGTACTTGTGTTGATGTCAGTAAAATTCTGAAGTCAGTGAAGTTTTAAATAATCAGAGCAAGTTAATATTTCAATTTTTGATTTTAATGAGAAAAGGTAAAAAATAAGAGAGGTCACTTGCTAAACATTCTGAAGTAGCTGTTTTTCAAAAAGTATTTTGTTTTAATTTATGTATTATCTTGCTTTGAGGAGAAAATGTTTGCATTGACTTTGGGCATCTTATTTTTTCTTTCTCTTAGGTTAATTTATTTTCTACTTTTTTGCAAAGTTTGTATTTAATTTTGTTAAAAATTTTGAATATATTAGTAGAATCAAATTTTATAAATTACTTTTCTCTTTTTTTTTCATCCCACTTTTCTCTCCATTCATATCTTTTTTGTCACATGCATTTCCTTCAAAGGAAGCCTCAATTTTTACACTGACAAGTTATTTGTGAGTTGTCTATGATAATTACCTGTACACTAATATAATTTCTTGGAATTAAAACTTTAAAAATATGTTTTGAGGCTGAAACAAAACATATGGAATCAAAGATCAAAATCTTTATTATTGTCCATATAATCCAGATTTTCCTCCCTCCTCGTACATAAGCCCTAAGTTATTGACAAGGTTACCAACAACACTTGTCCCATTCCCAGCTGTGACAGAGAAAACAAAAAGAACATTTTTTATACCTATAAATAGGAATATGATAGCAAAAACAATGCTTGTCTTGCATCCAAGAACAAAAAACAAACAAGAGAATTCTTGATTCAATACAAACAAGTCCATTTTAAAGCACTTCTTTGTGTCTTTCCTTGCCTTGGATTCTGACTATTTATCTTCATGCAAACTCTCCAAGGTAGAGAAATGCTATTTCCTCACATCTGCACATGTAGGCCAGAAGATTTTCATTCTCAAAGGAAATTAGCAGTTCCTAAACATAATGTAGTCCTCAGTAAAAGACAGTGCCTTGGCTCTTCAGATGTTCAGTGTGTTATTCAAAACTGAGGTATTGCAGAGCTTTGTGGCTTCTTGCCTAGTTTTTAACCTCAGAATCCTGTTTTGTTTTGTTTTGTTTTGTTTTTTTCCTATCAGTCAGGACACCAGGGTTGCATCTCTGACTTAGCTGAGTATGGAGTAGGAAAACTGCAGAATTCCCTAATGAGAGATAAAGATTAAATTCTCCCTTAGAAATTCTTCAGTATATTTTCAACTCAATTATATTGGTTGTGCTCTATTGATGCATTAAGGTACTTCATCTATACTAAAATATCAAGGGGCAAGAGTTAAAAGTAATTAAAGATATCTAGGCAGGAAGACGCAATGAGATTTCTCGTGGGATTGTCAGATATGTCTTATCAACTAACTTATTATCAATCAACAATAATTTAAAAAACTTGATGATGTTGGTTACTGAAGAGCCTTGGCTAAGGTTTGCAATTTTCATTTAAGAAAATGCTGGAGTTGTCTTCTACCAAGGAATTGCATTTCTCCCAGTATCAGGAGATGCAGAGAACACGAAGAGGATACTGTTTACTCAATTAGTCATCCCTTGAACCATTCCTTCATTTAACTTTAAAAGGTTCTTTCAAATAGTGTTAAAAATGTGCTGACAACAAGGGCAAATCTCAAAACAAGAAAAATAAGAAGGAGGTTGTGTACCCAAAACTATCAGGTTGTATTAATTTTCTTGATATGTCAGTGGTGGCAAATTATAGTAAAAAAGAAATAAAACCAACAAGATTTTCATTAAAGTCATAGAGGTTGAAAAATGCAGTTTCTCAGTACGAAAAAGAATTTGAAGGGCCTTAAACATGAGTCAAACTTCTGAACAGCAGATAATCAAAATGATTACTCTTTAATGTCACTTTTACTTTGCTGTCAGAATGTCCAAATTTAAAAAGAGCAAGAAATTTTTCTTTCTTTTCTTTGACTTCAAAATAATCAACAGTTCAAAAAGTTCTAAATCTCCTGTCAGATCTCTCTAACTGTGGGAAATGTGATATTTATTTTCTCAAATGAAGAAGTAATAAGAATAAAAATCCAAACCTGATTTCCAGCTGGGCCTTTCAACAAATACTGTTCTTCCTCACTAATAGAGGCTAATAGAATTCCATTAACATTGCCAGTATTATTCAGACATCAGTGCTCCACTGGGGTTTTGACAGACTGCTATATTTCTTTACAACATTGCAAGATATTTCTCAGTTGGAAAAAGATATCTGAAATTTTCAGAAGTTTTCTTTGGACTTGAAAGCTATAATACATAGGAAGACTATTTTAATAATATAAATAATTTGATCATATGAACAATTTTAGGATATAAATCATATGAATATATGAACAATTGTGTAAGAGAGTGTGGTTTCAGTAGGTGAAAACTTGTGATTGCTATGAAAAGACCTAGATGAGCACACGCCTCTCAAACCTTGTGATAGAAACCAAAAAAACAAAAATATTAAGTACAAATCTAATGCCTCCAGAAAATCTGTTTAAATTATATTGGAAGGTGATTCCCATGTGATAAAAAAGGCAAAATGTAGCATCTGATAAGAAGCAGGAGGATTTTGATGTTTCCTGGAGCTGTATAAACAATTCATGCTTTGTGACCAATTGGTTGGAGATTGTGATCTGCAAAATATCTATTTGTGCACCTTCAGCTCAAAAGCTTGGCTCATAACTAGGTATATGATACTAGTTTTCAATAAAACATAAAAATGGAGGAAGGATATTTGTATTTCAGGATTTTTGGACCAAGCAGACAGCACAAAGGATAATTTTTAAAATATTTGTTTCATCTTTATTAAAACCTGTTTCTTTATACTTCCAATAATTTATAAATTTGAATACTTTTCTCTCAGAATTTTGTAGCATCCTGAGCACCAGTGAAAGCCCCAGAAGAAATACCAAAATTCTTCTACATTATCTTTTTTGTACTTAGTGAGGGAGTTTAGGCTATATTCTTGACACCTATCTGTATGTTATAAATGTCTATTTTTGTCTGTTTTGTTTTTAATTTTTTGACTTTGTGTATGGTCTCTGCCACTACTTATATCCAATAAAAAAAAATCTAAATCTGAAATTTGCATTTAAAGTGAATAAAGTAACAAAAAGATTAACAGATATAGGCTAACTCACTTTAAATAGCTGATGAATCTAAGGGTAGTGGTGTCCATGTTTGCAACTTCATTCTGAAAGAATAAAATAGACTCCTTTCTTTTTTCCCAGAGTAATGATTAAAAAATAGACAAACCCCAGAAAAACATGTGTGACATGAACAAAAACAAAACCATGAAAAGAGCTGAACATGCTTTCTGGATTGCTCCTTTTTTGAAGCAGGAACAGTAGCTGGGTTTACACAGTGTTTCATAGATATTTTTTCAATTAAATGCCTCCATTTACCATAAAGCAGTTTGGTTTTAACACTACATCTTCTCTATGTTTAAGATGAGATTCTGTTTAGAATGATTGGTTTACTCATTCCTAATAAAAATTTAATTGGTCTCTTTCGGAATCCCAAGTATTCTTTAAACAGCAGTCTCACATGTATAAGTATGTTTTCTTGTAATTGAAATTACAATTTTCCAGGAGTTAAAAGCGTGTTCTGCACAGTAAATAGGTTATAAAGATCTCATTTGTAATTTAGATGTTATCTCTAGGGTTACTAGACCTGCGTTGGGCAAGTAATTTTGCAGTTGAAAAGAGATCTCAAGGGAAGGCTAAAACTAAAAAAGTCGTAGCAAATCATTTTGCATTCCCCTTGGAATTTCTTAGGACCTCAAATTGTCTTGTTCTTCAGGGTGAAATGATGAAAATGCTCCCCCCCAAAAACTGTCTGAATGAAGATTGAGAAAAACTCAAAAGACAAGACAATCCCTCCTTGGAGAAGCCAGTCAGGCAGGCAGCAGGGATGGGAAAGGTATTTGAATTCAGGGGCTGCTGAATGCCTTGGTTTCCCCTTTTTGCAATTGTACACATGACCGTGAGAGTTCCCTTGTCAGATCCCTCTTCCTGGCTGAAAAGAAACTCTCATATACCAAACTAGGCAGTTTTGGCATCAGATTGTGTCAAAAAGCTCTTTCTTTCCAAATGTTGCAATGTATTTTATGAACATTGTCCTGATTAGAAGTTTAATTGAAATATGTATTTCTCCAAAAAAGAAAAAAAAAAAAGAGGGAAGTATATCTGCAGCTCCAAGGGCAATAAATAAAAGTTTAAACTGAATTGCAACCAGTAACTGTCATCAGACTCAAATTTCTAAACTTCTGTTAACAAATGCCCTTTTGTAGAGGCTCATTCCAATTAATGCTTTGAATAACCATTTGCTTTACTGTGTCTTGGAGTCTTGGATAATCTTCAGACTTTCCCTGATTAAAAAAAAAGTTTTGGATATTATTTATTTATTTGAAGTTATAGGCTCACTTTTGAAAATAGAATGGGATTGATTATCAATATTCTTCAAGAAGAAAAAAATCCACAGGGTAAAGAAAACAACATTGGTAGATGTGTGTGGGTTTTTTAAATTTTTCTTCTTTTTTCTTCTCCATCCTTTCTGTGTGTCTGCACAACGCTTAAAAAAGACAAATTCAGTTTTGAAGGCATGTATCAGATATGACCTTTAAGAATAAAATTATTGAGTTATTCTAATTTTCAAATACATTAAATATATTTATTTTTAAAACTTGCGTTAATCAAATTTACAATTTTCATTCACGTTCCATCCATATGCAATTGCTGTTGTTCTTACATCTGCAGTGGCAAAATAAAATAGAAATGCTGCTTCTGATGACTATGTGTCACCCTTCCTGCATTTAAAAAGTTTTTGTGCCATGAACTTCCATCAATTCTTAGGGTATTCTTCAAGCTAAGCCTTGCATTTAGAGCTCTGGGTCAGCAGAAAGATGTGCTGCTTCTCTTGTGGCTTTCAGGCTTTCTCTTCATAGAAAACCATGGACATTTCAAGAGAGATAAATGACTTGTGTTGAGTTGACTTCAAGTTCTTCTGGTTTCATGGAATCATAGAATGGTTTGAGTTGGAAGGGACTCTACAGATCACTTCATTCCAATCCCTGCTCCTACTTCCTCCTGAAATGAAATGGAAACATTAAAAAGATGAATCCTGTCTTCAGCTTAAATCTGTTTTAATCCCATAGATACGAGGTCTGCATACATCAAATTTACATTGCCGCTGTGTTCTAGCGCAAGAATGTGAAATTTGCAGAATTAGAATAAAGAAACCTTGCTGCCATAATATGAATAAAGAGTACACATACTTCACCACAAGGAGATATAAATGCTGTCCTAAATCAGGTGATTAAAGCTAAATAAATTGGTTAAGGTGGACTTCCTGCATCTTTTCTTTAAAGAAAAGCTCTTTCTGGGGAAAAGAAACAAAGAAAAGATCAGAATTATTAAGAAAATTTTTAGTATTTTTTACCTTCTAAGTCGTACCTTTGTTTTCCCTCAAGAGACTTGTAGGTCAAGAACCTGACAATTTTCAGTGATAGAATGGAATGCTTGGTAGGGAAGTGATTTGTCAAGGGATGCAAACCAACATACTTACCAATTTAAAGATGTTAAAATATTACTCAAAAAATGTGCTTCTAACCTTCTGTCTCTTCTTGGCACCCTGCATTATTGCACATAGACTAAAAGGACAATATGCTCATTTGTCTTGGATCTTGTTAGTATTATTCCTGTGTGGTTTGGTGTCTTTAAGCCAACCAGATGATTGCTCCATTTGGGTGGAACTTCTGTCGAATTCCTAATTTTCATCTCAGACATACAAGTACTCTATCAACTCCAAGTAATTTTTGAACCAGTATTCCCTTATTCTGTGTGTCTGTCACTTAACAGCGCTCACACATTTCTGTTTTACTTAAGGATTACTGAATATCCTTATTAGAAAAGGGTAATTCTTTCAAGATCTTTGCCTGCCTCACTCCTTTATGTCATACTGTCTTGTTACTTTTTTTAAACTTGTCCATGGCAATTTTCTTATAAAATACCTCTACTCCTTGTTGCACAAGATCTCCCAAAGAATCTTATATAATTCCTTTACATACAAGGGCTTAAAATAACACAGTGTAGAGGCTTAAGCATTCAAAACAGACAGTCTTTGGATTTAGAATATTGAAATTAATGCCAGGCTGAAAGGACTCAGCTCGTCTCACATCCTTGTGAATTACTTGGCTTCTTCTGCCAGCAAATGTGTGGTTTCGTGGTAGGAAAAGAAGGAATGGTTACCATGGAAACTGTCATACAATCCAGCGTGGTGCTTATGTTACTGCACCTCTGGGACAATACAAAGCTGCCTTCTTAATCCCTTTAGTGCTGCTGGTTGAATGTTGTATGCCCAGTAAAGTGGCACTTGTAGGTCCCTTGCCTGTACACTCTATTTTCCATCTTCCTCTCAGTGAAGTAATGGGCCTCCTACAAATGGTATGAAATAAAACCCCAAGCCCAACATTCAGAGGCAGAAACTTAGTGCTCTGCTTGAAAAACACACAACTTCCCCCCAGACTGTAATGACTGGGATTTTATGAGGTTATTTTACATCCTCCTAAAAATCTTTAAACACTAACTGATGTCAATAGAGATACAATGAACTTTGTTCAAAGCATAGGAGATGCCTCAGTGCAATTTAATTTTTCCTGAGATAATTATATGGATTTAGTTCACTGCTTACTAGAATCAGTGAATTTGGGGGACAAAATAAGACAAACTGCATAAAATTAAGGTTTAGTTGATTGTTTTGTTGTGGAGCTTGACACATTTAACATCTGCTAAATTTCATTTAACACTGTGGAACTACTGAAAGTTGTGGCCCCAGAGGAGTGGACAACTTCAAATTAATACAGTATTTTGCAGCAGTTTTCTCATTAGGTTTTTATGCCAATGCTATTACATCAGTGTTTTGTATGTGGCCGTTAGAATTCCCACTAGAGAGAAGACAGGCATCTATATTATAGGAAAATGCTCCAATAATTTAGGTGTAGGGAAATCTGTGGAAAAGTTAAGTGTCTTTTGTTATTGCATATTGGTAACATATCCAAATATTCATTCATAAAAAGGATAGATTAAAAATTAATTAAGCTTGGCAATTATGATCCTGCCTGAAATGTGGGGCAAGGGAATATTTGCACAGCTGAAAATTTCAGGAATTTTCATTTTCCTCTTGTGTCTGAATCATGACATGTATTCAAGTCTCTCCACTGCCTTTTTTCTCAGGATTTTGCCTTTTGATTTGCTTCCATCTTAATTTAGGAAAGTACTGTAGCACAAACATAAATTCTCTCAAATGCCTTAAATTACAGCTTTATCCTGAAAAGTTTCATTTCCAGCAGTCCAAACTGAGAATTTTGTTCTTTTGTTGTTTTGTCCAACCCTTGCACCGATGTTGTTCCAATTTTTGTAGGTCAAATCACCTGTAGGTAGTTATGAAAATGCTTTTGTGGGATGCAGGCTAATACATTTCTGAGCAGAAGCACAAGTGAAATGATACTGGCAGTATTTCAATGTTAGATTGTAAGTTATAAATAATATCTTTACAATTCTATATCCTGTAAAGTATAGTGATTTAAAATGTTGAACTTCCCTATTTGCGTACACAATGTGCACCACTTTTAAAGGGAAAAAGTGGTACTTGTGCACCATCAACAACACCTCAAAAACAGGTCCAACAAATGCTTGCTTTGTCCTTGTACAGCTTTCAGCATCTCATTTTGTTTATGATTTTTGATCATTGTTTTGACTTACAGAGAACCCCCCCTCACATTTGAAGCAATCAATGAAATTCTAATAGAAACCACAAATATCTTTCGAAGTTAATGGGGAAGAAAACGTTAAAATTGTAGATTTTTTTGGTTTGCTCGATACCAAAATAGTTTTCATGACTACTCTTTATAAATTTATTCTGAAAATTGAGGGAAATGCCTTGCTGCAGATCAGGACCATGGTTCCATCCAGAAAGCAGGACAGTCTACAGGAAAACTGTTGTTTCTGGTCTGAAACATGCCCTAGGTCAAAGGCAGAGAGGGGGAGAGGTTTTGGTGCTGGGCAGGTAAAACAAAGCTGATTATTGCCTTTAGGGAAGTAATGCTTATATTAATTTAGGTTGCAGATACAAAAAATATTGTTCATTGGACACTTCTCTTTTCTTTGGTATTTTAGTACTGTTAGTTAACGATGTAAGCCTGGCATTTTAAATAAGCAGCTTTGAGAGCTTTCATTCTAAATTTGAGATCTTGTATTCACAGGTACTTCATGGAAACCAAAATGTAAGTTTGTATATGTCTTTAAATCTCTCTTTCAATTAGATCATCAAGTCATAATAAATTACATATCTACGCCTGATTACTTGTAATACTTTAATTATAATTTTGACAATGTAAGTTCTGAGCAAAAAGTTTTATCAGCATATCTGAAGTGAATTTACTTTGAGGATACCTGCAATGTTTAGCACAAAATAATAACTCTTTTCAGTGTGTAAGGATATATTAGTTTTTATTCATAAGCACAACCAGCTTGCATGTGTGCTGCTCCAATCAGGTAAAACAACTAAAAACATATTATACATCCCACAATTGAGTTCCAAACTTTTGTTATCAAAGATGATCTGTTCATCTATCTGGGTTAATAAAAGTCAAGAAGGAATCTGAGGTGTTGCTTTATTTCTTACTTCCTCAGAGCTGGCTGACTGTAGAAGTGATGGATTTACCCATGCAGAGGCACAGGCATGGGGCAATTATTGTCCTATATCACTGTGAAATGCTCTGTGTGCCACTGCTCTATGAAATGATTGTGGCTTCTTCAGCTATGGCAAAGTTTTTGACATACCCAAGACTTTAAAAAGTAATATAAAAGGAGTAAGAGGAATTGCGTGTGAGCAAAAATTTGGAATTCTCCACTACCATAACACAGCACCATTAAGATGAAAAACATCAGTGTTAACAGCACACAGAACACTACAAAGGTCTTTTGGCCAGGAAGGTTATCTTCTTTTATAATCCGGAGATTTATAATGAATAATATGAAAGCATAATGGATTTAAATTGAAAAAAAAAATTTTTAATCACTTAAAAAAATGAAATTATCATAAGCAGTGAGATTTATGTTTTGGATGTCATCTGAAAAAGTTTATCTGCAGGAATATGATGTCATTAACATCATGTAGGTTTTCCTGAGCTCCAGCCCAGTAGAAAGAATTACAACTTTGTTATAACCATGTAATTTACTGCAACAGCTGGTATTTCTCTGGAAGTATTTTAAATGGATGTGACCTGACCACCCACTATCAGCATTTCAGAAGGCCAATTACTATATTGTTAGACAAAATATGATGATTCACTTTCATTTAGTGCACTACAACTGAAATTTTATAACCCTGAAATAAAATGTGATTGAATTTGTATAGAGCTAATTGTGGAAACTATTAGTAACTTCATAGATGAATGATCTCAAATATTTATATTTTATCCAAGAAAATGGATTTACTTGAACAATTGTTGATAGAATTATCCTGATGACTACTTTGGTTTACATAGAATGTAGAATATTGGAAATGAAGTTATGGAAATTTAATTAATATTTTGCTAAAAGACTTTTTGAAACATCAGCAAATAATATGATATATATTGCTATTTTATCCCTCTTGTACCATGGCTTACATGAGTATCATTTTCTTTTAACTCCCCTTAGATCTTTTATGGTTTTCTTTCTGGGGGGGGTATTTGTGCCAAATTATTAGAATTTCAGTTACTGATAAATTTTATAAGAGTGTCCAAATATATTTTTTCTGCATAATGAGGGGAAGGTTAATGCTATCTAAACCTAGACTTATTTAATGAGGTATCTGAAATTTACATTTCATATAAAATTATGTGCTCACCAATTTTCTGTCAAATATTTAATTCAATAGATAAGAAAAAGTTGGAAGAAACAAAGTCTTTAAACATTGCAAATATTGGAAATAAATAAATGATTTGATTCTCAACAGGATTTGAAAGTTTTTAACAATTCTCAATTTCTTTGTCTTAAAAAGTTATTTTCATGGCGTAATGCTTTTCTAAAAATTATTACGTTAGTTTACATTGCTATGTTAGTATTCTGATTAGAGTGTAGTTACTAATAATTCTTATACTGAATAGCATTTGTTGATGATGTTCTACGTAAATAATAGTATTATGGTAGTAAAATTTTTAACATAACATTGCCAAGTAATAGTAAATTTATTAAAACTGATGAAATTACATTAATGTAGAGATTGTATGAAATTATAAAAAAAGTTTTTCTTACTATGTTCTTAGTTGATTCAGTTTGTAATATTCCATGAAGCTGTTTGTTTTGATTGTGTTTCATACTGTCTTCAAGCTGATGCGATTCTTAGGAAATGTCTTTATATCTCTCTTGATAAAAATTACATTTAGAATAAATTTAAATTGTAATCATAATTTCTGTTGCAATAAAGGAAAGATGTAATCTGAGACAGAGGTGGAAAAGATAGATTACCTTTTAAAAGGATGTCTTCTAGAATAATTATAAAACCTATTCAATTTATTTTATAGCAAAAATTGAAAACATTAAAAGGACTTTGTTTGTTTTTTTTCACAATGAAACAACTCGTATTTTGATTTTTTTGCCAACAATATTCTATTATGAGATTCTATGTAAATTAGATTCTTTGGCACTTTTCTCAACAGTCACAGCTGTAACAAGAAGCAACCACTTTCCCCAATTCTTCTTAGTTAATAAGCTTAAAAAAAATAAGTGAGTGCATATTTGGATAAAGAAAGCTGCCTGTGCCTATTTCTCAAAATCTTCTGGGTTCAACGCTCTCAGGTATTTATTTATCTAACAAGCTGAGGAGTGGTGTAGAAGGACAGCAAACGACAGGTCTCTAAACTGTTCCAAGAGCCACTGGGATTATTTGTCAGCATTAGCAGCAATTTGCAGCCAGAGCAGTTTGTAAACAATCTCAGAGCTCTCCAAAGACAGCGGCGACTCCTGACAGAGGCTGCAAACAGAGCAGCCTTTATTTAACCTTAGTGTGGGAGGTTTAGAAGGAGAAATCAAACCCTGGGGCTAATTGCCGTGGGCAGAAGGATCCAAAACCCAAGGAAACCCAACAGCTCAAATATCTGCTCTCTTGGGAAGTTTCTTGTACATTTAGTTAGATCAATTTGGAGCATGCTTGTCTTACTATTTACAGCCTTTTACGAATAATTAACCCCCAAGAGAACAAAGTGATTTTTACCCGAGACAAGCAGCAGTAAGAAAAATATTGCAAAAGAGTAAAGTATTATTTTAATTCCCAGTAGAATGTGGAAAGTTACCTTGTATTAGGAAAGAGAAGAAATGGGAA
Organism: Chlorospingus semifuscus; assembly: GCA_035048045.1. Classification (NCBI taxonomy): domain Eukaryota; kingdom Metazoa; phylum Chordata; class Aves; order Passeriformes; family Passerellidae; genus Chlorospingus; species Chlorospingus semifuscus. The sequence goes on from JAWWMS010000001.1 coordinate 11,748,915, forward strand.
AATAATTCACAACATGAAGATAAAACTATAAATAAACCATGTCACCATGAAGAATCAGGGAAAAGTAAAAGCTGTGAGCCACTGTATGGAAAATTACAGGTATGGAACTAACATAAATCAGACCAGTTCATCTCTACAGCTGTGTATTACAAGGAAAATTACCTGTTAAAGAATCCACAAGGTCCCTTTTCTCTTAAATTTGAAACTTGCATAATTTGAATTGGAAAATGCTAAAAAGATTCTGTTTTCAAATAATGTGGTTTTTGAATATTAAAATATGTTATTTGTTTTTACTCATATAATTATTTGCAGTAAGATGCAATGTCAACATATGCACCCCAGTTTTGGCTACCTGTGTTCAAGGCCAGCTCTGATACTGTGTAGCCATAAAACATTCTATCAAACTTCTGTATAAACAGTTAAATTGTAAGAGTTTGTTTTGTTCCCATCCTGCACCTTCAGCCAGTGCTTGGGCAGCTCTATTTATGCCCGGCCTGAGGACCAGCCATGCCTGTTCCCAGCCTGGCAGACCTGGGCTCTCGTTAAATTCCAGCCATTGTTTTGTCATTTATCTTCATGGCAAAAGAGATAAATTAATAGTAAATGTAATTCTTCAAAGACTTTCTTTTTTTTCAGTACCCTTACATATCTGTCTGCTTTGAAAGGTCTCCCATCCTTCTGTGGACACAATCAATGTCTGTAATCAGCAGCTCTGATTGTTAGTCTGTTTGGAATATGAGGATCACTGTATTTGTTCCTGCCTCCACTTTTTAAGATTTCAAAGAAGCAATCCCTGGGTTGCGCTTCAATTCCCATGGCTTAATAGAGCATGCATTTGTTCTACCCATAGTCTTTAGTCGAAACTAAAAACTTTCCCCAGTTCAATGTCCCTTGGCATTAAACCAACTTTCCAACTGAAATTGAGAAGTGTAGTTTCCAATTTGTGAGAATCTGGAAAACCAAGGATCTCTTATACTGCTGGGCATTGGGGAAAACTCAGGTTGAAGTTACTGAATAGTCTGATTGATGTTCATGTAAATAGAAATGTAATTCCACTAGGAACTTGGAGATAGATCTTGTCCATCAAAAAGAATTGAATCCATTTTTCAAACCCAAGTACAGGATTCAAACTCAGTAAGGAGTATCTTCAAGTGCTTGTAAAAGAGCTTTGAATGAACCATCATATCTTGATACATTTTTGAATTACATACAGAGCAAACATATTTATAGCTGAGTCTAATTTCTGCAGAAATACATGTGCATACATGGAAATATTTAAAGATATATCTTCTAGGGTTTTATGTAAATAGTTTAGCACATATCTTTCATTTCTACCTTTTATGCATGTAAATAATAAAATTCCTTCAGGAGAGCACATTCATGTATTGAATTTAGTGTATGAAATTCTGAATATAAAGTATTATTTCACATGTGCATCATTATTTCATGGACATTACCAGAGAAGAGGGACAGTTTGATATTTACAATTAAAGGACTATATGTTCTTAATCTAAATATTTTAAACCATTTTAAATTCCAACAACTTTAATAGATTAATTTTGTTCAGTAAACAGTAGCAGTAATGGTTATAGTCTCTCAGTGGAGCAACAGGCGCCCTATACATACTCTGTTTGGTTATTTATTTTTTCCTACTTGAATAGAGGACAGCATTGTAGATATGCTTAAATTGGTCACAGCAGTCCAGTGGCTGAGTACAAGCAACTTAATACCATCACCTGCCAGCTAATTTAAACAATTCAGCATTTAGACATTAAAAAAAAAATGAGGATAACTGTAATGGTTTTGTGTGACTAAAAGCTTACCCTATTATCCTGTCTCCCATGAAGATGGATGAACATTGATAAATACTTTTATTAGAACATGACAAGCATACATAATATTCCCTCTTACATTCTTGCATTCTCCAGGTTTTTTGAACTCTTTTCAGTCCTCTTGGGGTTTGTATGTTTCTAAAGTCCTTGAATCTCTCTGCCAACAACTCATCAAAGTCACCCATGAAAGCACATAAGATTTTAGTGCCACAAGAAGTCCTTTAGTGGTGACTTCTGTAGGAATACTTCCTGTTGAAAAAATAACCTTTTTTAAAATTTATTTTTGTTCTGAACATAGAATTTAGGTGCTTTGGCTGAGCATTTGTTAAAAATGTTCTTCTCCCCTTTTGCAAATATTTAATTTCTTCCATCATTTTGGTTTTAGGATTCAATTTTCTGTCACTGAAAACTAGGGATTTTATAGTAAAATGAGTAACAGTGGTATAGTAAAATGAGTAGATAAGCAACTGAGGTGTTACTATACAATTAAATGAAAAAGCTAAGTGTGACCTGAAATATATACCAGTAAAATGAGAGTTCCTATGGAACATTGTAATCGTTTAGGTTTGAAAAGTCTTTTAAGATCATCAAATTCCAATATTTACCCAGCACTGCCAAGTCCACCAGTAAACCATATCCCTAAAGGTTTGTTTGTTTGCTTGTTTCCTGAATTTGAACTAATCAAAAAGAAAAAAAATTATCTGTATAATAATCTGAAGCCGAAATGATGTCTCAATGTTTTGCTACTGATAAGAAAGTTTCATTATCATTGATAAACACAGCCTACTCTGATAGAAGATTTTTAATGGGGAAAAAACCAAAATTATTATTGTCAGGTCTGTGGCAGTCCCAAAGATTGGCTCAAAATACAGCTATTCAAAAAAGTTGGTATCTAATAAATATGCATAAGGGTTTTCATCTCCATTATTTTCTTCCTCAGTGATTAATGAATTAAAAGATGATACTATTTTCCTATTGCCCTCGAGTTACACTATAGAAATACAACTTAATTAAAAAGACTTTTGGCAGTAGGACTGATTTACATAAGGGTTAGATAGGTTGGAAAGTCAGAAATAACAGCTGTTAAATAAGAGAAAATGAGCTGACTTATAAAGAAAATGGACTCCATTATAAACCTTATTGTATTACAGGATGTGAGAGGAAAATGAAAGTACTGGTCCCTACACTGCACAAAAAAAGTATATTTCCTAAATAAGTAGGAGGGAAGATCAATGAAATAGACATTAAAGACAGAAATAAATTAGCAGATAAATGTCTCATACAACAAGGACTCAAATTATTTTATTACCAGAAAAAGATAGGAAAATTAAAAGACAGCTGTATATTTATTCTTTTCACAACCAACAATTTTTGAAATGATTGGGGGTTTTAAAAGTAATATTTTCTTTCTTGCCTTCTTTTTTTCCCTGCCAAGTACAGGATAAAGATATTTGTTAAAATTATGATGAAAGCTGTCTGTGTCGAAATAAATTAACAGCAATTGTCCTGATGATACACATTTGCTTTCATGTTAGCAGAAGAAAAAAACAGGAAATTTTTAGAGACATCAAAAAACCTTACATTTTCTTAGTGACGCTAAGGTGGATAATACTGTCAAATAATCTAAACATATCAACAGCATAGCTTGCAGTGAACTTTATAAACAACTAAAAAATTAAGATAATGTTTCCAGGCTAGTTTCCTACTCATTCAATAGTCCTACAAGTTCTTAGAGTTACAAGGTATTTATCTGATATTAGTTTATTTTTAATTCCACTCTCTCTGAAAACTTCTTGGATAACATATTTCCTTTATAAATGCAACCAGTACTCTTGCATAAGGCTCAGAATCAAAAAAAAAAAAAAAAAAAAAAAAAAAAACCACAAAAACCAAAAAAAACCCACCAGGAAATGAGTAAAATTAAATTACTTCTATTCTGTCTCAAGGTATATGTTTAATGGCTTGTACTCAAAACTCTGTGAAACAAAAAGGAAGAAATGCTTAAATGAATAAATGTGGCCTGTACCATGCTTCTGTTGAATGATTTTGAGTTGCTTACAGGGGATATAAAAATTTTGCAAGTATTTAGTGATTGCTCTCTTAGACTTAAATGTGCAGCTTAGGAAGATTGAGGAAATCCTAACATAAATTTGTAAGGAATATTTTAATCATCAGCCTCTAAACTTGCCTGTCAGAACCCAGAGAACACTGGGTTCATTAATTACTGGTATAAGAGAATCATAGAATAGTTTGGGTTGGAAGGGACCATAAAGATCCTCTCATTGCAACCTCCTTCCATGGGCAAGGGCACCTTCCACTAGACCAGATTGCTCAGAGATCCATCCAGCCAGGCCTTGAAAACTCCCAGGGATGGGGTGTCACAGGGCTTGCAAGGCTTTCTCAGGGTGAGAGAGATAGATGAGAATCTTGGCTTCATGATCAGAAGGCTGGATTTATTATTTTATGATATGTTACATTATGACTATACTAAAAGGAATAGAGAGAGAGATTCAGAAGCTGCTAAGCTAAGAATAGAATAGGAATGAATCCACAAAGCTCTGTGTCCAGGCAGAAAGCAAGAACAACTCTCCTGTGAGTGGTCAGTACATCCAAACACTCACAGAAGACCAATCACAGATGCACCTGTTGTATTCCACAGCAGCAGATAACCAGTGTTTACATTCTTCTTCTGGGGCCTCAGCTTCCCAGAAGAAGGAAAAATCCTAAAGAAAGGATTTTTATGAAAAGATGTCTGTGACAGCCTGTCTGGGAATGCCACTGGAAAAGGGATTGGCAGATCCTGGCAGTCCTGGATGGACAAAAGCCCTCTGGGCGTGCAGAGGAGCTGTGGGGTAGCTTTCACCTCTCCCCTGGAAGCAGGGGAAAGGGAGAAGGTGGGGAAGGGAGAATGCATTAAAAGAAAGCCGCATCACTAAGGAGGAAAAATATCTTACCATCAACACCACACTCCTCTCAGTAAAAGCCTCAGGATACTCATAACTCATCATAAACATCCTCAGTCTTCAAGAAGTCTAAAACTGGCAATCTTGGAACACACTGGAACTGGAAAAGGTGGGCATAACTCCAGAGGAAGGAGGTAGATACTAGAAACACTCAGATAAAAATTTGGATATTTTATTGTTAATAAGGTCTTTTACTTGCTTTATTTGGAGTATTAGAGCATCACAACGTTGATTGTGCCACTATATTCTTAGCTCTACTATGCTAAGATAAGATGAAGAGTTTGCTTTCACTCATAATGAGGTTTTGGTTGTAACAGAGGAAACACACGGAAACACTGAAATGCAGAATTAGCCACAAAGGATAGTTCTTTTTTCTGCATCTCTCATTTTTTCATGCCAGAAGTTTATCCTAGTAAAACAAGATGTGATTAGATGATGGAAAGTCAGGAAGCAGACAATGTGTGTGATTTGTTTCTCTCTCTGGATTGCTTGCTCACAAGGTCGGGAGTCCTCTTCCAGAAGAGAGAGATTGGTGCTATGGCAGTACAAATATGACACCGTGACAGCAGCACCTTGACTCCATTGGCATTAGCTCTTCACATTAGCTAATGTCAGTGCGCTAATTAGCACTGCAGTGCTGTGCTTTTGGAACTAATGCCCTGGTCATCCCTACATTACAGCTGAAGCATGACAGAGTCACTTGGTCCCCACCAAATGACTCTGGGAGGGACCACCAGGGACTTTGGGAGGTCTGTAATCACACCTCCTGCCCAAACCAGCAGGGGAAGCTCTGGGGTCAGACCAGGCTGCTTAGGGCTTTCTCCAATCAGGTCTTGAAAACCTCAACTCCCATGCTTGAATGCCCTTGAGAGAAAAAACCAGCTTATTCTTATACCTAGACTTCATTACCTCATTTCAAATGATGCCTGGTTAATTGTTTTTTTGAGGTTTTTTGTTCAATTTTTTTTTTTTTGTCCCAGCTTCTTCCCTGCAGCCATCTCTTCTCCAGGATGAAATCCAGATCCTTCAGCCCCTCACATGACAAGTACTCAAGAACTGCCTGGTTTGACACATGTATCCTCTTAACTTTCTTCAACTTCTAGATGCCTTTGTTTTACTTGGTGGTCCAAACTGCAGCCCTATGTGATCTAACAAGTGATAAATAGAAGGGATGGAGCAAATAATAAGATGGTTTATGGATAAAATGCTATTTCCTAATGCATTACTTGAATTGCTTGATATTATCAAGTGTGGGCTTCAAAAGGCTCCTGCTCTTGTTAATGCAGTCCAGGAAATATTTATGATTTCATAAGCAAATGTTGTGGGCAAAGGTCCCATTAAGTGCCATCATTCAGTGTATTTGTTTGGACAGTCAACAGATAAATTGCACAGAATGGTGAAAGATAGATGATAATTAGTTTGCATTAAGAAATTCAAAAATGAAAATGAATATAGTAAGAAGCAGGTCTTGCCTTCTGAGAGTGATGTGGGAAATCAGAAGTAAAAATATATATATTCTTCTTTTTGTTGTAGTAACTCTATTTCAAATTGGACTAATTACGCATACTTAGTGTAAGGATCTAATTTCCAAGAAAAAGGCTTGATAGATATTTCTGAAGACTTCATTTTTCTGCTTAGTCTAAACCATAGGTTCAACCTGAGGAACAGCAGCAAAAAATGCTCATCCCATGGTGTGTTTCTGAAGAGACAGAAGAGATGTAGCTTTTTGACCACTCAGTGCCTGCCAAGTGTGATGGCACTTTCTGCCAGGGTGCTAATTACTCTCCCCTGAGGCCATGGTTTTATTGATCTGGACTCTTGGCTTCTGGCAATTGGATCGAGGTCACAAAACTCATTTCACGTAGTTCTTGAACTCTGAATTAAAGGTGTATGTGTACAAGTGCTATTTGTAACTCATTACTCTGCTAAAACTACACTAAGTCAGTGCAGTGTTAAGACAATTTAAAGCTGCTGCCTGTGTGCTAACCATTCTCTTAACCCCTGGGTATTAACTTTTGGAAACTGGAGGAATGCTGTGTCACTGCCTCACTATGGAAGCAGCACCTTAAAGAGGTGTTATTTCTGAGAATGACATCTTGGTGTCAGCAAATACTAGAGTTACATGCTGTGTCATTTCAAAAAGTACAGTCTTCAAAGAAAGGTCTCTCAGGAAATCAATGGAAGGCCATAAATAAAAACTTTGATGTTATTTGGGTAGGCAAGTCACTACAGTGACCACAATTTTCAGCTGGGAAATTGGTCATACTGTCATTTTGTCATGATCTGATTTTCAGAATCACTGCTGGCAACAGTTTATTGTTCTACATTTGTATATTAAGATCTATTTTGTATTATTTATTGCTTAATATATCCTGCTTCACTGTTTATTTCCCATTCTTGCTTTAAATCCTGTTTAATGGAATCCTGTTTTGTTTTGGTTGGTGGTTTTTTGTTTTGGTTGGTGGTTTTTTGTTTCTGTGCCCTCTTGTGCTTCATTGTTTTCTCTTATTAGTTATCCTGTTTTTCCATTTCTCTTCATCCAGTGCTTTTTTTTCCAAGTACAACCTGTTCTTTTCCATCTCTGTAGGAATATGGATAAGAGCCTATACTCATACCTGTGATAGTTTGAGGAAACCTTGATTCCAAATTTATATGGACAACTCATCTTCCTTTCCCTGTTCTTCCCAGCTGCAGTTATGGCTTACACTGCAGCTGCTTTGCAAGGAGAAGCCAGGCTGATGGGATGGGCTGGAGAATGTCTGACACTGGTAGAATGTTCTGGAAAACTTGTAGAAACTCTGAGGAAACCAGATCTCAAAAAATTAAAATACAGGTGTGACTCAAAAAATCAAAATACAGGTGTGTCATGGGTCTAAAAAGCCCTTGGATGCTTTTCATTTTCATTGGCAAAGAAATTTGGCATGTTTTGAATGTATGAAATCATATTTTGTTAGGTTTTTGAAGTGCTGTACATATTTCCTTATAATTTCTGAGATCTTCAAAATTTTCAATTTGAAAAGAACTGAACAAAATAAAATTTAAATAAAAAACCACACAGTTAGTAAAGAGAGTAGAGAATTTCAAGGGAAAAAAAGCTCTGGAACCAACTTACAGGAATAAAAGTTGTAGGTTGTAGGTTTCACACCTACACATAGTTGTACAGGAAAATAGAACTGTATAACTAAAAGACATGGAACTTCCTCTTAAGGGATTTATTTTGCTTGGAAATTTTGGCCTATAAAATGGGGTTTTAATTCATCTATCTTTAAATGTCCACAATGCCATTATAAATTGATAATCTAGATTCTTGTATGGTCAATTATGAGAAATATGTTTTGCATGAAGTTCTTCTGTCTTGTTTTACATGTCTTAGGATAAGAATAATGGTACTGTAGAATTGTCTGGGATTTTTTTCCTACTGACTATAAAGCACTGAATATATCTGCACTTGAGAGCCTCTGAGAAGAGGCTCTCAAGTGCAGATATTGGCAGATTACTCATAAAAGAAGAATGTGATCAATGAATAAATATTTTACAGTGATGAGCTAAACTAGACATTTCTAAGTGTTCCCAAACTACTGTATTTTGCTATTTTTGTATGTGAGCATGAAACTTTAGAAATCCTGTCAGTAACTTAAATTTTTTAAATGTTATGATCATATAAGTGAACCTGGACTAATAACAATAGTCCTGAGCTGCCTGTAAAACTGATAGTCCCAGCTTTGACCTGCTGGAAACCAAAAGTGTTTAGCTGCTCATCATGAAAACAGCATGGCTTCTCTTGGTGAAAGTTCAGCATGCCTAGCTGGAGTTTACAGAATTAGTTTTGTCAGAAAGCTACTGGCAAGTGCTGCCCATCACATGCTGCTTTCCGTCCCCAGACTGCCCTGACACTGGCTCTACATTCTGAAAACCATGAGGGGAGATGCCAGAGGGCAAAGCACATTGCTTTGTGCAGAAGAAAAGTATAAAAGGCTGCTAAACCACAGTTAGTTAAGCCACTTTTTTTTTAAGGCTGTAGAAATACTAACAGCATATAAATAGTGTGAGCTCCAGTGCATTGTACAACACGCCCTGTACTCCTCAGGATCATTCTGTATTGATGCCATTACAATCATATTATATATCATTGTAGAGTATGAAAATAAAAATTCATTTACCTTAAAATTTCCTCTTGTTTTTTCTTCCTTGTGAAAATCTGACTGTGAAATTCCTAACTTTCACTGGCATTTGTCTATCTCCATCAATGTAAAGTCTTCTTTTTTATTATTGATGATGCAATGATGAGGAATAGTGTATAACTGCTCTTCAGGTATTAGCCAAAAGCATAACACTTTTTTTTGGTGAGGCAAACATGGTATGCTAATCATACATACTTCTAAAACACATGGTAGCAATTATTATCATCTTTAAAACTTCTCTGTCTTGACAAGAACAAAAAGAAATGTCATATTTCATAATCCTTATAAAGAAGAAAATATTTCTTCCTCATAAAGCAAACACACGACCTGCAATTTATCATTTCTGGCCTTGAAATGTCTATGATGCACATTAGCATATTGCATCCAAAATAATTTTCACAGTGTTGTTTAAATAACTGATTCTGTTGATTTAATGTTGCACTTCTGTCAATCTTACACTACAGCATCACCAGTTATAACATCAGCCATTAACTGCACAATATCATGAAACAGACAGCCTGGCAACTGAACTTGTTGATGAAATATTTAATAACTGGTAGTAAAACACCCTACCATATATTTTACAAAGACTTCAAATTCATTCCATGATTGTTTTAAAGGGAAAAATATTTTTTGTACCTCATTACTACAAACTGATATTTTACTCTTATGACTCCACATGATTACTTCCAAGGACTCTTGTATCTCATGCATCATGTACTTTGATGCAGGTTATATGCAAGTAATAATACTTTAATAAGGCAGGTTTCTTTTACTTACATTTGGTCAGATATACCTCTAAGAGTTTTAATAAACAGTGAACATCATAATATGATCAATAACTGTTACTCCTAAAAGTAGGACCGAACTTATTATTCCAATACTTGCTGACCTTATGAATATGACTGTTAGGGTGTGGAGGATTATTCATATGCATGAGTTTGGTATGTACAAAAATATCAACAGAATCAAGGTCATAACTTACTGAATGAGCCTTTTCCTCAGTTATTTTTGGACCACAAGCACATTTTCCTAAAGCTAGAGTTGTGTCTACTGCATTTGCTGATGGCCTCCAAGACAAATTTTGCTAAAACTGCAACACGGGCTCAGGTTGCCTTGTACATTCAGCTGAGACAAAGTCTGCAATGGCTGTTAGATTATCTGAAAAGACTGTCTGTCTTTTCTAAAATAACATACTTTATTGCACAACTTGCAATATTATGTTCGAAGTCTCTCCAGGAACACCAAACCTGCTGAGCATAATTTCAGAACTTAGTAGTACCATTAAAAATAAACGTTCTATTGACAATTCTACCAAATTGCCATTACAAAAAATGGCAAGGTTCATCTCTCTGTGCTACCCTAAAATGTCTGATCTCTGTCCCACTGTACAGTGATTCTGTACTAAGCTGCCTGATGTTTGAAGACTGAAAGAAAACATGAGCAAAAAAACCTTTCTGCATTTAAATCTTTGAAGTGAATGCTCAGGCAGTGAAAAGAAAATATGCTACTCAGCTTTGCTTTACCAAGTCATATTACTTCTCTGCTTAACAACACTAATAAAATAATGCAACCATGATAACCTAGAGAGAGCTCTAGTGTTAAATGTATGTCTGAGTTGTTCTCATGGTATGATTTCTTGACCTTCTTCCAGGTCTCATATATGGTGTGTCACTAATTATTTACATCTTTTCCAGACTGTCTGTTCCACAGACTATCAAGTTAGTGAAGTGTTTATTTTTGTTCACTATACAAGCCATTGATATATGGGAATGGTGCCTAGTGATATATAAATGCCTGGAGTTCAAATCCATTTTTGTGTTTGACCTTCATAACGTGAACAAGTAGATATAGTTAAAGTTGATGAACTATACTGAATGAATTATATTTAGACAAGTAAATAGGTCTCGGAAACGCTTCATTTTCCTTGGATTTTATGACTATGGTTGTGTGCTCTTTACGCTTATAATTCTCAGCAGTTTTGAGAACTGAATGCATGTACAGCCATATTTTTGAATTATGCAGCTCATCTAACTGAGGGTAAAAATACATGAGGACCTAAGAGGCAAGAGAGATTTTTCTGCAGAGTGGTGTTCTCTACAGTACAGCAATAACCCACTGAAGTCTCCATTTCACATTTCTCTCCTCTCTTTATGTTACAGACACAGGAGTGCAGCTATGCTGGGAGGACTTGATAACATTGACTTACTCTGGTCAATATCTCCAGAATGAATTGTGCCAAATTTGCAGATGATACCTGTGGCTCAGATTCCCAATGGGAATTGGGAAGATCTGTTTTGAGAGATTACCTCTTAGAAGAATGCTGCCCAAGGATCAAAATATTTGCATTTCAAGAAATCTACTGTTTAGAAGGACAAATTAAAGTAGCACTGCAAATCCTTTCTTAACATAAAGGAGGGAAGTCTCTTATTGCTACATTTTGTGTGGCTGCCATTATTCTCCAGTGTCTTAGGTAGCATTTTAGGCTCTAAGTGTTTGAACTGAAAATTTGGATTCTCAATATTGCCAGCTTCTCACAACTGTCCTGAAGTACTGAACTTTGGCAATTCCATTTCAGCATCTAAATACCCCTTTTTTAGGAACATGAGGTGGAGTCCCAGTGTTGAAATAACAGGTCCATGCCTGCAGTGTGCCAGGCCTTGTGGGTTGAGCAAAAGGAAGGCTCAGAGAGAGCACAAAACAGCCCTTGAGAACCTCTGGACATCCATACACCTTAAAATGCTTTTATTCTGAAACCTCTTTTTGCTTAAATCAATGTGTTAAATTTATAATCTTAAACTTGCTAAACTTTAGGCTGAGCTGAAAGGAAATAGATGAAATTTAATGTTTGTTTAATGTTTTTTAAATCATACGGTTGCTCTTCTGACTTGTATCTGCAGTCTCTTGTATCTGCTAGGTGCTCTAGCTTTATCTGGTGATAGGGAACTTGCTTTGAGTGGAAAAAGAAATAACGTCAGTCAACTAAATATACTTAATTATAAGTGATTTGCTTTTCTTAACCCAGTGCATCTGCCCAGAGTGGTATGGAACTGGCACCAGGAGCACTGTATTCACCCCAGTGCTCCATTGCAGGAGGAATGAAGGGGTCTCCAGTGACCTAAACATGAAATCCCCAGTGAAGGACACTGCCATGCAGCCCTCACCACATCATCTCTCTTCTTTCATGGGAAGTGAGCAGTCCTCTGCTGCTGCCTCCACTCTCCAGAAGTGATGGGACCTCTTTATAGGTCTGTTTTTCTTGATAGCTCGAAAGAAATGCAGCTGAATTATAGACTATGCTCTTTCATATCTAGAAAATATCCCTACCTTAACTGATACCTTTCACCTCCAGTCTCATCCACCTCATTTCTCTTTTCCATGGTGTCTGGAAAAGAGACCTCCACAGGTGTTTTAGTAAGCAGTGACTTCCTTCAGGATGATTTGTACAAGTGACTCATCCTTGCTCGTTATGATATCACTAACCTTTTTTTCAGATGCTGAGATAGGTGTCTCCCTGTCTTACAAACTGCTGGGGAATACAAATATTTTTAAAATACACTGATAAAAAAATACTAATGTAAGATGTAGTTTTATTTCTTGAGGCATTTTATCTGATATAATGTCTTAATGCATTATCACATTTTGATCTGAAGAGGCCCTGTGCTGCAAACCCACCATCTCTTCAGTCATGCAGTAAAATTACCCATTATACTATCATTTTTTTGTATAACTCAAAAGTTAATTGTGACTTTGCAATTCTGGATTGCTCCTTTCCCTTGTAAACTCTTTTTTGGTTTTCAGAAGTCATATTAATCATTTTATCCTTGCTTGTGACAAATAAATGCATATTTAATCTTCATGTATAAATAATGTGCTCTGCTGAACGTGCCAAACAAAATGTGATGAATGGTAGGGCCATTTTCAGTTTCTCCTTTAGATTTCCTTGTGATGCCAGTAGACAGAAGGAGAATTGAGTCTCAGTCCCTAGGGATGTCTTTCTGTTGTAATGGAATTAATAGAGCTGATAAAATGAATAATTCATAATGCAGTATTTGTTGACAAAGCTTCTTAAAAGTCCAGTACAGACCAGCGAACCTGTGGTTAGGAAGTAGCAATCATTGTTCCACCTCATTTTTGTTGCTGTTTTTCCCTCCATTAAACTGCTGTTATTAATCATAACATAATGAATAATAACCGTCCTTCTATGTCCTCCCCTCTAACAAAATATGCTTTAGGAGCGATTGTGGAGTAAAACCAAACAAACCAAAGAAGCTGCATAAGAAAAGCACAATATATTTCTCATTGAACGGAGGGATTTAATTTTCCTCAGTAAACTGGAATATACATATGTGTGTTACATACACTAGGACCTTCACATTTAGAGACCATTAACAGAACCTGCATGTTTTTTAAGCATTCCACCCCTCTCGGCTCCCAGCACTTTGAACACAATCTGCTTTTCCACAACTCAGACATGCCTCAACCACAAAATTAGTTACCTGTGTGCTTGGGTTATCAGGATTACAATTTCCAGATGGTTCTGGGTAAATAAACCCTCTTTGTTTCTCAGAAAATTTGCACCTCCCATAGAACCAAGAAAACTGACCATGGAGACTGAGGAAAAGGCAAGTCACTGTTTCCTAAGGATTAGATGCATATCCCTATCTCAGTTCAGCAGTATTTGTTACTTCATATTGTCTACTAAAATGCCATTCTCCTTCTGGAAAGTGTTGAATCAGTCAGTGAAAACACAAAATGAGGCAAGGATGTGTTTTAAGAAATGATCACACAGGAATTTGGATATCAAACTGTACAAGCCATGATGGAGAACATACCAGAATTGCAACCTACAGTTAAATGAACCCAACTCCATTATAATTGCACTTCTGATTTTACTTTTACTTCCCATGGTAGCCTACTGGTCAAAAATCAAGGGTGAAGTTGATTTCCAGATACCATAATAGATGAAATGACACTAAATGAGATAATCTTGTTTTTAGGTTGGTTTAATTTAAAAATCTTTTGAACACAGCAGAGCTTCAGAGGTAATGAAAAAAAACTATTAAAATTATACAGCGTTTTAGATGAAATGCATTAGATATATTAAATTATTCTGGGCTGCATGCATTTAGATAATGTCTGAATGGGAGAACTATGCAATTCTGGACCACTTCATCTGATTAGAAAATTTACATTATACAGAGTAGAGCTAATGAGAGACATGAAGGTGGAGTTATATCTCCCTTAAGCCATCTGGCCAACCTACCTGTGTTCTTAACATTTACTATTCTGCTAGTTTATCCAGAAGGAGTTTAAAAAGGTAATTTTGTAGACTCATCAGTAATTTAGAAGATTTCTAATGGAGCAGGATGCTTGAATTAACTAAATTAAGAAGTACAAAGAAACTCGGTGGCTAAAATTCAAATCTATATTACCTAACTTTGAAAACCACATACATTATTAACCATGAAGATAAGAAGCAATGGGAAGAATTTGTACAGACACGATGGTCACTTCTAGTCTTTAAGGTAGGGTTGTGCTCTTTTCTACAATAAATGCCTTGGCTCATGATAGTCAATTAGTCACCAGAAAGGCCTAAGTTGTGACACATTTTTTCTGTGTAGGTTATATACAGTTTTATTGAATATATAAAAATTTAAATATCTTGACATGTTAGTTGTAAGAAATAAATAATTTATAAATACAATTTTGCAAAAGTGGTGCAGAATATTCTAGCAAAATTGAAAATATATTTACCAACAGTATTACAAATATGCAGCCTTCTACCTCTCCTCCTGTGCTCAAGAGAGTGTTTGAATCCATATCTTCTTCATTACCCTCTTGCTGTACACCTCCATGTAGTCACAGTCTGGATCGAGTTCCTGCACAGCCTGATAATCAGGAATTTGTTCCCTCTGCCCACTCTTTGAGACAACTTTGGTCTAATTTAGCTATTTTTTTGCTAACAGTCACATGGATTCTTAGCACAATGGAGGTGAGTCATTAATTAAAATTAATTCAGACTAGATAAAATCACACAAATACTTTTACTAGTTTTTGTGGTCCCTGACAGTATCTTTCTCTTAAATTGCGGAGACATGGATTTGATGGATGGACTGTTAGTTGGATAAGAAATTGGTTAGACAGTGCCATCCAGAGGGTGGCAGTCAACAGCTCAGAGTCCTGATGGACACCCATGACCTGTGGTGTCCCTCAGGTGTCTGTTTTGGGACCAGAGTTATTAAATGTCTTCACTAACTGGCACAGACAAAGGGATCTAGTGTGACACTCAGAGAGTTTGCAGAGGACACTGAGCCGAGTGGTGTGGCTGACACATGTGATGGAAAGGGTGACACAGAGGGACCTGGACAAGCTCAAGGTGTGGCCCATGGGAATCTCATGAGGTTTCACAGACCAAGTCCAAGGTGCTGCACCTGGGTCAGGGCAGCCCCAGCACCAATCCAGGCTGGGGATGAGCAGACCCAGAGCAGCCCTGGGAGAAGCCCTGGGGGTGCTGTGGGTGAGAGGCTGGCCATGGCCTGGCCTTTGGGAGCCCAGAGCCCCCCGTGTGCTGGGCTCACCCAGAGCCCCGTGGGCAGCAGGGCAGGGAGGGGATTCTGCCCCTCTGCCCCCTCTGCTGAGCCCCCACCTGCAGGGCTGCATCCAGCTCTGGGCTCCCAGCACAGCAAGGACAGGGACCTGCTGGAGCCAGGCCAGAGGAGGCACCGAGGGCATCAGAGGGATGGAGCAGCTCTGCTGGGAGGAGAGGCTGAGAGAACTGGGAGTGTTCAGCCTGGAACAGAGAAGGCTTTGGGATGACCTAATTGTGGCCTTCCAGTGCCTGAAGGGAGCCCATGGGAAAGATGGAGAGAGACTATTTACAACGGTCTGGAGTGCCAGGATAAGGGGGAATGGCTTCAAACTGACTGAGAGTAGGTTTAGATTAGATAATAGGAAGAAATTCTTTGCTGTGAGGGTGGTGAGGCCCTGGCACAGGCTACCCAGTGAATTTGTAGATGTTCCGTCCCTGGAAGTGTCCAAGGCCAGGTTGGATGGGGCTCTGAGCAACCTGGGATAGTGGAAGGCGTTCCTGCCCATGGTAGGGGGTTGGAAAAAAGCTGTTATTTAAGGTCCCTTCCAACCTAAACCATTCTATGAAGTCCTACTCTTAGCTGCTGTTTGACCTATATAGTTCTGCAATTTCCTTCCTTCTTTCTCTACGCTGATGATCAAACAACAATCACTCTCTTTGTAGAGGTCTGTCTGTCTGTAGAGATCCAGGTTATTTTGTTACTCAGGTTTTGGTTGATACATATCTTTTTCACTTTTTGGTCACTTAATGAGGATATTAATGGTAATTAATATTGCCACCAAATATTAAATATTTGGCAGAGTTGATATACCAACGTGTTTTGGCATACTGTCACCCTCAAAACCTGTTCCTGCCTTTGAAATTGTTAGTGGTTATCACTCTTTATG
The DNA here is from genome assembly GCA_035048045.1 of Chlorospingus semifuscus. Lineage (NCBI taxonomy): Eukaryota > Metazoa > Chordata > Aves > Passeriformes > Passerellidae > Chlorospingus > Chlorospingus semifuscus. The sequence continues at coordinate 11,765,370 of JAWWMS010000001.1, forward strand.
ATGATCGGTAATCATCATAGGCCTTTCAAGGAAATGTGACAATTTTATCACTTTTAGAACTGTTAGAATTATTTTGAAATAGCGTAACAAAATAAAAATGTTTCATGTTGTTAAAAGCCCAACATTTTTACATCAGAAATTGCAGGCTTTATTAAAAAGGTTTGGTTTCAGATCTATTTTGTAGCTTTAAAAGCAAACAAATTTAAATTAAATAATTATTCTGTACTAGTGAACGACTTACCATTCTTGTTGAGATGTGATAAAGAATTGCTTTTTCTATTGCTTTTGCCATCTGAGAAAATGCTGGATATTTTGGATTGTCAGAAAACAAGGTGATAACAGTAACAATGAAAATGCATTTATATTTCTTTCTCTAGGTAGAAATGGGTTATTAGTTTGTAATGAGGTATATAAGGCAAACAATGCATAGGTAGGTTATTGTTAGTATTGACATTGTTATGCAGCTAAATGCAGTACTACTGAATTGTAGCTATTTATTTTTCAAACTGTTGAAGTTGTGCTCTTTAGCAAAACATAGTATTCTCCAGAAATGTATTTTTCTGTCATATAGAGGAAAGGAGTAGATGCAAAATGTATATAAATAGATATATGTAATTTCTTTCACTGCCTGAAGAAAGTAACACAATGTTTGTAGGAAAATTACTTTTGTTATCTCAAACCAAGTGAGACTTACAAACGACCTTTTTTCCCCCCTCAAATCACTGTAAAGGCTTCAGTGTCAGCTCTTAGCAGTGCAAAATACATTCATTTCACCAGGAGTGCTAAAGTGCCACATGCATATTGAATTTCAGTTTGTTATCCGAGTATGTTGTTTTTCACAACTCTCCTGTCTGTATTCAGTATAGGGTGCATGACACCAGCCACAGGCCAAAACAGGTTGCAGGTGACTTTGATAAAGTTGCATCTAATTGTATCATCAGCAGGTCCAGGACAGTGCTCATTAAGCAGCCTTGCTCAAGCAGCAGCTACATTTCTGGTGGACACTTTTATTTTTCCAAGCCCTCCCTTGACAGCGTTTACTGCTGCAATGTTCAGTCTGGCTTTGGGTCATATTGATCATTCAGCAATCTTAAACTTAATTATAGGTTGGTAATTGCAACCTCATTTAGTTCCTGTCCAGCTCCTGTAGGTTTGATTGTGCAATCAAATTAAAAACTCATCTCCTCTTCTGCTGTCAAGAGACAGCAGCTCAGTTCTTTGGGGTATCTTGGTGCCTTTCTTTATATAAGACCAAATGTAGCTATTTTTTACCAAGTAGGTAAAATAATTGCCTTTATCTAGTAGGCTTTATTGCTGTTTTGATTTCTCCTAGCAGTTTGTATTTATCAAGGCACTGAGAACTGTAGTCTCATAGCACTGTTAAGTTAGTATAACCTTATGATAGATAGAACTTCATATATTGTTCTAGAATTGTCTGCACAAATGAAGCTTTGGATATGTTAGAGACTTTATTCAGCACAAGAAGTTGGGGTTTAACCATTAGCCATTAAATCAGAGGCCACCAAAAACTTAATCTAGACTAAACTATAGCCTTCTAAGGAGCAAAAAGTATGAACTAGAGGTGATCTGACACTACTTTGCAAAGAGTCTTTGGTATGAACATGAAATGCTGAAGAATTGAGCAATTATTGTTTGGGGGAATGTATCTATTTTTGTGATACTGCATGAAAAAAAAATGGAAACATCTGTTTTATTGCACACATTTTTTTTATTCTTCAACAATCAATTTCAAATATTGATTTAACAGATAATGTCTTAGAAAAAGAATTAGGAGACAGAGCAGAGCCAGAATACGGTAAGAAATTTTGACACATTAAATTCCATTGCACTGGTAAATACATAATTATAAGGATACCATTCAAGAGCCTCCAAAATTACTCAAGTTTAACAGGCACAGTTAAGAACTGGAACGTAGGAAAAATTAATTCTTCAGAGAGCAACAGCTACAAATATATGGCTGTTCATCATAACACTGCTTGTAATTCTTCCAGATATAATTCCATTTTAAAAAATAAAATCCTGTTTACATGTATATTTAATAAATCATAAAAATGTTCATTTTACCAATATAAATTAAAATGTAATTACTATTAATTTATTTAACAACATAATGGCCATATTTTTTACTGCTTTCCTAAAATGTCTGATCTCCTTTTCAGATATTTTTCCAACAGTGCCAGCAGGAAATCCTTATGACACAAGCAAACCAGAAGATCAGTATCATATTATTGCCACTGAAACAGGTAATGTGTTCATATGAATGTAGTGTTCTGCTAAAAATATTAACAGTGGAATTAAATGAATATTTCGGTTTCCATTTTTGTCAATAGGAAGAAACAGGCTGTTTCCCTGGGAAGTGCTCTGAAAATACATATATTTGAATAACATTTCAAGAGTCTTAGTCCTTTTAGTTGCTGTGGAAACAAATTATTTCCTTGTCTCACCAAACTTAGAATAAGCACCATGTCCACTGCTCCCCCAAGTACCCTGTGTTTTCGGAAGACCACATGTTAAGAGGAGTTCAGTGCCTTGCTGAGATTCCCAGTAGAGATGATATTTGGGAAGTGGATACCTGCTGCCCAGGTTCTGCAATGCCCCTGGCTGCTTCATTCAGCAATTTATCTTCTGAATGGAGTCACGAGGCTCAGGAAGAGTTGTAGGAACTGAACATGTCTAAGGAGCAGCACTGGATTTTATAGGATTGCACCATGGGGTTATGGAAAGGGGGTGCTTGGTTTGCCCACTGGTTGTCTGGTTTTGAGCCAGCTTCCTAACTGGTGTTTCCATTATTTTCAGCTCCAGAGGAATTATTATATTGAGGAACTGTGGTTTGTAATCAATTATTCCTTTCAATACAAACTGTGCGAAGACTCTAAAACTCAAACACAACATGAATATTTACATCTATTCTTGCTAGGGAAACTATTTTCAAAATAGGACAATAGGTAATAAAAGCTCCACAATTTGTACATTAAATTGTGGAGCTTTTATTACCTATTATTACTTTTATTACTAGTACAGAACATGGGCATGTAGTTACTGGGAAACAGGACCCTTCTGGAAGCTGCAGACCCCATCCTCTATTGTAGGCAGGTTATAGAGTCTCAGCTTGTGCCATTTCCCACTCCTTTTGTGCAGAGACCTGCAGAGGAGCGCCTTTAGCTCTCCCCATTAGTCAAGGAGAGGCTTTATGTGTCTTTTAAGGGGAAAGGGAAGATGAGAGCCAGGTTCATTCTTCCTGTGGTCCTGCATGGGCAGGGAATCCACATACGAAGATGACAAGAGTCTACAGTTGAAATGGACTGCAAAAAAAATTAGACAGTGAAATGTACTCCATCAAAACACTTGAATTGTGAATTAAAAAATTGGAAAATATCAGAATTGAAGACCTTAAGATACGTTTTGCATATAACTCAAGTGCTGCTTTATTCTTGATACTGCTGACTTCTCTTTGGAGCTCTTCCTATAGAAGGAATATATGTGTTCTTTTGTGTAAGTTAATGTATTCCTGTTATTTTACTCCAGATTTTTCCTGACATGGTTGAAAGCATTTCAACACGGAAGACATTAATGAGAATTTTTGTCTTGTAGGTATAATTCCGAATTTAATTTATGTTGTAATACCCACTATACCACTGCTGCTGTTGATACTGGTGGCTTTTGGGACTTGCTGTTTCCAGATGCTTCATAAAAGGTAAAATATACTCATCCATAGTGGTTTTATGATGCAGAATTCATATTTCCATTGGCAAGCTATTCCTACTGAAAGACTGCTTACATCTATCCCCAAATATGCAAATAAGTGCCTTTTCATCTATTAAAATGCAAGTAGTTTACAGCTGTTACAGCTGAACATTCACCTTCAGACTTTTTCCACAACATGCTGAGATAATTCTAGGTCTCAAAGGATGCTGCTGCTGGGACTCCACCTGTTCCTGAAGAAAGTACCTCTTTGTAGACCACTTGATAGGCAGGGCTGTTGTCAGCACTTTTATTTCACCTCTTTTATGGTGATTACCACCTCTAAAGTACCTGGGCTGTGGGAGATAGTAGAGGGGTCCTTCACTGATGAGCCCAAGGACTCAATTTCTAACCCAAAGTAAAATTTTGTTCCAAGGACAAGCCTAAGGGCCAGCAGCTGCTTAATCCTGTACCACTGCACATAGCATACAAGCAACAGATGGACCACTGGAGCACAGAAATTGAAAATGAAAAGCAAAAGCTTGCTCTGAGCCACACACTAGTGTGACATCCTTTGTACATCATGTATGTGCTTAAGAGGATGCATAAAATAAATATATATGTATTCATAGCTGTGGTATCAAGCAGGGGTACTATTATGCAAAAAAGAAACATTTCAGCCTTTGAAATACAGTATAATTTGCTTCAGGCTTTTAAATTCTTTGGACTTTTCATTTTTCTCAAAATATGATTTAGATACATAAAGACATGACAGCATATAATTTATATTTTTTCTGAATTGGTGTTTCTGAGACTCTGAAATATCATTTAGCCTTTAGTTCAGTAAGTCTTTTCAGCTTCACGTAATCGAGAAGAGTTTAAACTGAAATATGTTTTATAGATAAATGCTGTTTACCTGAAATATCAAGAGCAATAAGCAGATTGTAAGCTGTTTTCCCTCTTGAAGACCAGGAATAACTAAAAGGAATATGATATCACTGTTTTAAGAAATTTTAAAAAAAAAATCCTCCTTGTTTTTAGCTCTTTATTTTTTCCTTATGGTTTTTACTTAGTATTTCCTGCCAATAGCTGCAGTAACTTATTTCAGGTGAGAAAACACTCCAACTGTGGAAACTCTTTCTGTCTGTGTGAGTGAATGTACAGTGATATTTGCAGGACTCCTTGGTTCCATGCCTCATTGAAACAAGTAGCCATAAAGAACAGATATTACAAGGTCTGCATAACAATCTTGATTTTTTAAAATGCATTTTCTATAAGAAAAGGAAAATGTACGCTTTCCAACCTGTCTTATGACAGGCAAATACAAGCCTGTGAAAGGTTATATAGAAACCTCACTACTGGGGCTGCAGAAGGTTAGAAGCTTAAAGCAGAAAAGAGTAGTAAAATAATAATATGTATAACTTTAACAATTGCATAGTAATTGAATTCTGGAACCCTTATTACAGTGGCCCTGGATTTCTTGGTAAGTATTGTACAGCTTAGTAGCTTTTCTGGCAAGTCCTTCATTTCTGGGAAAAGTTTCAGCCCTTGAATGCTCCTGGGAAAGCAGTGAGAGATTCATGGCCCACTGAAATCAATAGAAAAAGTAGTGTTGACTTCAGTGGGCTTTGATCAGGCCTTTGATGCTATAGCACTTCATCCAGAAGTTATTCATCTGAGCTTCCAAGACTTCAAAATTGCATGACACAGATATTGGAAATTCACCTTGGAAGATTTCCCTTTTTTTTTTTTCTGTCAGCTGATTAGTTTGATAGATGAAATGATACAAAAATCAAGGACAAAATGGTTTTGATGCAACACAGGGTTCTCTTTTTTATTGTTTGTTTGTTTTTGTTCCCAGAATGTTTATTTTGAGTTACATCAAAACCTTTAATTAAAGAAATTAAACCATTTAAAAAAATCATTTAGATAAAAAAAAACTATCACTAAAAATGAAGTATTTTATCTTTTGACACAAAACTTTGTATTTTTAAAAATATTTTCCTATCTATTTTCTATTTCCACCTACAACCTGCCTTGCAAACCATTTTTGTTCATCACAAATATGCAGCTCGGGCAAAAACCAAATCAAAAGAAGAAACAATCACTTGAACTTATCTGGACACTGTAGAACTTTAGGAAAGGGATTCTGTCCTGCTGGGGAAGGAGGGACCCCAACTTTCCACATGAACCTGACTTCTCATTCTTTTTTAGGCTTCCACAACATGGTGACCTTTCCTCTGAAAGCCACAACCCATGGCCAACCAGGACATGCCTAGCTTGAAAGGTCATGACTAATTTTGCCTGTCATTGGGCTCTTGAAGGGTAGTAATGAGGCAGAGCAACACCTCGTCCCTGTAGCTGGCAGAAATGATCAGCTCATTCATGCTTAGATGCTCTCCCTTTCATTTCTTCCAGGGAAGCAAGGAGAAACTGCTTCAAAGACCCATCTCCATTATCATCTGAATGCCTTGCAGAAAGTTTAAATTCCAACCTGGTATATTTCTCAGTTTCTATGATTGCATTTGATGGTCAAAACACCAATATGCTCAAGCTATTTATTGCATCTTACCTTTGTCACTAAAATCTGTTTCCTGAACCAGCTGTGTAAATCAGTGTAGGTTTGTTGAAGATAAGCTCATTTGATACATTTGATCCAAGGTATTTAGAAATTGCTCCTGCTGTGTGGCAAGGACCCTCCATTCAAAGCCTTTCATCATTAATTTGTGCCTGCTTTTGCTGGATTAATCCAGAAGGAAGTAGTGACTTCGTTTCTTTAAGAAGGAAGCGCTGGAACTACTCGATTCATTGCAATTGCTTTGTTTATAGCATTGTGGCCTGATCTAAAGTCCACTGAAGCCAAAGGGAGTCTTTCCAGTTACTCCAATGGGCTCAGGTACATAATGCATTACTTTGTAGGACTTCAGAGGTAAGTCTGGAGGGACTGAAAACTACTGCAGCATTCAGCACCCTCGAAGTGTGCTTTAAATCAACTCAGACTCACTTGCAGTTACACACCAGGAAAGGAGTAAAACTGAATGTGTAGGACTGTTGGGACTCTTAGGTTTCCACCTTACAGAGTTATGTAGGGCTACTTCTCCTCTTCTGGTTTTTACTTAATTGGGAAAAAAAAGACATCAGTGTGAAATATTCTACACAGTGATTGAAGCATTTTCACAGAAATGCAGCTGCAATGGCTCCTGAAGTGGCACCTCTTTCAGTAGTCTGCAGTGCACTGTCATCTCCCAGTCTAAGTGAGGGAAGATGGTGTATTGTGGCATTTGTAGCCATGTGGAAAGACTGCCATAAACTTTTACTGTGCCTCAGGGCTCCCTGGAAAATTCAGGGAAAACACATTAGCAGTATTGCAGAGCAAGAACTTTTTGGAACCAGCTTTATCTTTTTTTCCTTTTTTTAATTGAAAAACACCAAACACAAACCCTACTATTGACAGTTTTGACTGAAAACCAGCCCTAAGGAAGCTTTCTACCAGTCATTCATTGCCAGGAGTCTGATCCATGTGCCATCACTTCATGAGATGTCAGGTCCAGCCCCAAGGGGAAGGGGCTCGCTGGCGCAGGGGTGTGCAGTGACCCCATTGCTGTACCCAGGGTGGGCAGGGGTCTGGTACCCACTGGGGTGGGTGGGCTGCACCTTGGGCATGGATTTAGGGGGTTTGTGTGCTCTGCTTTCTCCCAGACAAGGGAAGTGCTCAGCTCTCACCAGCCCTGGTCAAACAGAGTCCTTCTCTGAAAAGACTGCTCTGTACGAGAGGTGTGGTTGGATGGGAACTGGGAAAAAATAACTAAAAACCATCCAGGCCAGTTCAGTGCAGTTCCTGGGAGCAGAACTGCTAAGCAGAGTGGTCTGGTGTTTTTGGTAATGGATGGGGAGCCTACACTATGAGAGCACCAAATGTGGCCTTGAGATCTGGGATGGGATGCTCAGGTCTGATCACGGAGCTGAATCAGGACTGCAAAGGCACACATGGACTGAAAATGGTTTGTATTTTTATTTTTCAGTAAAGGAAGAACAAAAACCAGTCCAAACCAGTCCACACTATGGATTTCAAAGACGCCTAGGAAGGACAGTAGCATGGAGGTATAATGATTTACTGACTGAAAACGAGGCAAAAATAACATTTTGCAGTGAGGCTGTATTATAATGTCGTCAAAGAACATTAGCTTGGAATGGCTTGAAAATGCAAAGGATCTACAAGAATGAACTGTAAGCTCCCCCTTGAGGCAAATGTTCAGATCATTTTTATATGATGTTTGTTTATTAATTCAGTAACAAAATATGCCATGCTAAATAAAGGGTATGTGTTTATTTTGCTAAGAGATGTAAGTTAGCTAGTTGTGAGCAATGAAACGAACAGAGCATTTGAAGTTTTTATGGGGAAATATCCACAGTGTATGTCAGTTTTAAGACTGTTTGTAGTTAAACAAAACCCCTCTGTTTCTTTTAGTCTCTCATGCATTGTATTATATAGTCAATGTACAGTAAATGGAACTGACAGTTTTACAGTGTAACAATTATTTATCTTTGCATAAAAGTTTGATACAAAATATTTGTTTAGTATTTATTTGTGCACTTAACACAGTTTTTGAACCTTGGGAACAAATATTATTTTATGAAATGACATGGTTGCTGACAGAAACAGCCACCATATTGTGACATCAACCTGATGTGGCAAAATTCAAGGATTCATCAAAGCCCTTTGCTGTCATAGAATGAATTCATTTTGCCAGGGAATGACTATAACTTTTTTTCATATTGGCTCAAGGTCAACATAAAACTTGGAAAGTGATACCTCATTAATGGTGTGTCCTTTAAAGGCAGATATTAGTTGTTACTTCAGTCAAATATTTTTCTGATGGAAAAAAAAATCACAGTGGGCAAGAGTTTAAGACTAAAATTACTGTTTCAGTAAGTCTACGTAAAAAAGGCATTGAAGGTCATTTAAATATAGCTAATAGTTTGTTAGGAATAATATAATGTTGGAGAAAGAGAAGAAAAAGCCTTTTTCTTGGAAGTGGCACTCATAGATTGATTCCTACATTACTCAGACTATTATCTAGAAACACATTAATTATATTAATTGATGGATAGATTTAGAGGTAACTGTGGTACATTTAAAGCTGTCTTTTAGAGTTATGATTAACATCATTAATGTCCATTCTCCTTGGTAGCTTAAGAGCTTTCTGTGCCTTAGGAATGGTTGTGCCAGTCGTTAGGAGCAGTCTGGGGTGGTGGCAGTAGTACTCTGGTTGATTTGTTGGTGACAATCTGGTGTCAGAGCAAAAGTTAAGGTTTTTTTTTGCTGTTGCAGCAGGAGGTCAGGAGCCTGAGTTCAACCTTGCTGGCTTTAACACAGATTGATAACCACCACTGGCTGGGGAGAGACACTGACCGAAGCAGAGCTGAGGGGTTGCCTGCACTGTGCTGGCTGATGTTCACCACATCACTTCTGACACAAATCTTTCTCAATTTTCTGAGTACAGAAAAAATATTTGAACGTTTCCATTAATACTGATTGTGCAATTAGCTGCTGAAGCACTTTTGGAAGTATCTTGAAACTGCTGTTAGGCAGTGGTTTTTCTTCCTTTTCAAAGGAAACTCCTCCTGTTGTTCAGATTAAGTATTGTTATTCCACTTAAAGTATTCTATAGTTCTTCCAGTCAATAGGAACTTCTTTCTTTGTTCAATCCCCACCTTCAGTTTCCTTTGCAGTGAGAAAATACTATGATCCTACATGATCACCGAGACCAGAATTGTTTTCCTACTGATGTAAAATATTGATGAACTCAACTGAGGGGAGGAGAGACCTCTTTCTTGAGAAGAGTTGTGGTAAAAAGGACTTTGTTCATTTTTATGGTCTTGAAGGATTAGCTCCCTTTAACTTAGGGATTAACTATTTCTTCATACTTCCAAAGGACATGTAAAGTTGTCATTATCAATATCATGGTTAATGGCAGCAGAAGTGATTTTGAAGCAGCAGTTAGGAGAATGAAAATACCTTCAGGAGTGCTTTTTACAGAGTGAAAGTGATGGATAGGCAGGCATTGGCACAGACATGTCTCAAACTCTGTGTGAAGGCAGATCAGGAAGTGGCATCCAGTGCTTCTGTTGTAGTGTGCTCAGAGTTTACGTAGAAATAAGAAATATTGGCTATTGGGGTGAAATATTTCCATATTTATCACCATATCCATCCTCTGTTTCAAAGCATCTTGGAACTGACTCAATTGCAAATAAAATACCGTGTTTTAACATGGTATTGACTGGTTTCTTCACAGGTTAATTTGCAGGCAACTGAAGCCGTGGATGTTGACCAAAGGCTAGAATGTGATTGACTGAAGTTATGTTAGTTTTAGCTAAACATAATTAGTTGAAATAAAATGGTTTTTAAAATTAAAATAGTGATTATGTGATAGATATTTTTATGCCAGGGTTTATATAGTATAAATATATAATATATTATAAATATATATAATATATTTATATATACTTATACAGTTGTATATTTTATAAGTATACAAGTTTTTCAGTCCGATGAGTTGTTTTATCAATGCATATCTCAAAATACACTTTGCATTTTGGAAAGCAAGAAAATGCACCCAGATAAAAGTATCTTACTGTACTCCTGGGAAGCACATTTTCTAGTGACTGGATCTGCTTTCAGTTGGCTTTTGTATTTCATTAACAGACTGAAACACAATGTACAATAGTGATCTGTGGTAAATAATGCAAAAATTAGGTCATATTTTACTTAAGCATTTTAATGTGATTGCTTAATCCAAATCAATTTATACTGGTAGCAAAACGCTCTACTTTTTAGAGTAATAGGAGAAACAATGGCTCATTATGAAAGATAAAATTTGCAGCTCTAGTATTTTAATGTCAAAAAACTTTCATATGAGAGACTGTGTCTAAAACAACTTCTTCCCTTCTCTCTGTCATAATTATGTTTATCTGTGTTCTTTGTGATCACAGATGTCTTTGATAAAGCTACAGATTTTGGTCTGGACCTAATTCTCTAATTACAAAGACCTGAAAGCAGTTTGGGACTTATTTTTTTTTATCAGTGACTGCCAACCTTGGTTTGAAAGCATTCCATACCTTCATTTAGGGTTGTAAGAACCAAATCCAGGAGCTTAAAACACCTGTGTGTATATGTGTAGATACACTTATGCAGTGAGATTGCATTTTGTAGTTCTGGTACTGTGGAATGATAAATACATTAAGGTCCTACACTGGTGTGAAAACAGAAATAAAGAAGTGCATCACATTACGCTAATGCCATAGAATTTAAGGCATTTGAACAAGTAAGCAATTATTTTTTAATAGAAACCTGTTTATAAAAGAGCTCAAGAAGATAAACCCCTTATTTTAGTTTTCATATTCTTTCCCCTTTAGAATGCTGTAATGGGATATCCTGCTGGTTTTTTTGCAAAGCACAAAATATATATTAAAAATCAGCAATACAGGAAAAGCATGTAATATGGAAACACTATTATTCTTGAGGGAGAACTGGTACTCATTATTGTCAAATGTTTTTAAAGACATCATTTTTTATGAGAAGTTGCGGTATTGTGAGTCTGTGCTTGGGTGTGGAAAAGCACATCTCTATAATTGTTTGAATAATTGCCAAACACTTGCCTAGAAAGAAAACTAAAAAGCTTTATTCAATCCTTTTTTAACTCTATTAATTCAAGCACATTACACAAGAGAGAACATTTGGCTGACATTCAGTTTGTTCATTAGAAAGCAGCATGATCCATGGTCAGCCTTTCTGCACAATCCATAAACCTCACTCCAGAGCATTTTGTAAGAGGCAAGGCAGAGGAACTCCCGTGAGCCCAGTTTGGAGAGAGGACATGCACCTTCATTTTGATGTGCAGAGAGATTCCTGGGAAGAGTTGACTCTGCATTCATATGAAATTACACATTGAAAAACACAATGTAAAAACATAAACCGGATAATATTGCACTTGATATTAACAATTTTGATTCTTTTCCACTGCAGCATTTACAGTTTGCAAACATTTTTTTACTGCCTGGGCTTTGTAAAGCCCTCCACTGTGCAGTTAATGCACTGATGTTCAAAGAATCTGTTTTCGTAAGATCCTGTATAAAACAAAATGTAAAATGACAAAACTATTTATTAACAGAACCATTGCATCTCTTTTGAAATATTGCGCTCACTTGGAAATGGGTCTTCCTAACAAACAGAAGTTACCAATGTTTTCCTCACCAAGATTTACATGTTTATTTAGTTTCTCTGTGAGATTGAAATGGCAACCTAATGTACATCATTATGCAATGTCTTACTTTCAACATCTGAACTCCATTGCTATAATTAAAAATATCAAGCTAATAGATGATGGTTTTGATCCAGTCCACAAACATGGTGACTCGAGCGTACACTCCTGGTCGCTGGGGAAGGGCACACCCTTCTCCAAATGATGTCACTCCAACCAAAAACCACTTGTCCCCATCTTCAAATGTCAGAGGGCCACCTGAATCCCCCTGCAATGACAAATTCAAAAGTTAAAAGTGAGCAGTGTCAGCTCTCAGGCAGAGCCTGTTTATGATGTTTGTTCATTTTGTTCCTTAATCATAGATGCTCTAACCCTGTATGTCTTTAGCACCAGAAAGATCAATATGAAATTTCCATGTGAAAAAAAAAATTGAAATTATCAATTAATATTTTTCTTTATTTTTTTAAATTATGTGAGCTTAAGCTGTCATCAGTCTTCCAATACAGCACTGGACTTCAAGAGATTTTTTTTAAATCTTATTTCTTTTATGTTCAGCCCTTCATATTTCACAAAGCCCAAGTAAATGTGGAGGATTTTTTTCAATTGAATATATTCAGCCAAAACACAGTTCTATTTTCAGTCACCCCAGAGCTTCCACAGTTTCAAATTTAGAGAACAAAATAACAAGATTGCCAGAAGAGGTGTTCTTTTCTCTCACCTCCTTTTCAATAGTTTAGCAGATGTAGCATTGTAATAGAGACTGAATTTGATTTAGCTTGAGTGGGGATGAGTCAGCCGTGGGTGTCTTGTTTTGTTGAGAAAGAAAACAATTACTATTTTTCATTGTCTATTGAGTTAGTTGAACCAGTATTAATTGTGTCTTCTCCAGGCCCTGTGAATGGATCTTTACCAGAGAATTCTGCAAGGACTCAGCCATTAAAATGCTTCTGCCCATAACCCTGAGGCATCCCAGAATGTTAAAGGCTGTGACAGCAGCCTAAAGGGGGATGTGCTATCAGGAATCACTTGTTTATCTTTGCTCATGGCTGACTGGTCATTGATCACAGTGCTGGTCACTTGTACTCTCTATCACCCTGTGGTCCTACATGGAATTGGTTTTTGTTTTGGGTTTCTTTTTTTTTTGTTGTTTTGTTTTTGTTCAGTAAAGGTTCAGAAAGAAAAAGGGGAAGAAGAAAACCATGAGGGGAAAGGACATTAGGCTTGAATAGAATCCTTGTTCTAGACTAAACTGGGCAAAGTCAGGGCAGGGGATGAAGGCTTAGGTTGGCAGGCAAGGCAATAGGAATTATGTGAGAATGCTCCTCATCAGCCTTGAGGGAGGGCAGCCAGTCTCCATGCCACAGACTCCATATTGCTGGAATAAAAATCATGTGGCAGCCACCTCTGAGGACATTCTCAAAAAGAAGCAGGGAGTTAAAAAGAGAGCTGGGATGGATAAAAACGAAACCCACACGAACATATATCAGTGCAGAAAGGCAGCCTCTCTGAAATACTGTGGTGTCTGCTTAGGAAAGGTCTCCAGAGTCTACAGATTCTGGGAAAAGCAGCTTTGCTATGTCTCTTTCCCATAATGAAGGATTTCTGAGACTTCAGTCTGTTTGTTATTTATTTCTCTGTTCTCTGCATTTCTGTAAGTATGTGCCTCTCTCCTTCATGGAATTACTCAGCAGGAATTATTCAAAGCCTAATGCAAAAAATTCCCAGTCCTCATATTTATCTCCCTCCATGATTGTTTATGCCAAGATGACACACACACAAATAATTTTAACTTGTATCCTGATAAAATACTAAATGGGCAAAGTACCATGAGTAGAAGTTACATTAATGGACAGGGTTTGTTCTGTTTTTCATGAGTGGAGGATCAGGGAGAGTTTTAGTCAGTAACTAGATGAGGTTTATGCCAGCAGTGAAAATGAGTTGCTTCTACTTACCTGGCAGGAATCTATTCCTCCCATGTCATATCCTGCACAGAGCATATTCTCAGTAATATTATATTTTGGCATCCATTGCTGGCATTTTTCATTAGAAAGTAGAGGGACCTCTGCTTCTTGCAATATGTTTGAAGAGGGACCTGATGAGAATACAAAGTACATTTACCTGCAGCATTAAATATGTGCATCCCACTGGGAACACTGATGGTTTTGTTCCTGTTCCAGCATGCTCAGCACACTCCGGAGCAGCAGGAATCCCTGCCTTACTGCTGTACTACTCAGGCTTATGCCCCTGTAACACAGTCTCTGATTAAACAGGGCGCATTAACTGAATTCTGTCTTTCATTTTTGTAATGGGACTGAATTTGGTTATAATTGAATCAAGATTACTAAAATCAATGACTATGAACTCACTGTGGGGAGATCTAAGGGATGATTAAAGGCTTAGGAACATGGGTTGTCTAGTGTTTCCTCACTATTCATTGAGTAACTTTGGTTATTTAACGTTCTTTTAAAAAACTCTTTTATTAATTCCTACCAGAAATTTTAAATGCAATTTAATGTAGAAGTCAATGTATTCAACTGTGGAAGAGAAATGTCATGTTCATTATTTCAGAGAGACTCAAAATCTGGAGCATATGACATACAAACAGAACATACATTTCACACTGCAGTCAGCTTCCTTGACTTCTGGGGAAAATCATTTGCACATTGTCAGAAAGACTAATCTTCCTCTTCCCCCACCCAATATCTGGAACTGTGATGTACATATTTCATGTTGAGAAAAGTAGTCATCATAACTTCTAAGTGAATGTAAGAAGCTTTCTTCATAGCCTAATTAACTTAGGTATGCATGAGTTTTTTCTAAGAGATATAAGTATAATTTTGCCTCAGAGAATGTGGAATGGGATATTTCTTAAATTTTCATATGGAAGAGTAGCTCTCTAAACTATTTGACCTTAGCAACTCCTGTGGGATAGGAACAGGCCTGCCCTCACAGCTACATGACCCACCTTCATTGCGAATAGCCCCCCAGCCAGCAATGGAGCAGTTAATTCCTGGTGAAAACTGTTGATTTTTATCAGGTAGGCAGATAGGTTGTATGTAATCTGTGAATGAGAAACAAGTAATCAATTTCAACTTCTTCCCTGTATTCAGGTTTTCATGAAGCCATACCAGAAAACATTCATTAATTCAAACCCACTTTTTGCCAAGATATCCAGGAATTACTGAGCAGACTCCCCACCACCCTCATATGCTTAGCATAATAGAATAAATGGGTCTTTTGGGAAAACAAAAACTCACCTGTATACTGCACTTTGTGTTGAAGGTGCATCAGAGCAATATCACTGTCTTTTGTTTGCTTCATGTAATGAGGATTTATAATTATTCTGTCAATGTTTTGAACCACTGTTGGAGGCTTTGCCAGGTCTGACTGGCTGTACAAGCCAAGAGCTGCTTGCCAGCGGGATGGCTTCAGTTGTCTCCTGGAAATTGCAAAGAGAGTATTCACAATTAGGAATGATTAATGGAAGTCTTAAAAATGTGTCTCAGATAAAATGCTGATATCTACCCTCGTGGTAATCTGTAGCATTTGCATGTTTTGTCAAATAAAACATAGAAAATAGAACAGGGTAGATGTGCTTAGAATTCCATGAGTATCACTGTCTCAAACATCCACACTGCAGATATGTGTTGCTGATTTTTTTATGGTGAGCTTATAGTGCGTTATTTATAATGAATTAATCAGATGGTGGTGCAGAGGAGGGAAATACATTAACTAAATTACCATGGCTCTTTAAACACTATGAAGAATACTGCTGACTGCTGGCAATTAATATTGGTCCTAGTTAGAAAATTGTAATGGAATGTCTAAGGAATAAGAGGTCTGAGATGTTGGAAATGCTGCAGCTCACAGACTCAGAAAACTAGTCCCTCAGTTTTTAATCTGTCAAACAAGATATGCTAAGACAAAATATGGCATAATCTGCATTTTTTTTTCCTAATCTACACATGCTGGTTTGAGGCTGTGTTCATCAGAGAACTTAAAGATTTTCTCTTTTTTCATCAATCATTTTATGGTTTAAAAAGTACATTTTCAGCCTGATTGTTGGACTGAATTGGTTTCTGCTCATCTTTTGGTTTGATATCAAGATGTTCTTTTGTTCCAAACTAGGAGTGTCCAAGTTAAATGTTCAGAAGATGAGAAACCACAAGCTTCAATTTAGGAAAATTCTAGGAAAGGCAAAATTAGATTTAGTTGAAAAGAGAAAGGTGATTCACGTGAAAAGGAAGTATCAAGACAATTGTGGATTTATTGTGAGGAAACTAAGGGGCTTAATCCTTCTCATTTTAGTGTCTTTGTGTGGAATGTAGCGCTCGTCATGCCATGAGGCAGTGTTGAGATTTTGGCATAGTTTCCACTGCCTTACCATTTAGCTATTTGTAGTGAAAGCTCTATTCTAATTTTGTTTTTAGGTTTTTTTGGTTGATTTTTTTTTGCCATTCCAGTTGCTATATGTCTTTTACAACATCTGGTTTTATTGTAGATGTTATGAAATATCCTAGAAAATATTTCAATATGCATCACTTCTTGGAATGGTACAAATTATACCATAGAGAAGATATCCACTATTGCCTAATCAATGCACATAAATCAAGATTCATTCCAGTGATGCACAGTAAATCTTGATCAATCCAGGATAATATACAGGAGGAATGCTGGGTTTAATTTATGGGATATGATGTCACCTTTCATACCACTGGTAGAGGGATTCACCCAATTTATGGAGGCCCACAATAATTATGGATTAAGTACCAATGCTTAGTAATATTACCATGCATTTAAAGTGCAATTCCTTATTCAGGAAATGCTACTTGGTTTCCACAATTGTCTGCATTAAAGTAAGGACTGAGGATTTACCTGGGAGCTTTCAGCTGAGCCTACAAGTGATTCAAAGCATGGTAATTAAACCAGGAGTTTGTTAATTTTTCATATCAGTGTCACAATTTGTTCATAATCTGATGCCTCCTTAGTGAACTTGCACATAAAGAACTTTACCCATAGACACAGTGTGCTGCTGTCACCAGCCACTCGTCACTGACAAGGGAAGCTCCACAAACGGGTTGGAAATTAAAATGGAGTGAAACTATCCAGGGCCAAGCCTCTCTTCTGGCATCATTTCCACCTACAATTCTTGTTCCATTATTCTGAGTTATCAGGTTTTTTCCACAAGCTAAGAGAAAGCAAAATAAAATAAAATAAAAAACTAAAGGGAATTTGCATATTTTATTAGACTAGTCCATTTTCTTGGAAAAAACAAGGCTTTGTAGAATCTGAACTGCTATTCAAAAATACTGTGGGAAAAAGTTTGGGTTTTTATAGCTGAAATCAAGATGCAGCTGCCTAAGTTGGATTTAGGTGTTTTCTTTCCTCAGATCTTCTGGAATTTTTATACATTTATTTTATAAATGTTTTCACTACAGATCCATCTCTAGTGTACAGTTAACACTGAAATCGAGTGAAGACTAAATTTTCCTTTGTTTATATCATTATGAGTGTAGCTTTTATAGTCCATTCCCTAACCT
The DNA here is from genome assembly GCA_035048045.1 of Chlorospingus semifuscus. NCBI lineage: Eukaryota > Metazoa > Chordata > Aves > Passeriformes > Passerellidae > Chlorospingus > Chlorospingus semifuscus. Next base: position 11,782,873 of record JAWWMS010000001.1, read on the forward strand.
TTCCATTCAAGCCATAAACATTTGGCTTTATGGTCTGAACAATTTGATCTCTCTGTGAAACATTCCTGGATTCTGTGTGCTTACATTGAATATCATTGTACTTACATTGAACGTTACATTGCAGATGAACCACCAGGTTATCCCAACAGTGCTCTCTAGGATAAAAGTGCAATTAAATCACAAGTATCTGCACACCAGATAACTCTGACTGTCAAACATAAATACATACACACACAAAGAAATTTATACAATCATATATATGAAAGTACATTCATTTAGCAGCATCAGCCTGTTAAGTATAATAACAAATGCTACATGTTTAAATTATGTTTTAATTATAAGTACACAACATTATATGTTCTACAACTTTAAATGTACATATTCCTCTTCAGTGGGCACTTAATTGATTTACATTATGGAAATAAAAGTAGACTCTTGTGTTTTAGGGAAATGGGTCATCTGCCTGAGACTTGCAATATAGTTATAGCTGCCTATGGTATTTTTCCTACCTTCTGAGATGTTTTCAACACCTTACCACTAGAGATCAGTGTGGCCAAAGAATTTAAGAGGTTAGTTTTATATCCCTGTATCATTTTACTAAGAAAATAATGCTCCTGTAAAATACACAGTTGCATATGCTGGGTTAGAAATTATTTAGCAAATATATAAAGCCAGAGTCTGAAGAGCACAAGACCATAGATCAAAACTGCTCAAGCATTTCTGATACCCAGAGGTTTTAATATTATGTTCATAGTCTGTAATGAATCTGAAACACTTGGGACAGTGTGCGTGCTAGCAATTCAAATCTGATACACACAGAAATGAGAATGAGGGGAAGACAGAAAACCAAGCTCTGCCAACGGTTTGTTTCCAGTGAGCATTTCCACATTTCATTTGTAAATTGAGTAGGTGAAGGATACTTTAAACATGATAGGGAATAATGTATTCCTCGCTGTATTTGCTCTAAAATTTGTTATCTGCTGTGAGTGAGATGTGACCCAGTAATTTCCCGATGGCACAGGGGGACATGAAATAAAGTGGGAACTGCAACCACCCACCACCTCCCCAGTTAAGCCTTCACTATAGTGGGGTGCAAATGGGATCTTCCTCTGGCCCTGAATAGTCCCACATTGCCATTTTCCATTTCAAGGTAGGTACCTAATTTTAAAGTTGTAATTTAAAAAGTGGAAACCACTTTCTGTGACGTGTATCCAAATCCGTAACCAGACAAATATTAAGAAACCAAAAATGCAAGAAACCAAAATCACCTTTGCATAAACTTCAACTAAATACCCTTTTCCATGATGCCTTCATAGGCTTTCAATGGTGGGGGGGGTCAGTGGTGCTGTATATTAGGTCTTTTATCTAATCCTATGCTTTCTCATAGGTGGATGCATAAACTACCTGAACTAACAACCAAAGTGTAAGATTTGTCCCTGTAATTTTACATTTTCACTGTAAAGGGAGTTGCCTGTCCCACCACAAGTACCCACTGGTTGGTTGCTTCAGCAGAAATGACTTCATTTGCCTCTGCTTTTTCCTCTTTGTGGAGCTAGCTGCCAGCAGGAGAAGCACTCCCTTGCCTGCACTTCAGCCCAACAATTCTCAGCTGCCTCTTGGTCTGCACAGGAGTGGCCAAAAGGCACCAGAGGCATGTGCTGAGCACCCTCCTCTGTGCCTCCCTGAGTGTCAGCTGTCAAGCAGCACGCCAGGCAGAAATCTGGAGTAGTTAGGGCATCTGTGAGCATGATCTTCACTTAGAACTGGCAAAAACAATTAGACCCTGTGGAATCTGCTCACATGTATCTAAAAGGCAGGATCTGGGGCTCTTACAAAAAATCCTGCCAAAAATCACATTACCTAAGGGCACCAGAGAATTCTTTTGCTGTCTCTGTCACTGCAGATTTCAAGCCCTACTATTATATGTGCCTCCTTTGTTTCAATGGTGGATGCACTTGAATAAAAAAACAATGTGAGAAATACATTTGATAATTGGATTACCAGTTAATGAATTCAGTTGCTTAAATTATCACATCTATGTGATCTTTCTAGCATTTATTATATATAGAAAAACCATGTGTGAATCTGCAATAGTGTCACCCTGCAAAATGATTCCTATCAGCTGTCCAGAAGAAACCTGGGAGAAGACACCTATTTCTGCCACAGAAATACAACCAAGATAAATGAATTTATTCAATTTCCGCCTGCTTTAATCACTTTCAGTGTTTAACAGGTATTAACAGAAGACATCTTTAAATCATTACTGCTCTTCAAGATGTCTTGTGGAAATGCTGGTTTAGACATTTACTCAAGAAAAAAAGCAAAATAGGCTCCAATGATATTCCATTAGTTCAAGATACTTTCACCACCAAAGAGAATGATAAATGTTTGGGGTTAACAGAGTATAATTAGAACATAAAATGTAACTTTTAATTTTTTTTTGTGTAGACAAAATAATAGACCATAGAAAATTAAGACATGTCTCTTGCATTGTCACTATGTGTTGTGTTTATTAAGGAAAACTGAAAGAACATGGATTCTTGCTGTCCTCAACATGGTTTCAGCATTTTAGCAATTAGACAGTAATTTTCTGGCTCAGTGTTCTGGTAGAAATCCAGAAAAAATTATACAGTAAAGCCTCTTATAAACAGAAAATAGTAATTGAAGTCATTACAATTCTTTAAACTGATGATGGCAAGCCTTTCTGCTTGGGAGTTGTGTTGTAAATCCCACTATTTCCTGAGGATGTAATCCTGGGCTAATATCACATTTTCATTTAATCTACAAGAAATTACCAGTTTCTAGTACCCTTCAGAATGCCTTCAGCAGTTATTTGGACTTAGAAAGGTAAGAATAGAATCAAGTGTATTCTGAGGATCATGTCACCTAATGATTCACTTGTGAAGGTGGAGACAAATCCAGAAGTCATTTTTTGAGTGGGAATTGTTTGTTTAAATATAGATTCCTGTCTGTGGATGGCTTAAATTAGCAATCCTCAGTGTGTCCAAAGTCTGTATCAATAAAGTTAAAGGACAATAGAGTGTGACTCATTTCAAGAGATGCCTTGATGGATCACATTTTGGAGTGCTTATTTTTCTCAGCTGATTACAGAGAGAATCTGCTTTGACAATTACTCTATAACTATGGGTGATTGTCACTCCATCCTAATTCTTCTATATTATATATAGGTGGTCTTAATTCTACTGTACTATGTACTCATAATTTAGAGATTTCTAGATAAGAAATATTTTCATAAAAGAGCATATCATTTCCACAGTAAATGGATAGAGATGTCAATTAGGATTTGAGCTATATATTAGTGCATAAATAATCACCACAACACTTAAAGACATGGTTTGTATGAGGAAGAAATCTCACTGTACCCACCTTTTTGTAAAAATTAGGCTCTGGTTACCTCCTTTGGTGATGGTGACAAATGGGCCATCTCCAGTGAATAATACAGCTGAGGACATATTTGCATCCCTAGGAAAAAAAGACACATGTATATATTTAGATATATACCCTAATCCATCAGTGGAGCAATAGCTGGGAAATGATTATGCTAATAGAATAAACACCAGCTTTTTAATTTTTTTTTTCTTCTCCTCAAATAATGACCCTTTAGCAGGGGATTTTTGAGGCTTGAAACTCGTTTGGATTAAAATGTGAGTCTCTTACTTCCAGTCTAACACCTTATTCTAAGATTTCTAATGCTACATTTATATTGAAAGAGATAATAATAGTTATTTTGACAGCAGTAAATATTTAGTTTGGTTTTTCTGTGCCACAATGATGGGTTTGAAATACCAGTTCTTAAATGTATGGAGCTAGAACTTAGGGCAGTAATAGCTGAATCTTGGGGTATCACAGTCTTGCTTTTTTGAGGGGTGCAGTTATACTATAATGCCTAGGAAATAAATGAAATTATATTTTGTATAATGAAGAATCTAATGGAGTAAAAATAAAAAATTAATTTTCACATCATAGATCCGTTGAAATCAGAGTGGCTGTGGAATAAATCAGTAGTGTCATGTTTGCTATTGATCAAGAGTGGGGTGTATTCATAGAGTCACAGAATCACAGAACAGTTTGGGTTGGATGGCACCTTTAAAGGTCATATAGTCAATTTAAAGGAATTAATTAGTCTATTCTTCAACTAATTTTTTGGGGTTTTGTTTTGGTAACAATGGCTTTTTGGTGAGACAAATAGTTTTGACATTTAGAACCCATATCCAGATTTACTTTATAGTCCATTCTGCATCATGCACTTTGTGATACTTATATGACCAGTTTGGAACACACATCTATGAAACATATTTGCTTTCCCTTGAGGAAGCATGGGGAAAAAAGATAGCTGTGTTTAGACTGAATAATTTTTGGGGGGATGACAACCTCCCATCTGGCCCTTTAACCTTACACATCTCAGGAGCAATAAGGGAACCATTCGTTTAATGCACAAGGAGCACCTGCAGGTTTAATGCACAGGGAGCACCTGCACCGTGCCTTCTCTTCAAATGCAGTAAATCTCACTCTCCTGGGAAGGATGAAGTCTGGAATCTGCCTGCAAATCTGCTGTGTATGAAGTAAAGAGGTGTTCAACAACCCTGCTGTGCCATCAGGAGAGTTGTATGATCCACCTGGTGGAAAAGTCACTGCTGCTGCATTTCTCAGCCTGGAAGTGCTTTTAGACAGTCTGAGAGAGCAGTGAAGTGCCAAGCCAGGTAGGCAGAGTCAAATTCTATAATGAAGAACTTTGCTGAGACCAGCAAAGTATTCCCAGGACACAATTTCCTTCTGAAGAATGTTGCAAGTTCATGAAGAAAACAGAATGAAGGGTTGCAGAGTAAAGACTGAAAACTCACTCTTGTTGGATTTTTAGGTGTGATAAAATTGCCAGGTCTACCCCCAGTCCTGGGTACAATTTAGCAAAGACCCAGCTGGCTCTGGTCCCAGGGAAACAGGATTGTTTTGCACTGGCCCAATGCAATGGTGAAAAGCTCAGTGTGTGATTTCCTTGGTTCCAGGAAATAAGATGCTGACAACAGATTTTAGCAGTGCTGTCAGACGTACACAGCTACAAGTGCAAGCTGAGCAAAGGATTGTTTTCAGGTTTCTCCAGAGCATCAATTTGTTCATCTTGCAGCCCACACTAATTAAGAAGATTTGCAAATTATTTGCTTAAGGTGTATTTTGAAGATGCACAATAAGCATGTCCCCAGACTGGCTTCTTGTTTGGTACAAATCACAAATGCAACAGCCACATATTTAATAAATGGAGGCAAAAGGATTCACACTGAGATTTACTAGAACCTGTGAGGAACATTGCACTTTGTAGCCCAGGTATATAAATAATCAGGATATGATACAGGACTCCTATCAGCTCAGTCATTTTCATAAATTAAACAGAAAGTGAGACTAGCAAATGTATAAGCAACTAATAGTAAAACTAAATTGTTCTAGATGAACTTTAGCCTGTCTTTCTAATAAAACATGATTCTAGGTAGTAATTCAGTGTAGGAGCATGAGCTACAGCCTACTCAGGACCTGCTATTGCAAACATCCATTTAGTAACAAATGTGGTGATGCTTATTAAGAAATATGCTGCTACAAGGGGAGTCAAGGAAAGCAGAATAGTGTGATGCTCAAATAAGTTACACAGTGACACACACACACACACACACACATATATATATATATATATACACCTATTAATATATTAATACATACATAAATATAGACACAACCATATGAGGATTTTGTCCTATGCTGTAACTGCAGTAGCACCCAGGCTACAAAAATGTGATCCAAGTAGGTTTAAAAATATTTTTTCTAAACATTGGGAGTATGTAATAAGCTAAGAAATGGAATTATAACAAATAACTGGGAAGTCTGATAGGAACTCTTTTAGCAAGTGCACCTGAGTTGTTTATAGAGACAACCTGAAAGATATTGGTGCAGAATGCTATGGGGAAAAAAAGGCATTAATTAATATTTAAAAGTTAGAATATCATGGAAGGCAAAGCTTGTTGAAGCTTATCAAATATGTCAATTAAATCAGTAGACCACAAAATTACTTCTGTCCAGAAGGAAAAGGAGGCAGGGCAGGGGCAGAAAGAATCAGAGAAGAAGGCCACTGGCCACTCTAAGGAACAAAGCATTTGACCAGAAGCACATTTACACACAGTCTGTATGTTCTTACATGTATGCATACTTAAATTACAGTCAGGATTTCTGCATGTAGCTATCTGATTTTTATGTAGACTCAGTACTCACCCAAAGGAAAAAAGTAAAAAACCCAATAAACCAGCAGACATTCATCCAATTAGAAGCATTTCTGAAGTAACATTTGGATATTTTTCTAAGTCATTCTAACTCTGTGATTACTGCAATTGATTTATAGGAAGGGGATTTGTAAGCATCTTTCTTTGGTCACAGACCAAAATAACGAATTGCAAGCTCAGGGTTTCGTTCGATTACTGGTTGGGTGAGTGACATTCCCAAGAAACCTCAGCACTGCAGGAAAGCTAATTATTATTTAGTGGATGGAAGTGGAGTAGCACATGATGTAAGTAAGGCCAAAATTTAGGCCATAAATTTTACCACAGATTGAGAAATGCCACACCCTACACTCAACAATCCCCATGTTTCCCCTGAAAATTCTTCTGAACAGGGACTAAAGCCAAATCTATTTTTATGCCATATACTTCCCTACTCCATCCCTGCTCTAAGTCTACCTTGAAATTCCATTCTACCTAGCAGAATTCCAGAATTCCATTCAATTCTAGCAGAATATCCAAGTGATGATCTCTACTTGGAATGATCAGCAGCACTACAAAAGCAGAGCAGCTGAGGCTGCTGTTGGCTCCAGCTTTACTCTTGAGCCATCCTTATGAAAGTGAAGATGTAAATGATGACACAAAGTGATAAAAGGGTGATGCATCCACAACACTTTCCCAGTGTTCTCCAGTATGCATCCTCATGCCCAACCTGCCATGTTCAGAGTCATCAATCCTGTGCTGAATGTCATCAAGACAGGGTTTGCCACATTCTCAAGTTTGTTGGCACACCAAGCGCTCCACTTGACAGAGACAGATACATTTGCCATTTTTTTGGAGAGTACACCAGTGAAATGAGGAGGAAAATGCCAATATACACTCAACAAATCTGCAAACAAGTCACAAAGGACAATGAACACTTATCACTCACCCCAACCCCAGCAGCTGGCAAACACTGTCTGAAATCTCTCCGCTCCAATCCTCTGCACATGCCAGGTGCCACGACTCCCCAACCCTGGCCTGTACGAGCCCTTCAGTGCTCTGAGAGCCATTGAGCAATCTCACTGGAGAACAAAATGGGCAGAAACATTTTACATAGGTGGCAAACCACTTTCCTCCCCCACCCCAAGCAAACAGAAATGTAATATAAAGAGATTTATTATTGCCAATGAAAAACACAAAAAAAAGTTAAAATGCTTTACAGAGGTCATAAACCCAGAATCTCCAGGATGTTGTGTTCCCACAGGAAGGAAATGCTATTGTTATTTCCTATATTTCTGCCACAGGAGAGTTTCATACCTTGTATTTTGCAAATGTCTCAGAAATAGACAATAAACAGTACATTTTCCATCAACTCTAAACAATGCATTTTTTTCTTAGTCAACATTATATAATTTCCAAATAATGAGTGAAGCCTTAGTTCCGTAATGCTCAGTAATACTGACTGGAAATAAGGTTAAAGAAAATTATTTCCAATTCCAATTGCTACTATTTTCACTGCAGTTTTAGTTAAAACAGTCATACTAATAATTAAAGCTCACTGAAAAACCAGTCCTTGTATAAAAACTTTTCCCAAAAGAAAATATTCTGAACAAGAATTTAGAAATTCATTAACTTATTGGTAAAAAGTCTTATGCTGTTGGCATAGTGACTAAGGAAGTTGGACTGTATGGCCAACAGAATCTCATCTATACACATGTATATAAAATAAACATTTTATTATATAATCGTAGATTTATATATAATAATGTCAACAGAGTCTCATATATGTCTTAGCAGCTACAGCTGCATTTTAGGCAGATTACATGTATTGCCATTGTGAAGTAGAAAAAAGCATGCAATGCATTGACATTTACTGCTTTCCAAAATATTTTTAAAAAAAAATCTTGTGCAAAAAACCTTTTTCTACCAAAATGCTTTCACATAGAGTACCCACCATAGTAAATAAAACATCTAGATTTCTAGAAATGCCTCTGTGACACCTGGAGTGCATGAATGAAAGAGGGGATTTACACTGATTAATTAATTAATGGTAAATTTTAGATTAAATTAAATTAAATTAAATTGTTGAGCTTCTTAAACATCTTGGAATTGTATGCACTGCAAGATTTCTCCAAATTACTTTTGACACTTCTCTTCTTGAGAGAACTTGAACTATAAGTCCTTTTCCTTTCTCACCATCAGATTCCTGTTCTTATCCAAATACATTATTGGTAAGGAATAAAAAAGTCATTGAGGATCCAACAACTGCTTAATTCAGATATCATATATTTTAGAATTTTGGCATTTCTTTGCAGTCCCTGGAAGTTTCAGGAGTTGGAAGATTAGAAAAGACAGTTTGTCTAGTTCAAGTTGCCACCTCTGATAAGTCATTGAAATTGGTTTCAGGAAAATGAGCAAGGCTTTTGGACACTGGAAAGACTCAATGTGAGAGTTTCTAATTGAATTTTCATTTTGTTTTAAGACCTAGATCAATTTAGCCAAAGTTTGGATTAAATGGATTTTTGGAAACAAATCTCTCAGGCTTTTCATGTGAGGTAATTTGTTATGAAGTAATAGACAATCAGTGGCAAAATAAATCTTTGGGAAAATGTACGTCATGTTAATGTAGGTGATGGTTTTCTTGTTCAGCTCTTCTTCAGCAATGAATGGAAAAAATAAATTCAAGTTTTCTTTGCTTAAGAAGAAACTGAAGTGAATTTTATTCTACACATTTTAAAGCAAGAATATGTGGCTATTTTGCCACAAAATAGCCAATGGAACTAATTTGAGGAGTGAATCTGTGTCTTCGGACATCTCTCCATCCATCCATCCATCCATCCATCCATCCATCCATCCATCCATCCATCCATCCATCCATCATAGATCTATCTGTCTATCTATCTATCATCTATCTATCTATCATCTATCTACATGTATTTGCATATGCCATGCATATTTTTATATATATGCATGTCAAAAAAATTTGAAATCAGCCACTGACTGTCAGCACATATCTAAAACATATCTGATCCCTGGAAGAGCTCTTTAAAACAAAGGAATTGTACTAAGCTTAAAGACCACCTTTAAATCTTCCTTTAGTTCTCCAAAGCAGATTGTCAGAAAGAGCAGTTTAACTGCTGTGCTAGGCCAAACATGATTTTACCATTAGTCCTACATTTAAATTATTGTTTTAGAGAATCTTATTTCCCTGCTGTGTAAAATTAATTCAGATACTGTACACATGCATTTTGGAATGAATTTGGAAATTTGCATCTTGGAATTTCTTTGGAAAGAACCACTTTAGCAGAGAAGTAGGGAATAGCAGTGAACAATGGATGCTGCTTTTGAAGCTGAGCCATCCATTCACCCCATGGAGTCCAGGTGGGCTGGAGGGTGCCATGTGTTATAGTTTAGCTTCACACCCACAAAACTATTTGGGAATTTCCACCAAGAACATGTTTATTCTCTACCCTGCACTGCAGAATTTTTACTCTAATTAATTACAGCAAAACCCAGTATAATTTGGAAATGCAAAATGAATACAGAAGAAAAGCATATGGTGAGTTTTCATTTAATTTTGAGGCCATTAAAAACAACTACAGTTTTCAGCACAGAGAAGCTTCCTACCTTTTCCAGATTCCTTTTCTTCACCAGATTCCACTCACTATCTCAGAAAAGTGACTTTTCCTGGCCCTGACAAGCTCAGTGAGGTATTGCTGTGCAAACTGGCATGGCCTGCAGTGCTCTACATCAGCTGAGCTTCTGTGGTTGTTTTCCTGGCAATTCCTGCCAAATATGCATGGCTTGGGTTTGATGTTAGGAAAAATATCTTCACCAAAAGGGCTGCTAAGCATGTCAACCTGCAAAATTGTGGAGTCACCATCCTTGGAAGGATTTAAAAGATGTGCAGATGTAGCAATGGGGGATGTGGTTTATCAGTGAACTTAGCAGTGCTGGATTAATGGTTGGACTCGATGATCTTAATAATCTTTCCCAACTTAAATTAATCTATGATTTCTTTGTAAGAAGGAAACCTTACTGCATTTTGCTTCGTCAGAGCCATCTTCACACTGAGGGACGTTGTCACACAAGTTGTGCAAGGGGATGCATTTCCCACTACCACACTGATGCTCATCAACTGTGCAAGCCCCTGAAGGGAAACAAGAGAGGAACATTAATCTGTAGTTGTGAGAAATGTTGATGTTCACAGGAGGTCTTACAGTACCTGAAGAAAACTATGAAAATATTATGAAGAACCTTTGATTTCCTTTTCTTTCCATTTCCATCCATCTCTCTTTCAAAATAAAGATAATTTTCAGATAAATAGAGGATAATTAAGAATAAAACCTGTGGTACTCTGCCTTATACCTTCTGCTCTAGTTAATGTTGCTCAGTTAGTAATGTTCTTCCATTGCAAGTGATAAACATGGGATTGAAAAGTCAAATCCTGTCAAAAGTGACTAATGATTTCAATTTTCAAATGTTCAGCACTTTCACAAACTTTAGAGACCTTAAGCTCTGTCAAATCAAGCGTATGAGCAAAGAAGCAATGAGAGCTGAGAGTCTCCTTCTGAAATGTATTTGCTGGGAAAGGTGGAAGAAATAAAAGTGAATGGAATGAATGAGGAAAGTGTTCATACAAGTAGGATTAAGCTACTTCAGAATCAGTTATACAATAAAAACAAATGAGGGAAAGAGTAAATGTAAAATTATAATTTTTTCTGTGGCCAAATTACATTTTTAATGGCTTTATTTGTCTTGCAGGAAATATACAGGCATAAACATAAATTCAAAAAATTGTTTATTTTACCTTCCTGGACGTACTGACAGAAATATTTGATTATCTAGAAGTCTTATTTAAAACAAGATAATTGCTTTACTTCTGAATTTTTAATATTCTTATAAAATGATTCATTCATCAATCAGCATGGTTTGTACCAAATGGAAGCAGAAGAATGTGGTTTATAAAAAGCTTGAACCAGATTTTCACACATTCAGTGTCCATAACTAATGACAGATAAAAACTTTATTCTTAATTGAAAGTGTTCACAAAACTTAATTCTTAAGTTTTAAAATTGAAGGTATTTTTATTATATTGCACACTGCCAAAAATTATTTCTGTTCAAATAATTCTTGCTTTTCCAAAACCCAATATTTCATAGAAAAAAAATAAAACACAAAGATAAATCTGACTTTCTTTTAAAGTTAATTTTTTTACTGACAATCCTTTTGTCCTTAAGCCTGCATGCTAATGATATTACTCTCTCTCCTTTGGCTGCAAAGATCATGAATAAGCATAATTCTTTTGCAAATGGAACATTTAAAATATATTTAACCAGAACTGGCAATGGCAACTCTGAGAATTCTGCCCTGCTAAGATTAATTTTCATTTTACAAAGCGTGGGCAAGGCTGGTCCAGCAAAGATGCTGAACCAGCTAAAAAAGAAAAAGGCAGAGAGTTGATGGACTGAACAAATGTGATTGAGAAGGCAGAAAAAGAAGCAGCAAAATTTTCACATGGACATTTAAACTAGCATCTCAGTCTTGCACAATGGGATTAAACAGAGTTAATTTTACAAATGTAGACCAAAGGTGAAGATTTTAAAGAATATTAATAAAAGTTATATTATTGTTACTACTGTGAATCCATGAAAAATCTGCCACTGGGTAAACAAGCCTGGAGAAAGTTGCCATTTCTGAGAGTTAAAGTAAGAAAAAGAGCCTAGATCCTTGTTGATTTTCTGTTCAGGTAAGTGCCTGGTACTTCACACATCTCTCAATGCATACTGCTTTTTCTTTCTCTGTTTTTCTCCTGTCAGACTTCCACAGAAGTAATACAAAGCCTGTAATTAATTCAGTCAAGATGTGGCCTAGAGTTTGTATAATTATTTGTCCTGCTAAGTTTATTACTGTTCCATGTAATTTGCATTATGCTTCATTTTGCATATTTTGGTGAGTTGATTGCTGAATTATGAGTGACAAATCTAATTGCAGTCCCCAAGAAAATCAAAAGCCTTTCAGAAGGGATCTGGCTGGAACCAGAAACACTGCTGTCCAAATATTTAGGAGACTAGTTCTTCTCAGATTATTCACACACTGAAGACCGAATTTTTAGAGATGCAAGGAGGACCATATTACAAATATTGATCAGTTACCACATACAGTGATATATTTTCTTTTCTAGCGCATGTTATCAATAGTAAATATTTCACAAATGCATTTAAACACACTTTAATGACACACTGAAATTATTTAAAAAGTGATGGGTTTTCCTGTTGTGGTTTTTTTTTTGTTTGCTTTGTTTTGTTGTTGTTGTTGTTTGTTTTTTTTAATAGGGAATAGTTAGTACTTGCCCTCTTAGCATCTGAAAAGATTTTGGTCAAAATAATGAGTCAATTTTCCGCATAATATCACAGAGTTGCACATGATCTAGACATTGCTCCAATTACACTAAGAAACAAACCCATCATTTTCCTGCCAGGAAATATAAAGTACAGATAAGTAACCAGCCTTTTTCTCTTTAACATTTGCATTTTTTCTACTGAGCAAATGCTGAGAGTCACTTTGCCCTCTCCATGTTTTCTGAAATACATTTGGCCAGTGGTTTAACCTCTTAAATACAAAAGTTCAGATGCTTACTCAGATGGTAGCCAGTGGTGAAGTTTGCAAGAAATCCCTTCCCAGTTGAAGACTTGTCTGTCTGGAGGATCACTGTCATCTGGTTTGTTGTAGAGAAGACATCTGGCAGTGGGCCTCTCTCTGTGTAGACAGCTGTTCACCAGGAAAACATGAGTACATTCAACCTATTTTGTTCATGTGTATTTCAAAATGTTCTGGGTTCAAAAGCAAATATTGCCACCACAGGGATGTAGCTGCTCCCCCAAACCTAACTCAGACTGCTGTGGTCAGAGCCCAACACCAGATTTGACTAATCAGCATAGAGCAATAAGGTTCAGCTAAGAGATTTTCCATCTGTTTGTCCACACACATAAACACTCTGACTCCCTGAGAATTTAATCTCACACGGATTGCATGGAGAGCTGAGTATGTGTGCAAATGTTTTGGAAACCTGATGTCACATAAAGTATGCTTTCTCAATTTTTTTTCTCTGAATTTCCTCTGAAATGAGGCCCAAAAAATGCGAATGAAACGAGAGGAATTTAATTTCCATAATATTATATCCATCAGTTTGCTCCAGCTGTCTGATTACATTCATTTTAGTACCCACTGCTGCTACTTGCCCAAAAGTAAAGAATCTGGTCCTCTGCCATCTCTGATTTCAACCACATCATAAATATTTTCCAGATCAAAGACCTGAAAATGAAGCTGGATGTTTTTTCCATTTTCAGCATTCAAGTACCACACACCTGGAAAATAGTAAAACACACACACACACATACAAATCACCTTTTCAGTAGTTACATTACTGTGCCTTTTTCCTGTTGAAGGGCTTTAGGGGGGAAAAAAAAAATCTCCTAAATTGTTAATAATCACCCAAGAAATTAAGTTTAAATCTTGTATTTAAAAGCTGTCAAGATCCAAAATTCTATAGTTTCTCATTCTTAAAACATTTTTGAAAACTAATTTTAGGCTTCTACAACATAAACACATGTGTTTTTAATCGTTCATGTCAGCTGTGAGTTTTCTCAAGGTAGTATATCCCACTATTTTCTGACACTGACAATGTGACAAATGGTCTTGTCACTTAAGTCTCATTTGATAGTAAGATAATTTTTATAATCAGTCACAGAAGCCTGTCTTTGAAGTTAAAATAGCTCTTTGCTTCTGTTTAGCCTATACTTTCTCATATTTCATCTAAGTGTAGATACTATAGAAATCTTGTAAAGTAAAAAAAAATAATTCCATGGAGTGAAAAGTACTTTCTCACTAGCAGGAATCTCATTTGGGAACTTGTGGAATGAATCCTGGAAATGTGAGTCATATCTCAAGCAGAGCAGAAACACAAAATGACAACTCTTATGATTACCATCTCCGCACAATTCTCCAGAATTGAAGGGATAAATAATTAAAATTTCATTAAGAAGCAATGACAGAGCTCTCTTCCTTGCTTTATCCATCAACAAGACATAGTGATCCTCCTTGAAGCATTCACTTTTGCCAGCTCTCATTTAACCTAAATCAAGTAACATCAGTAGCATAACATCTTCTGACTAGTATGTTAAGAAACATTCAATAAAGAGAGAATTCTTTATAAAATGAATGCACAAATTCTTTGCCTCTAGAAAATTTGAGCTATTTAACAGCAGAAGTGATGATATTAACCTGGCACATACACCAGGTTATGGCAAAATGGGGACTTTCATCACCTTATGTGCTGCTGCATTGACATAAAGACATTTGACATCAGAGGCAGGATGGAATTGGCCTGTCTGGACCTGTTCCATTGGATTATGCTTGTTTTCATCCCTTTTTATTCAGCTGGCACATGCTTCCTTAGCTTCTGCTCAGTACCATATAGAATGCAGTTAAAAGATCCCACTGTATATACCTTAGATCTTTTGTTTGCTTAACAGTGTCTGAGTTGGAAAAGTAGATTTTTTTGTGTGACTTTTATGTGGTTAAACTTCTCCTGAAGATTTGGAAAAGAATGACTTACAAGAAGCTAAATTAGGGTAATTGTTTGGAAAGTTTGCAGAGCTGAATGTACTGTTTGGCTCCCAGAGTTCAACCGGCCCTCCACAGTCAGCTGGAAAAGAAAACATTTCAAAACCACAATTAACCTGCTGTCTTAATCTTTTAATCTATGGTAAAAATGATAATTTCTAAAAGTAATTTTCATGATTATTGGTCTGCACACTGTAACCATGACAGAAATATGAAGACAAGAATATGATACAGTCATGTGCCTCATTTACAATAATAAAAAAGCTAGGACCTAGCTAGGACCTGACCACTCTTTTGGTGGAGAAATTATTCTTGCAGCATCAGCAGAGATACCCAAATCTAAAGCTCCTTTTGTCATCTAGCAAGTAAACTTCCAGCAAAAACCCACAAACCATTCCTTTGTTTTCTTCAGGACCCCAAAACCTTTTACAGCTAAACCTTATCAGTAGTTAAACCAGTCATTTGCCTTTTCCTTAAAACAACTGTTCTAGTAGGAAAGACCTTTGTCATCAAGATGTATATGTATTTACAGGTAAAAATTAATAAAATTTCTGTAAATGCAAATATTGTAGATATGTGTACACACATAAACATGCACTCACAACAGGGACACAGCTAACTCTACTTTATATATTCAATACTTTGTTTCAATTATAATTTTGATGGTGGTTTACATTCCAAATATGTCAGCTTCATGTTCAAAAACTTTACTTGATATGAAGAAACATTATTTATTTTCATTTTAGCCATCAGAATGACTAAATGAACCATGAGAATGAACTTTGGTGTTTTCCCAATTTTGTTCACAATTATTTCATTCAAAAATGAACAGTGCTCCTCCACTTGTTTCAGGAAATCACAGTTAAGGCAAAACAGCTTTACCTTCTTTTTTTTTTTTCAGTTTGTCTGGTTGGTTTTTGGTGTTTTTTTTTTTTTTTTTAATGTTTTATTCCTTGAATTAAAATTGTTGCCTTTTTTTTTTTTAAACTCTTAGATTTTGGCTAAACTTTAGCTCTCTCCTCCCCACCCCTTATGGCTCAAGTTTGCATGCCATGATGTCTGATAGCATCTTACACTCTGAGCCCCTTGGTTGGGGACTGCATAATCTATAAATTCTGCCAAGTCTGACCACTGAATCCCACTGGGAGAAAGCTAAAAAAACCAAAAAACAAAACCCCAAAACCAAGAAAAACTTGAACTTCCTCACTACAGACATTTTCTAGAACTTTCTGTTTCACTGAATCACTCCTGGCAAGAAAAGCCAAAAGCTCAGAAAGGAAAAAGAACTGTTAACAATCTCATCCTGACTAATAATTATATTATGTTTCAGCCATATGGCTCACAAGGAAGATTATTTTCTATAAATACCATGGACAGCAGATGAAGATTACATTTTTTTAATGGAATATTACGGCTCGTGAAATCTGATCTGGTCTTGACTACACATAAGGCACATTAGTAGTGATCTTTGTCTATCATGGAAAAATGAGAGAAGAAATTGAATTTACTCATGTCTTGAAATAATGTTTTAAAAATTTCCAGTGATCTTTGAACATAAATTCATCTGGAGTTATTCATACAGCTGAGAACAAAATAGTAATCAATACCAACAATCTTGGTTGAGCACAAGAGATGTGAGAGAGCACAACTTTACTCAACATTTTAGAAATTATATATGACCTGTATCTCTGTGCTTTGGCCAAAACTTCTGTTTATATTGATATAAATATGGAATGTACACTGTCTTTTCCACACTGTTGTTTGTGTTAAAAGATAGATTATAAATTAACATGAAGATGAAAGCAATCTTTGTTTTAGATGAAAGTGTAAGGTGACAGACTTGTACAAGAGACAAAAGCAAATGCGGCTTTCCCATGCCACCATCAAAAATGCCCTTTTTAACATTTCAAGGAGCTTTTGTGGCACTGTGAATGATGCCAGTGACTCGTACTGAAGCTCTAATTCTAGTAAAAGAAATTGACTCAGCTCAAATTCTTTCATGTCTTGTTTATGGACATGACATTTGCAGTGAAATCATTAGTGTTAGTAAGCTTGTACACATTTATCAAAGTCATTTCATACTTTGAAGATGATTGATAACATTCACTTTTCTTTCATCAGGTTACAGACAGCACGTAGTAGCATGCACAAATAAAATTATGAAAGTTATTTTTTCCCCAGCAACAGCTTAGACTGTCCTCTTGTACCATGGATCTCTTTCATCTCTTTCATAAGGACTTGTAAGCCGTATTACCATGTCCCTTTTTTGAATGCTAACATTTTATGACCATGTTTTGGGTAGAGATCTATAGTTTGATATTCCTTTGGTGTTTCCCAGAAGCACTCAGCCACTGCTCAGCACAGGGCTGTTGTACCACTAATCATGAGTGCTGCTGCTGACTTGTGAGGTGTTTTACCCACAGCACCTGAAGGTTAGCTGGAGGGGGCAGGCATCAGCATCTCTCCACAAAATTACTTTAATAAAAACTGCTATTGAATTCCAAAACTCATTTTGAGAAACTAGGACTGAAATTACTACTGTTATTAAAATTTCATTTTGCTGACAGACACACCTTGTTGAACTTTACCTCCTCATGTCTCATGATGGAGCTCTAAAACTGCATTTTACTCTTCCATTTAAAAGGTTTTTGCTTACCCGTCCTGATGCAGTAGATTTGGAGGTACAGATTTGAGAGCATAATAATATACAGTGTTTCAACATGAATGCAATGTGAACAGTCTTACTATTACTTTAATTTTAGACCATTTAGACTATTTTTTAAATTTTTTATGTTGTCAAGAGAGAAACCAGCTGTGCTTTGAAATGCATAGTAAATCTAATAAAAGGAACATGTTCAATGTTTGCTTTAATGATTTGAAAATATATCTGAGCAGGCCTTTTGTAGATAGTTTTTTTTTTCCCAAAATTTCATCCACTTGCAGAATAAATTACAAAGCAAGCCCCATCCATAATTTTAATGATTTTTCCACATGGGAAAATCAGAAAAATATCAGATTTTTTAGATTTTATCAGATTTTAATTTTTTTTTTTTGTTTTTGCTTCGAATGGGCTTGGACTTCTTTATCATCATATACAACGTTTCCTCTCTCTTTTATATAAGCTATTGAGATTTATAAGGATAGTTACAGTTATTTTCTCAGGTTTTTTTTTTATTTTATTTTGCTGTGAGATTTTCCTGTTTAGCTCTATGAAACTGGAATGTTTTGAGGAAGTTTAAACCTCTGTTCTTTCCTCTAAAATACTCTGCAGCTGGAAGGGTCTGGAGAGGCATGGAGCTTGATCTTAATGCGTTATCCTGGAGATAATTTTATGATGCTGATGAGAGGTTTTTATAAAACTGAGGTTGAAAATTCTGACCGCTCAAACACAGATACAGCTGTAGGAAATCAGCAGTGATTTGGTGTTGACTTACTGGGAACCAATGGGGTGGTGGCAGTAGTTGGCCTCACAGTTGGCTCTACATAATTGTCTTCGTTACATTTTCCCTTCGTCAGGCCAATGTCGTCCAGAGCAATGTCACTGGGACCACGCCTTTTAAAGGCATCAAAAATAACCTGGATTCAGGAAAAAAAATCAGAATTTTATAATTTTATGAACCATTTTCAGCTTCCTACACTGTACCATTTTGTCTTTTCTTGAATGCTCTTATTTCCACTGTAATCTACATTGCTGCTACACTCAGGGGAAGGTTTGCAGTGAAATTCCCTCTCATTGGGGATGAGACAGAATTTCTCACAAAACAAAACAGCACTATGCAAACTGAGTGGATCATTTTAAGGATTATAGTAGCTTCTTCATTTAAATGATGATTCAAAAATATTCAACACCATTGCTTTTTATATCTATTTTTAAAATGTAATTTTAAAAGCAGTTCTGCATTGCTCATCAGCCGAAACTTCTCCTGAACTAATGGCACAAAAAGCTAAAGTTAAACTCATTTGTTCTTTACTGTTGTTTAATATCCACTTATTTAAAGTAATCCTGCAAACAAAGAATTAGTACTGATGAACTACAGTTAGATACAGCAATCTTCTTGAGATCATATGTGGTTGCAGATTTCCTGGAAATCTGATGCAGCCAGGTCACAGATGCATTTATTTCCTCAGATGTTAAATGCATCTTTCTAGCAGTGCTTGCCAGAAATCAATCAAAACTACTGTAGCAAGGCAAACCATCCCAAATGCCCATAAAAAGAAATTTTTTTCAAAAGAGAGTTGCTGAAAGAATTGTCTGGAATAAACCTCCTCCTTTTGTTTACAGGTAAGTCAAGTCAGTTGTTAATCACTGCACTTCCATCTGCAACACACTTTCAGTGGATTAATCTGTAAGTAATTAGTGAAAACACTGATTCACAATCTGAAGTAATTGAAATTTAAATCTTCTCATGGCTAAACGCTTCACATCACCCTCACTATTGAGATTTTATATTCCACAGCAAATTTTGATAGGCTTTGAACACTCTTGTTTTGTGGAAAGCTCCCATGATAACATTCATTGTTCCTTGACAATGATCATGTTTTCTGAAATATTAATACTTTAAATTCCAGAGTAGGGAAAAGGGGCTGTGGGAATTTAAATGGAGATTCCAGTCTTCTGTATGCTAATATTTATTTGATGGTAGATATTTTAAAATGATACTAAGTATTATCTTTGGAACAGTGGAATTTTGGATTCATTTCACAAAAACTTCTGATATCAGTTTAGCTAAAATAAATGAAAAAAAGAAAAAAAAAAGCAGCTTAACAAACCTTAAAATCAGATGTTTCATTTAAAGTTACTTGTCCATAATTCCAGTTGTTTCCATAGTTTCCTTCTTTCTCAAAAATTATCTTTTCCTGACCATGCTCATTGCTTATGCTAACTCTTAAACGGTAAACACTATCCCCATACATGAAATACCTAGAGGGGGAAAAGCATTTTGGTGTTATTAGAATAAAGTCAGATTTCATGAAAAAATGTCACTCTTTTTGTTTTATAATGCTTCATGAAATCAGGATTAATTTGAAGCAAGCATGAAAATAATATTAATTGTATGTTTAAATTACACCTGGAAGGGTAGAGGCCTATTTAAGCTTCATGATGAAAAACATTTCAGGGATTCTTAATATCATTTTTGTATAGAAATCAATATTGGATGCAGGGTGAGAAAGAAAATACATCATAGCTAACTGCAAAAGTCAAAGCTATGAAGGAGTTAAACTTCAGGCCTGGAGCTGAGACTGATTGTGGAAATCCAAACAGAACCAGGCTGGTGCTCCCGGCACGCTGAGTGGGATTAACATTTTAAATGAAAGAAACCTCTTTGGGTACATTCTTAAACAAAATGTAGGTTTAGGAATTATGTAACAATACCAGAAGCTTAGACAGTAGGTGTCTGAAGGGACCAAAGGCAAACTCAGAATCCGGACCCGCTCTTCTATGACTCCAAGTCCAATGGGCGTTGAAATATAAAATCCTGCAAGATAATGGTCACACTTTAGCCAGGACAGCAGAAATTTCTTTTTTACTTTTTTACTTATTGAATTAGAGTTTTTATATTTAAAATAACATCAAACAGAGATAGTGTTGCATGATTTGGAAGATTCCCGAGACAGTAAATGTGAGGGATTATCCCAAGATATATTCATCAGTCAATGAGATATTAAATTGAGCTTTAAGCTTCTTGGATACTCCTCAGAACTAGATAAGCAATGAGATATACTAGTCCTGTATAGTCCTTGTACTAGTCCTTTCCAAGTCAGTGGGAATCCTGCCTTATATTCTGTGAAGGGAGCAATTCTCCTGCCTTTATAAAAACGTCTTCCTGTCTGATATTGCTTGTGATTTTGCAGAGGAATTTCCCAACATTTTCATAATTTGTATCCACAAATGAAAATGGGAAATATAGATTGCGTGTTGAGAGGGTGACAGAATGACTATGTGAATATTTTATAGCAAGGTGAGGCGTTATAAACAAACAAACAAACAAACAAAAAACCCTGTATGTGTGAAATTGAGTTTGTAGCTGTTTTCTGAGATAATTTGTTGCAGCTGGGAATTTGGACTTCTTGTTGCCATATGAGGTCAGGCCATAGAAACACTGAGATTTGTCATAAGAAATGAAAACTTAGGCAGCTTTAAAATCAAATTACTGCTTTATTTAAATCATGGGTATAATCTTGTAATTTCTTCTATCTAACCAATACATATATATGCAAATATTATATTAAGAGAATTTTCAAATTAATATAATTACAATTATATGAATTAAATTATATACACTGTATTTTGTTATTTATATATCCAGATTATCTAGTTTTTTTCATGTGTGAGGCTAAAATTCCTGAAAATTAATCTGAAATATGAATCAGGCTTTTAATTTCCTTCCTTGACTTAGAGAGCCTGCAGTAAAATAGACATGGTGTCTAACTTAAAGAAAAAAGATCTTCATATAGTCAAAGGAAAATTCTCTGTCTTTGTTTCATCATTTCCCTGAGCATTCAGAATCAATTTTTGAATGTGTATTAAGGCCTTTACTTTTCAGAAGAAGAAAAAAACAAAAAAAAAGTGTTTCACTGAATGTAATAGCTTGATATTTATGATGCCGTTTACTCAAAATACAGGTCACAGAAATTTAAATATGCAATACAATGGTAACATTACACATAAGAACATTGCATATGTCAGCTTAGACTTGGCACAGGAAAACTGAGAGCACCTAAAATGCATTAATATTTTTGAGAGAAAGAAATCCTCGTCAAGTGTTTTGTTAAAAAATTTGCGTTCTTTCATCTGATTTGCATTCTAGGAGCCCAATGGGAAGACAAAACAGTGTTCTGAAGATTGTTTAGAAAATGTGCATTTACTCAGAGAGGGGTGCATAATTTCTATCTGATAAAGTGCAGAATACTATTTTTCTTTTCCCAGGAATAACTTCTTTCAGAATAATTTGCAATTTTTCCACTCATTTGTCACTGAATAAATGTTATGTAAGTCTTGCTTAGAATGCATATAAACATTGCGAAACCCAATTAGTATTTTATCTGGTTTTAGCTGGACTGACAAATCAGCTGAGAGAGTGATTGTATGGCTTTATTATTAAAGTCAAAAAACACTTATGGAGTGTAATGCTGGCATAAGGGTTCATGATACATTCAAAATCTAATTCCTATCAGTATTGTCTCTTTATATAGATTCCACTTTTGATATGACCACTCTTCTAATTAAGTTATTTAACTCTAATAGTTACTGGAGTGTTTGTGCTGTGTTTGGCACAGTAGGTGTGTTTCCTGTGCAGTAACCAGGGACACAGATGCCCCCTGAAAACTGCAGGTCAGCTTTATTCAAATCAGAATTATTTTGTGACAACCATGAGGATGTCAGCAGTAGAGAGGGATGAAACAGAAGTGATTTGCCTAATAATGCAGTTATACTTTTCTTCCCTCAAGTTAAACATGCAGGTTTTTGACTTATGACATTTTTGCCCAATAGAAATTCGTTTCTCAGATAAGGCATTTTGGTGTAATAAAAGGATTGAAAGTTTTAGTACCTCACACTTAAATTATTTTACTTATTCTCTTTTTTGTTTTTCCTATTAGTTTTGGTATGTTTCCACAAGATGGCAATCAGAAGGATAAAACATTTTATCTGGTAGCCCTGACATTTTTATGGCAGAATAATACAACATTTTAGTAATACCACTATGAAGAATCCATAATGCAGTGACATAAGCTAAATCAAGTTTTTCCTTCAATCTTCAAGCCACTTTTTTGATCTTACCTGACAAGTTGCCAAATGTATGATCAAATTCAGGACCACTCATCAAGGGAAAGGTAGGACCCTGAACTCTCTCCCAGTCTGAATCATCATCCAAATCTTGTATCCAGAAACAAAAGCCGTCTTCAAAAGTGCAATTGATTTTCTCATAATCTGTGAATAAGAACTTCTAGTAAATAAAAGATGACAGAGATGGTAAGTTTTTTCTTAGAATTACATGGGGAGCAGTGATGAAAAATGTCAATTTTTAAATATGTTTGTAAACCAGCCTACAGTGACTTAATTTCCTCTTTAGGAAAGGCAACAAAATTACTCAAATAAGCGTGTTTTTCTGAATGTTGTTTCTAGATGTTGTTCTGAATGTTTTATTTTATGAAGACATTGTGGTCAATGATTTCATAATGTTGTTTAGTGAACAAGCTGGCTGAGAGGAATCTGCTGGAGGTGCAGACACAGTTTTATTTATACAGATGAGTTTTGCAAGACATCACCCTTCTGCTAGATACAGGCCTGTAAACCTGTGAATGGCCTTACAAGAATAATTTATTTGATATTTAAAACAGTATGAATTTATTCAAAGTGGATCTAGATATTGGACTGAGGCCAGAAAATGCTGCTTCCCTTTCCACTGCCATTTTCTCAAACTGAAAGTGTAGATTCAGCAAAATTTTGGGATAAAAAAAACCAAAAAAACCAAACACATACACACACATAAACACACACACACACAGAGAACACTTACTGTTCAGTTCACTTGCATTAAATGCAGTGTATGTTGCATTAAAGCCATTATAATTCTCTGCATAATCGGACATAAACTGTGCTGTAGCCTCATGAGAAAAAATGTAAATTGTTTCAGGATTGGTCCCTGACAGAGAAGCTGAAAACAAATAAAAAAATCCAACATACAGTCAGAGAGAAAATAGTCACAGGCACATTAAAATTTCCAGTATTGTCACAAAACCATAGTGGATTAGTTTATTGAGTCTTAAGGAATGCTTTTCCTGTTGTAGTGTGGTCCTGCTACAATAGCTTCAAACTCTTGAAGCATTTAGCTGTTTGGCTGACATATAAATATTCTGCATATTCCATCTCTCATATCCATCAGTATGGATATCAGCTAGTCTTCTGCCATTTCTCATTCCCATTCTCTACCTATTTCCAAAAATAAGGATAAATAATACTATATCTTTCTGATATACTTATCTTCCTACAGTCTATCTTCAGAATATGTTTTCCATCTCTGATAGAATTCAGCTGTATCGATTGAGTCTTGTAAAAAATGGGTACAATCCCAGTTTTCAGAGTAGAATATAGAGACAAGGTATCATCATTATTTCAAGATCTGAGGAAAACAATGTATTTACAAATACTTGTAAAGATTTTCAGGAAGTTTTGTGACAATTTTCCGACCTGTTCAATTTAGATGCTTTCATTTTATGTTACTGTGTGTGATTTACAGGAACTTCTGACAATATATTTCCAATGAAACATGGACGCCACAAGACCATGAGGCTGATAAAATTATCAAGATAATTTCAGTAAGATCTCAAAAAAACAAGTAAAAATTTCATAATGTATAAGGGTTTTATCTGGTCAAAAGGCAGACAGATATATTGAGATTGACTAGCAGGGCAACTTTATGCAGATCTAGTCTCCCTTTTAAATATTCATGTGCAGCTTTTGACACCTCAAAATGCTTATTTTACCACTTACATTTTAGTATTATTAGCTGAAAAATAAACTTACCTCTTAAAACCTTGTTTTGTCCTAATCCTTCAAAAATACTCAGCTCGTCTGCATATGGTTGTGTTTCAAAAGAAGTGAAGTTCAGTTTAATGGACAACCCTTGAGGCACTCTAAGGCAACAAAAGAAACAAAAACTCAAAATGAAAATCTATTATTTGAGTGCTTGAATGATAAGTTCAGAAGTAACATGAAATTATTTTAATCAAGATTATTAATCAAGATGAAGTATTTGTCTAACTTTTAGTTTGTAATATTGCCAAAGAAATTTGACATAAACCTTTTTTAACAGTGTGCACACACCTTTAAACCCTGGAGTTAAGTGTATTCTAGAAATGGAATGTTCTGAACTCTAGAATGTGATTATCAGTTCTAGAAGGGTTTTTTTGGATGGTTTTGGCTGGGTTTTGTTGTTCTCTGCATCTCACTGAATTGCAATCACTTTTTTAATACATGTTACTCTTAGATATCTCACTGCTCAGGCAGACTTCCCAAACCCAGAGGAACAGTATCAAGATATCAATATGAACAGCAAGATATAAAAATCTCTCTCCTGAAAGCCCAAACCACTGTCTCTTATGATAAAAACAGGATTTGCATGCAGGTTTGATGATGTCAAGCCCACCCTTTGGGAAATTGCTACAAATCCAAATCATCACACTCAAAATTTAATGACAGAAGTCACTTGAAGTAAAGTGTAAAAATTCTTGGCCTTATTTTGCTACTGTTATGCTCTATGAATAATCTATATTTAATTTGTTCTCCCATTTCCTTTCCACTAGACACATATGGTAGTCAAAATTCTAAAACATTACCAGCTTAGTTACCACTATGTGGATTTCTTTTCAGAATTCAGAGACTCTATGAAAATAAGCTTTTAACAGCAATCTGCTGGTGTTTATCAGTAATGAAATGACGAGTATAGAAGTGTGAAATAAATACTTAGATATTTTGCCTTTTAAAATTTTTTGTTCTTGTAGTAATTTTATATTTCTCAAGATAGAAGAAACAGCTTTGATTAGAAAAGAGTAAAACATATAGTTGGAAGGTTCAGGAAGTTAAACTTTCAGGGAAATATTGAACATATTCCTCTCTAAGGAGAGGACATTGGATCTTCATTTAGAGTTAAAGGGCATGAAAATGAAAAAGATCTTCCTAAAGGTAATGGGGAAATATTTCTAGACAAAGGCAGGCACAAGAAAAATCCAATCTTGGATGTATTATAGGGTGCCTTTTAATGCATTTTTATAGAGATAATAAAAAATGTAGGTTATTGGAAAACCCAAAAGTTCCCTCATGGAAACAACTCTGGAAGAAAGACAAAATTTGAGTGCCACTTTGAATTTCTTAGGGCTTTACTCTCAGTGTTGCCTGATTTCTTAAAGCAGTTAAGTGGAAAATTAATTCACGTGGTTGCTTTTTGTCATTTTTCAACCTGTAATTACACATATCTGCAAAACCTCTACCATATTATTTGCAATTGCTCATGATTCTTCCCAAAAGGATGTTTTTACCAGCTACATCCCTGGTATAGATATCTACATAGTACAATGCTTTTTGCAGCTATAGCAGCACTAGGAGCAGCACCAACAGTGTAGAAGGAAGGAGGGCACTGGGGCTACATTTATTTACTGAGCTCAAATTCTGCAATGTCATGAAGTGAGGAACAAGGCAGATATATTCTGAAGGGAAAAAAATTGTTTTCTTTTCCTGGGACACACCTGTATTTTAACGCCAGGTGTTGTCAGTAATTACTGGTGAGCAGTACCACTGAGGATGAGAAGGAAAAAATGTGCTAAACAGAAGGAAAACTAGGATTTCAGGGTAAAGATGAAAGTTCTGAACAAAATCAAAGCTTAACACTTTCAAAGGAGCCTTTGGAATGAGAAGCTTGAACCTTTTGCAGTTTTAAAGGCAATTTCTTAATCTCCTTTGAAATCTTCTGCCAAATTAATACTTCTCAGAATCAAAGAGCAGCCATTATTATGAAACCATAATAAGAATTACTGCCTTTCAAAGCAGTAACTTCTGAATTGGCAGTCATAGGAGAGATTTTTAGGACTGTCTAACTTGTGATCATCCAATATTTTTTTTTGATATGTACTTTTGGATGAGATTTATCGTATAGTGTGGCTATCTTTTTTCTCCCTGTCCTATGAACTGGACCTAGAGAGTCAAAATCAAACAGTTGTCCCTATCTGTAGGTATATATCCTTGATAAAAAAAACCCAAAAATTCTACTTCTTGTTCCTAAGGCTTAAGAGGCATTTGGTGCTATTATGTAAAAATATAATATAATATAATATAATATAATATAATATAATATAATATAATATAATATAATATAATATAATATAATATAATAATAAAATATAATAACTTTATAATTCTAAAACATATTTCTAAATTACATGGGTACACAGATACTCTTAATTCACATATAAACCCTTTACACCTAAGTGACAAGCGAATTCTTGAAAACTCTGTTAAATAAGAATTACATCATATAAAGCCATTATCTGAAAGTTACTATTTAATATAATCCTTTGGGGAAGAAAAATCCTGCAATTATTTTGAATTCTGTGATTTATTTTGAACTTACACTTATGTTCCTCTAGATGTATATAACATACGAGATTTTTGAAAATTGTACCTAAGAATTTTTGTAAGTGGAAAAATTATTGATATAGTTATGGAGCTCATGCATGAAGGTTTTTAAAGAAAAGTCACATAAATAGAAAGAAGAAAATGATATTATATATTTTCTATGCTGGGGTATTTGGGAATAAAAGCAAATGGCATAAGACTATTGTGCAGGAAACAAGATCACCTTATAATCCAAAAAAATGTTAGGTACAAAATTATTGGAAAATGGCTTACACTATTATCCATTTGCAAACAATGTTTTCATTATATGGCTTTGGATAATTCATAGAGTGAAAAAACCCAGAGGAGCCAGTCAACATGAATTGTCCATCACAAACTGCAGCTGTAAAGATATAATGAAGAGCATTTGTCAGAATGACATTTGAAAAACAGAATCAGAGCCAAAATGTGGGTGACCCTGGATATTGATTTACATGGATTACCTTGGAACTGCTTTGTAAGCAACAATAGGAAGGCAAAATAAAATACAGTATCAACTTATTCCCACTTCTAATTCTTATCACTGTTTGATCTCAAAGTACTATATGAGAAGAAAAGTAGTACAGAAAATTCATTTTTAAATTAGACACAATCCAACTAATCCAAACTAGTCTAAACCAATCCAAATAATTCAAAAACAGCAGCTGGATTTAGCTAATCCAATACTTTCATTTTACTCTATACTTTTATAAAGAAGCAGGATCTTGCCTTACCAGTTCTTATCTATAACTACTTTAAATCAGAAAACTGTGTTTGTACTACCAGAGACAATTTGATATCACAGGAATAAAAGCAAAAGGGGATATGGTTGACTATTGTTATCTCTACTTTTATAAGCTTCCTGGTTCCTTGCCTTATATATTACTGAGTACTCAAAGAGATAAGTGGATCTCCCAAGTTTCCTGCCAGCTATTGAATTCATTCAGCTGAGGTAAATGTCATTTATCATCATCTATTTTTTCAAAGGGCTTTCAATATTTTTTTTCCCTTAGTGTTGGTATTCTATTTTATGAAAGTTCTTCACTTAAAAAATAGGGAAAAAAGTAAAAGTATTTTTAAGCCTCAGCAAGATTGGAAATGATAATTCACGTAGAGATTTGTATATCAGCAGACACTGAGGAACTGCTGAAGGTTTTGCTTCATCACTTGAACATTATATTAGAATCTGTCTAATAATGTTTTCTCTTCAGTTGTTCAAAAAGTATCATAGTGGTTTCACACAAAAATAAAATCAATACCACACATGATTATCTGGAGAGGTAAGGACAAGTTCATCAGTTTGAGGCAGCTGATCAGAAATTATACAGAGCTTTTAATTAATTTCAGAAATGAAACCATACCTATAATCATGATCCAAATTACGAATAACCAAACATATTGAAAATTAAATGGGAATTTTACTGAGCATAGTCTTCCTCTGGGAAATTATATATAAACTAATAAATTGGGCCTCCTTGTGTGTTCATTTTATGAGTGCAAAATTCTTTCTGCCTATCACTGTAGCAAACACAAAATAAAAGTCAAGCCTTGTTTCATGCAGCCATACACCATAAATAAAGACTGTGCAGAATGAACTTTGCCAACATGCCTAATGCATGAGCTGAAATAGAAACATATTCCCTTTTGCAATCTTTGAGAGGAAAACAGAACACATAAGATTCCAAGGACATAGAGAGAAAAGGTCCGTGAATGATAGTTATTATTCTATATTAGCATTAGAGCTAGATATTGGTAGAGAAGTACTTTTTTTCTCCACTTTAATTCACATATTTCCTGTCCTTACCAATGAGAAGAAGAAAATCAGTGTGAGAGGAAGGAAAGCACCCAGCTTGTTATCAATGAAGATTACAAAAAAGTGGTGCTGTTAACAAGTAAGACATAACCTGATCTAAAAGGAATCTTATAGTATGGACAATAATAAAAAAGATAAGCATACTTTTCTAATAAAATCAATGACAAGTGTTTGCTCATTCATTTCTCTTGGAATCACAGAATGGATCAGGTTGGAAGGGACCACAATGGGTCCAACCTCCCTGCTCAAGCAGGATCAACCTAGAGCATCTGGGACAGGATTGTGCCCAGATGGTTCTGGAATATCTGCAGTGAGGGACACTCCACACCCTCTCTGGGTGATGTGTTCCAGTGTTTGGTCACTCACAGTGAAGAATTTCTTCCTCATGTTCAGGTGGAACTTCCTGTGCATCAATTGCTGCCCATTGCCCCTTGTCCCATTGCTGGGCACCACTGAGCAGAGCCTGGTCCAGAACTGGGCACAGCACTCCAGGGCAACATAGAGGTGTTTGAAGTAATCTTACATTCTTAACAAAAAATTGTGGACCTGTTAATTTAGAATTTGAATGCTGTTGTATTTTGACAACTCTTTAAAGGCAATTGTTTTCACATAACATAGCCATGTAGACCAAAATTTAGATCAAGAAAATGAGATAAGACTTTTAAAAATTATTTTGGCTGGTGGAAATAACAGTTAAATCATAACAAATATGTGAATCTCTACACAAGAGTCCTTGGTCCCTTATAACATAAAAAGAAGCAGACTGTTGCATCAAACAGTTTGTAAAACAGAAACAAATTTGGCAAAGAATGGAAAAGGAAAACAGTACAAAGACTTGCCCAAGCAGTCCAGACTTGATGCAAAAACTCTCCTATTCCTTATTGTCTTTTTTTTTTTTTTTCTAATTTCGCATGCAAGACAGTATAAAACACACAAATTATGTGCTGGAGTTAGGGAAGAAGCATGTGTGTGTCCTTTCTCATCATTTTCAGAAAGAAAGAAAGAAAGGCAGAGTATAACAGAGTTAAAGATGCTGTAATGATGTGTTGAGGCAGCAACATCACACAGTGAAGAGCATCTGCATGGCATAAGTTAGTAACTTCATTCCCCCAGAGGTGTGTATCCACACCTGTGCTAAATTTTTGTGGGGTTTTTTAACATATAGCCTGTGCAGCTATGGATTGATCCCCTTTCTCTTTTTCTGTTAATGTTCTCTTTCCAGAAGTTCTTCGCATGTTAATAGCATCTTCTAAGCAGCACATTCAGGAGTGTTTATCACAACCTGAAAAGTTATGTAACTAGACCCAGAGGACAAAACAAGATGAAACTCGGGAAACATAA
The DNA here is from genome assembly GCA_035048045.1 of Chlorospingus semifuscus. Classification (NCBI taxonomy): domain Eukaryota; kingdom Metazoa; phylum Chordata; class Aves; order Passeriformes; family Passerellidae; genus Chlorospingus; species Chlorospingus semifuscus. The sequence continues at coordinate 11,813,057 of JAWWMS010000001.1, forward strand.
GAGAAACTTGTGGCATCAGCAACTCATAAGACAAAATAGTTCAGCACTTGCTGCTTTCTAAAGTTAATAAGCAGATATGTGGCAGTAGGTGGAAATGAAATCTGCACTTTCAGATCCATCTTATCTACCTCTAACCCCTCTCTTGCCATTTTAATTGGAAATTCTTGCCTCTGCATATTCACATTTCTTTTTCCTCTGTGGATGTCTTTTTCTTTATCACGTCGTAAGCAAACAGTTGTTGCATTCTATAAAGTCTCTTATATGGGCTTGGTGGAAGAAGTGGCTGCCTTGGGAATGTTTGTCTATAAGACCGATTATCCCATCAGTTCACAGAAGCTATGCCCATGCATGGGTAGAAAATGGCTTTTACAGATTGCCTGCTTATTTCTCACTTTGGTTTGTGGAAATATCAAATATGCTTAGGTGTGACATATATGGTAGATAGATATGTGTGTGTGTGACATAAATGATGTGTACACAATATCTGAGGTTCTAAATAATTTTGTGAGTCTTGCAACTCAAAGAGTGACATATGCTCACCTCAAGGGGAAGAAAAAATTAGGAAAGGTGTTTCCACCATCTAATCAAACCATGGCTAAGATTTTAGCAACACTAGCTGCTGTTCTGGCTCCTGGCCAGCAGCTGTAAAATCTGGCTTCCATTTCTGCCTTCTTCCTTTCTGAGAGTAGTTAAGGCCCAAGAGGAAGGGAAGGTGGAAACCCCAAGGTTGTCCTGGTGCTTTTTTCATATGCTCTGTACCTTGTGCTTGGAATGAGAAGAGAAGGAATAAGGAGGCCTTGGGAATCACCGTGGTTTGTGAGCACACAGCCACTCAAATCAGGAGCAATCTCAAGACTCCTGCTTTGAACTGTGGCTGCAGGAGTGAGCAGTGGCTTAGTTCATGCACCTTCTCATCCTGCCTCTTCCTCACCTACTCTTTTCACTGTTTCTCAGTTACAGCATTTTGAAGTACAGCTGATGACCCTCTTGGCAAGCTGATTTTCAAGGTTGCTGCCAATAGCAGGTATTGCTGTGTAACCAACCATTTTTTCTTTTATGTAGCAACTTTTCACACCAGTTTTGCACTCAAGAATTTCATGAGTGGTACCAGGGGATTTATACACCAAGACAAGGTCTTTTATTCAGGCTTTTTGACAGTGATGCATAATACTGTGTCTGGGAGGAAGCAACACATTTGTCTTTTTATCCAGTTCAATAACCTCTCCTGCCTGTGTTTGCTGCTACAGAGGAAGGACTAAGCTGGGAATCAGGGCTTTAATTTTTGACTACCACCTGCTGGTGGAATCTGTTTGACCATGCCATTTATAAGTCTGGCTTTGTTGAAAGGCAGGAAAAAAACACCAGTCTGCAAACTTTTCTACCAGCTTTGATGGAACCTACTGTCCAGACTCAGCTCTGATATTTTTTGCTTGTCCTACTTACAGGGGGATCTGCCCTTCCAAGCAGCTACCAATATAATTTTTTTTATTCCCTTCCTCTGCAAAAGTAAATTTAACCTCACAGTCCTCTTGCCTGGGGAGAGTTTTATCTAGTAACTACATAGAGATCTGAGAAATGCAGAGGCTAGGTGATGTGCCAGATTGTGCTGCCTCTGTCTCTTATAGCACAATAATATAAAGATCTTTCCTATAATGGGTCTTTATTGTCAATTCCCTAGTTGTTCTTCACCAAAGTACAATTAATTAGTAAAGGGGCTTACCATACAGAAAATTGTTGATGGAGCATCTGAGAAAAAGCAGTAGAGCATAACCCCATGGAAACATACTGTGAGGGGGGAAAAATGTATTTCCATGTCAAGCTATGCCCTTTGTTCCTCTCATTTACATTCTGAGGTTTGTGGTGTTTGGGTTGTTGGGTCCTGTGAGCCCCCTCTTCTTAACTTGTCCCTGTCTTGATGCTTTGACTGCTGTCATTATCTGTTTTTCATTTATGAGCAGGTTTAAAATGGTGAATGAGTTGTCTGAATGTTTTGCAGTGGTAGCTCCAGGCTCCCGCTGTCCCCTTTTAAAAACGACATGTCTCCCTCCTGAGGTTACTCCAAAAGGCTGAATTTGAATGCTAATACAAATTTTTATTATTATTTTTATTGTGATTCAATTCAGAGATTAGGGATAAAGTAAAGAGCTGGGTTTCTGACTGGTTAGGGACTGCTGAAAGTAAGGCTGAAATGCTACTGTTCCCAATGGTTTATTAGGGAAAAGACACAGTTTGCCAATATTTCCTTTAAATATATGAGAACTCAATCTTGCAGAAGCTGTAAAAATCAATTTCACTAATAATTAGAATTATAGAATTTTCTGCCAGTAAATGTGCTATATATAAGGAGGCATTGGACTCCACAAGGTCAATTTACTTGCCTTCAAAATATATCCTGATATCTGTTAATGTAATCCACCAATTAAAAAGTCTATAAATAAGTATTTACTCAATAGATTATAATGTCTCCAAAGGGAGCAATTAGCTTTTAAGGAGAAGTCTTAAACATTCCCATGAAGGTTTTAGTATTTTCTTTAACACTTTGTCTTACACAAATGTACATTTCAGAAATTATGTTTGAAAATCTATTAATTTATTATAAACTTGTAATTTGCATCCCAATGGTAAATAGTCTTAAAATGAGTGTTGATAACGTATAGTTATATTTATTTCATAAATTATAAAAATACGAAAGCAAGTTTTCTTTCCTGCTATAGTGTTGAATATCTTGCTATACACTACAGCCTTTAGTGGAATTACCAATCACATGAGAACAGTTTTTGTCCCAAATAGCTCTCTATGTATTTTACATCCTGGAGATAAAGGGATTTAAAATACTGAGGCAGATTCTTGATGTAAATATCAGTGAGCTGAGCTGATTTAAATTAGCTGAGCATCTGGCCCATTCTCTTTGAAAATAGATAATCTACTTCGGTAATTGACTGAGATTTGTGGGTTTCATTTCTTTCATTTTATATTTAATTGTATAAAATAGTGGCATGCAAATCTAGCCAAGATTATTAAAATTATTGATCACTTATGCTGTCCAATCAACTACAAACTATGCATGGTTATAAACCGTTAGTTTTAGGTTATATTAGAAATTCATCCAATTAGAAAAAATAATAATAATTAAAAGGATCAGGGGTGTGTGTCAAAATATAATTGCACATTGCAGAGATAGCAAATTGTAATAGTAGGACTGGCAGTCATTCTTAGCGGAGAAGGCAAGGGCAAGTTGTGAAAAATTCAAATATGACTGAAATGCCAGTAAATGTCATACTAATAAGAGTATACATTACAACCTACTGTGATTTTTTTCTCCCATGGGTCACCTTTTTTCTCTTTTTCTTCCAAGGTTCCCTGACCACGGGAGACAGCCCTTTCTCAAATCTCTGGACCATTTTCTTTTTGTTTTTTCTTTTTTAATTTCCACCTAATTCATTAAATTAATAGCTTCTGTAATTAATCTACAACCTTTTGCAATATAAGAGCTGTGAATTAGACACATGTAAAACCAAAATAAACCCCCTGGTTTGAAATTACATTGTTTTTATATAATTCCTTAATATGGATTACCCATAGCAGAACAAGATTCACCATGTTTTTTCTGAAAATAAAACTATACTTGTTGTACAGCCACCAGTATAGCAGACTGTAAATCATATTTAGATATTTAGTAAGCAGTGGCAAAAGTGACAAAAAAGCAGCTTGCTTCAGTGATTACAAATATAAACCCTAGCTGATTAGCAAAGTGATTTCCTCTCAAGCTGCATCTGAAAGAAAAGCAATATCATCCCTGATATTTCACTGAAAACAATAATTGAAACAGTCATAGCTTGATTTTCTAGCAGGGATCTTCTCATTCCTGTACCAGAACTTTTTTTCTTATCCTTGGGACGTGTATTTTGGGTATTTTAGGCTGTGCTTCAGACATGGAGTTTTCTCTGTGCTCATCAGTGCCTCACACTCACTTGCCACAAAGGCAGTCCCTGCCCTAAAATAAGTTTGTGTTGTGTGGTTGGCATAGAGAAGTGCTGGAGTAATTTAGAATTTGTAGAAAATAATCTGCTGCATTAGAGCTACGAAGTAAATAAAGACTTTCTTTATGGCTGTTTTTAATAGGCAAGTAAAGTTGGATCAGAAAATCACCTTCTTAAGGTAACTGAGCTGCAGCCTCTCCAGTTCTTCCCTGGACAAGGACCACAGTCATAACCAAAACCATTAGCAGAGCATTTGGAAGAATTATAACACCAAAGGATGCCTTTTAATGCTGAGTACTTTCAATGACTGAAATTATTGGAAAGCATCCATTTCCCTTAAGTTATTTAAGTGCCCAAAGTGGCAAATGGGTGCAATTTTCAGAAGTGTATAGATGAATAATTCTAATTGATCTGAATCACAGAGAAATGACCAGACTCCCCTACAAAATCCCACTTTGCCTTCATCTGCATCTTTAGATGTCTGCATATTGCAAATATTTTCTTTGGGCACCAAATCAAGGAACCATCTTTGCTTAGTTGCTCAGCTGTGAGTTTGTGCTTGAATTAAGCATGTGGTTGTGTTCTTTCCTCAACACAGAAAACTGAAGGATGGGAGGGTCACAGAATCATTTAGGTTGGATCACACCTCCAAGATCATTGAGACCAACCTTTGATTGATCACAACCTTGTCAAACAGACCATGGCGCTGAGTGCCACATCCAGTCGGGTTTTTTTGAACAAACCCAGGGATGGTAACTCCACCACCTCCCTGGGCAGCCCTTTCCAAGGCTTGACAACCCTTTCAGTGAAGAAATTCTTCCTGGTGTCCAGCCTAAACATCCCCTGGTGCAGCTTGGTGCTGTTTCCTCTGGTCCTCTTGCTGTTTGTCTGGGAGAAGAGATCCTTCTGATCCAAAGTACATGGCAGGGGTTGGATGTAATTGCTAATTAGCAGCTGCATTGCTTCCTCCTAACTTCTGTGGCTCTAAAACTTTGATAGTCTGAATTGAGATGCAGTATCTTTTGGTCCAGAGGGAATTTGAAGTCTAATATGTTAATGTGGAATGGAAAATAGATGGGGATAGAGGCTGAGGGTGCTCATTGAAAGAAGAAAATGGAGACTTAGAAAAATAATCCTCATTTAAATCCCTTAGGCAGCATTTTGAAAATCTCTGCCTCGAGTATCAGCTGTGCAAGGGATTGATACCAAACAATAGGGAAAGTACTTTGGATAGTCAAAAAGTATCTGGTTCTTAGATAAATAAAAAGGGCTATAGAGTGTTCCTTTAGTAGCTTTGCATAAATTTTATTTTTAAAAGATCTATTCATTGAATAACAGAGATAAAAGATGCCAGACCCTCAAAAGGTTTTCGTGACAATGTACAACACTGAAGTCTTAATTCATGTAGTTAAAGAACAAGAAATATATATTTCATAGCCTTTCAAAAGAATTGAAGATAAATAAGTGGACTCAGGATTGTCCCATCTATCATTTGTAACAAATATCTTTAGTCTTGGTTGAAAAAAAGAAAACAAATCTTGTAACCTATAAAATTACAATCATATAAGAGGGCAGAATTAGTTACTAAATAAGTGCTTTCCTAAGAGATAGTTTTCTTTGGGGGGCATTGGGATGACTGAATTTCCTAGTGTAGTTTGACTGCAAGTGAAACAGCAAATTGATTTACAGGCTGTGGAAGCTGGAGAAGGCAGGAGTGGCCTCCAGGCACTGTCTTGCTTCATTTCTGCTCCTCCTTCCCCAGCTGGGAAGCATCAAACTGGATCTCAAAGGTGCTGCCCGCTGGACCTGTGGCTTAGGTATTGGGTCATCTTGGATGGGCTAAATCAGAACTGTATCACCAAAATTTCGGAGAGCAGGAAGGTGGTATGGGCTGGGAGCTCAGCTTGGTTGAATTTTGGAGGGGGGAGAAGGAGCAGTAAGGCTGAGGGAGGAGACAGGTTAGAGAGCAGAGCTGCTGTTGGGCAGATTTTGTCAGACAACAGAGGAACTGAGATTTTCAATCCTCGCTTCTAGTGAGCTGGTCCTGTTTGCCCCTGATGTAGCCCCAGATCCAGAGGGTTTTCTATCCTTCTTGAAGCCTTGTGTGAGAGAGAACAAAGAGTAGGAATAGGTATGCAGAGCAGGCTTTCCTCCAGAGAAGAGGTGGAGTAGGATGGAGCCCCAAGGTCCTTGCAAGGTGAGATTCCCTCTGGCCTTTTTTCTCATGCTGGGGAGAACCAGATGTATTCAGAAGTGAGCCTTGAAGTTAGGCCAAATATTTAATTTGAAATATTCATTGTGAACTGGGATGTCACTGGCCTATAAGTGCATCCAGTTGTGTGTTTATTAATTGGACAAAGTGGACCCACTGTGAGTTTTAGATCCCTTTGCATATCTTCCCTTGGCATAAATGTCTTAACCCACAGCTTTGGGTATTTTTAGTGGAAATCACTGTGCAATGCTTTAAACTATTCTAACATAGCATCCAAATTTCTGGAGTCCAGAGGTTCATATTTTGGCATGATTCCTGAAGAGTTAAAATAGCTTAGTATACTTTTACACTGGTAAGGAAGGTCTACACACAGCAGTTACCCCTTTCAGCTAGGAAGAACGCACAGTTATTGCAAATTCATGCAGTAGGATAAACTGAAAGTGTTTCTAATGAAAGAAGAAACAGGAGTGTACTTTTCTGGAAGAGTGGGTGACCTTATACTGAAGTACAAGACTTCTGTGTTCACTTAAGCAAAACATTTCCTGCCTGAAAGCAAATTGAACTATCAGATCTGTATTTTTTTTGTTACTTTAGTAACATAGTAAAGAACACCAGTATTCCAGCACAACTCTTTGCAAATATTTACACTTTTGTTGTTGTTGTTTTTTCAGGGGGATTTTTTGTGATATTCCAGGTACTTCACATTTACAGATAGGAAAGAATTTGTTAAGCAAAGTGTTAAATATTTTTATACAGTTTTTATTTTGTATACTTTTTAATATACCTAATACTTTTGTGACTAGATTAATTTATATGTGGCTATTTCCTATTAGTTATTGAAAGCTTGTGTCATTTCTAACTTTTAAAAGTACAACAGTAGTCCTCAGTGTAGTTAGTAAGAGAATAAAAATACAAAATATTCCATGTTTTGGAATGGAATTTGGTCGAATTTACCTAACTTTTCATGCTAAGGCTTATCAATCCAAATTAGCAGTTGAGTCCAAGGTGCTCCATGGGGGTCAGGGCAATGCCTGGTATGAATCCAGGCTGGGGATGAGCAGATCCAGAGCAGCCCTGGGATAAGGATTTGGGGCCTCTGGTGGATGAGAGGCTGGGCATGCCCTGGCCATGGGTGCTGGGAGTCCAGAACCCCTCATGTGCTGTTTGTGGATGCTCCATCCCTGGAAGTGTTCAAGGCCACATTAAAGGAGGCTTTGAGCAACTTCATTTTTGTTGTTTTTGTTGTTTGGCAGGAAGGTGTCCCTGCCCACAACAGGGGCATTGGAACGAGGTGATTTTTCTTTAAGGTCATTTCCAACCCAGGCCATTTTGAGATTCTATGGTGTTACAGAACTTGAATCCAATAGCCTCAGGTTTTGAAACTTTTCTCAGGATAGTTAAAACAGTTGGTGAGTCTGGTAATGATAATTTTCAACTGATGTTTAATAGTATTAGAATGTGTAATATAAATAAAACCCATCATGTACAGGTGTTATACTTCAAGCAAAAGTCTTCCTTCCCCTGTATTTAGCTCTCTAAAAAGAAGTGACAGCCTGACTTTTTTACTGTTCTACATACACATCATGGATCTGGAGAAGTTATGTCAACTTCAGCATAGGTTTTCAGAGCAAGAAACCAACCTCTAGTTAATCAGTCAGCTGGAGATAGACTTGTTTTCTTTTAGTATTGCTTCTGCATTGTTTTGCTATGGGATAATGTATTTCTTCATGAAATATCTCATATATATATTTTATACCTTATTTGGTTCCACCACACACACTAGAGTCAAGGACATTATCCAGATCTGGAACAAGCCCCAAAGGATTTTCATCCCTAAAATAACAAGATTTTTTCAATTTTGCTCCATATATAAAATTGCTTCCTTAAATTAGGAGGCAATCAATAGGAAACTTTCCAGACCTCTCCGTCACTATAAGCTTTAAAAGAGCACCTACCAATCTGAGTAAGTACAGAAATCTTAGATACATTTTCATATTAATAGCCTAGTGTACAATTTGTGATCTGCCTGATTATTTTCAATCTGTGTATTATGGTAGTTAATACAGGGTGTATTTGTTTTCCCAGCTGATGGTTGTGTTTCAGTAATGGAAAAGCAATCCAGCTGAGCAGTTTCCTTAAAAATCCTCTCACTAAATAAATGGCAAGTGTATTATAAATTCCATAATTTTAAGCTAGGCTGTAAATTTATGATCTCTTGGGATCTGTGTAAGTTTTTCCTGCAGAGAGATTGACTTAGTCCACATCAGCAGGATTTTTTTTTACTAGTAGATTGATGCAGTTATTCTACAGCTCTGCTTATTGTGTTCTGTCTTGCTACTGTAAGATTAGAAAGCTGGCATCAAAGAAGATGAACTGAAAGCTTCATTTATTGGTTTTCAGTTCAGTTTTGCAAAGCACAATAGTAATGAGAAGTATGATATTCATGAAAAATGGTGCGGCTGGAAATAATGTGAAACTCGATAGGAATTAAAAATTTTAACCCGATAAAAAATAGAGTAAGAAAAGGTTGCAGTTCCTTCTGTTACCAGCCCTTTTTAAGTTTCTATTTCTAAGGCATGAGAATTAGATATAAAAAGAGTGAAATATCAGTGGTACTGTGCACAAACAGGTTTTTTTTCTGAAGCTCCAGGTAGGGGCTGGAATTAGAGCCACTGCTTCCCTGGACGTGTGGGATGCAGCCTTCCCTTGGTCATAGGAGCAGGTGAATGGTGTACATGAGGGTCCTTGTGACTGCCTGCCTTTCAGTGCTCATGTGTATGGGACAGAGACAGAAATCTTCTTCCTGGATGCAGGTTGGAAAGAGAATTTTTCTCCTTTCTGCACATTGTGATGAGGTTTACAGGATTTGTATCAGAAGTAAGTTTGGTTTGGGATGGAAGATCCTCAAGCGAAGGGTAAAGTATCAACATCCTCAGAACCTTTGTGGTCTGTGCCTGCTACTTGTAACTAAATAATAATTAAATCTGCAGCAGTCCTATTTCTGAAATGCTGAGTGACGGCAAAAAAGAAAATGTACTTTGCAAGGAGCTTTCTGGGGACTGCCTTTGGGTCTTCCATTCTGGATTTTCTTGTGGCATTGCCCCAGGACCTTTGCTTGAGCACCTTCCTATTTCCCCACCCATCATTCCTTCAGTTTTCCAAAAAGGATGGATTGCTTGTTATATTTTTGCAGTTGGAACTTAGATCTGTCTTGCTTGACAGTAGAGCGAGTCTGTGTCCTGTGGGCTAAGCCCTCAAGGAGCTGGATGGACTCTGACTCCTTGAGGGAGCCAAAAAAATTCAACACTGGTACATCCACCAGAGGATGGTCAGGGCATGGTTTGCATCCTTTAGCTTGTGTGAAAAAACTGTCCCTATAATATGGAAATCAATTTTTTTTCTGAACAAAATGAAATTATAAAACAAACTGTTGCCTGTTTAGTCTCACTCATGTATACAAAAATGATTTAATAGATCTAGTGCTTCATGATTAATGATGATGATGTGCTCTTAATTTCTAGTTCCATTAATAAGCCTGTGGCTTGTGTGAAATAAGATTAACTCCTTCAACATGCAATATCAGTAACAAGTTAAAGAACAAAGTAGATTTTTTCTGTTCTGAAAAATTCAGCTGCATGCAATGCAAAGTCTTTTAAAAAAATTCTTTTTAGGGGTCCACCACTTTACTACTTTTTATAAATAGTTGATTAAATGAAAATAATATCTTCTAGAAATATTGATAGTAGTTATTTCATAAAGAGAATTTATACTTTTATTTCTGGCGATTTATTTTTACAAAATTTTTGTATGTACAGGACTGAATATATTTGTTTATACACACATCTTAAATGTACCATAGACTGATTTATAGTTTAGGTAGTGAGAGAATAACTAGTGCAAGTTGAAAATATTTGTTCATTCTCTAAAAAGAAATTGTAACCTCTTACCTAAACAGTAGTGTTTCAATTTTCTTGGGCTAGTGTTTGGATGGATGAAAACAAACTTTAAAAAGATGAAAAAGTTAATCTTAGAGCACCTTTCTGTAGATTTCACAAAGTTGTTTATGTGACCTCGTTTGGCTGTTACTGCTTTTGCTGAGGTGGTTTCTGAGGAGCAAGCCTGCATTTTCAAGTGGGTGAGCAGCTCAGTCCTGCACTTCTGCTGCTTTTTCATTCAGCTGGCTCATCTGGAGCCCAACTGCACGTTGCTGCAAAGCAAACTGCACAAATAGCACGTAGATGAAGCTGTGACGGTGCAGAAAATCGAAAGGAGGGATTATGTGCTGTAATTATCTGTGTAAAACTCCAAGGGTTTCTGCCAGCAGAGTGAGAGTGGTTCTGCGATGGAGCTCAGCCCGTGCACAGCCCACTGAGCTGAGAGCAGGGCTTGGAGCCTCGGCTCAGCCTCCTGGGCACCCAGAGCCATGGCCAGCCCTGCAGGTCAAGCTGCTGAGCTGTGTCCCACTGAACCTGCTCCATTCCATCTGCCTTAGAGGCAGCAATATCAGGGCTTGATTTAGACTTAAGGAAGTGTTCAGGTCTCAGCACTTGCCATCTTGCCTTGGTCCTTTTCAATGACAAAAACTTTAGCTGGACAAAAGTTAGTGGTGTCTTGTTAACATTGATAAGCTCTGTAGGAAATGGAAAGGTAAAATATATGATAAAATTATAACTGAGTTCTGGTTAAGTGTTTTAGGTGCATTTTCATTGTTATAAAGAGTGTACTTCTGTTATGGTTTAGCTGGACACACGTGATCTGAGTGCTCAGAAATTTCTGTGCTGTCTTTAGGGTGCAGGTTTCTTAACGTTGTATTTGTCACTGGATCAAGTTCTAAATCTCTTCACATGAAACACAGCTGTGAATCCTTCTGAGGTTACTTGGAGTATTTCCTTCATTAAGGTGCTACTCAACATAAAATGAGGTAAAGGAATCTCATCCTCACAAGTAAAAAATGTTTCAACTTGATATTGCAGCCCCAACATTTTTAGCGCCATGCTGAGTTGTGCTCTGCAGTATTTACTGGCTAATTTACAAAGCTCTGTAGTGCAGTTTTGGTAATCAGTGCTATTGGTTTTTGATCAAAACTGGCCAGAAGGAAGGCTTACATACTGGAAAAAACATAAAACAACTTGAGAAGTATGTTTCATTGTAAATAAAGCATTTTGTTTATGGATCTAGAATCTGTAGCAGCCTCTTCCGTGAAGAATAATGCCAGATAGTCTGATGTGAGAAACAGAACACAAAGTTGAATGCATATTTTAAAGTTTTTGTAACTTCATCTCTCTTCCTATCAACTTATATTTCTGTCTTTTCCTGCCTTTTTAATCTTGTTTTATCTTCTGAGAAGATGAACTCTTTGGAGTTCATTCTTTGCTAACAATTAACTAACTTCTCACATTTTTTCTCACTTCACTTTTCCTCCCTTTATTAAATTTAGTAATGTATTTATAGATATAATTTATAGTGATTGTTCCTTTTCAGTTTAATCTTCCACATAACTGCTTAGTATTTTTTTAGTTCTAGTACAGGTTGTTAAAATATCTTTCAGTAGAGATGGTATAGCAGAGTCTGAGGGTAAAAAGTTGAAGAAAATCAGTGTTATCTACAAAGAAATGACACACATCAATGACACTTATTGATCACAAAACTGAGAATTCTTGTGCTTGCTCCTATGTTTCATGATAGTTGCTCGGAACATGAATACCTGATTTTTTCAGCTGCACTGTTTTCTGATATGCATACTGTCAAATACCTTAGGTAAATATCCTGGTGAAATAAAAGAATAGGTTTGAGTTCATATTTATTCAAAAGATTACAGTTTCTGAATGCAATCTAGAAATGTTAATAAAAGGAATTATCTTATTCTTTCTTCTCAAATGGAGAAAAACACTTTTGCTGTTAGTTAAAGGCACATCACCTAACCTGTTACATACTGCAATCCATCCTCTTTATTTGTTAACACAAATTTACACACCAAATCTTTGCCATGCAAGGTTAGATTTAGCTTTTCTACCTTGAGTACCTCCAGCAGAGATGTCAACACCCTAAACTCTTTACCCTGGAGTCCCTTTTCCAGTCAGTAGGAAGCAGTAGGCATTTTTAACACATTTGACAAAACAGGTAGATGAGCTGCAACCCAAAATGCCTGTCCACCTCTGATATCTAAGCCTAGGTGAAATAAACCTCTACTGCAATTTAAAAAAAACTTAATATGCTTATTAGTATGGGCAGATAATTAAGTTATTTGAAATCCACCCGAATATTGAGGTTGAGCAAGAGGCTCAGGGTGAGAATTGGCAGGTTTGGACATTGGACCTCAGGAAGCTCAAGAGCAACATCATAGCATTCTCAGAAAGGAGAAGACAGGGTAAATCTCATTTAAAGTTTTGTTTCTGCAGTATTTTGTGGCTGTCAGTTTGCTTATTCACATATTCAGTCAGGAGTTCATGGTGCCCAAAAACAATGTAAGGATTGCTAGCATGGATTTTTAAAAACTGATACTCTTATTTCCTTTACTCTTACATCCCTTTTATTTTCCTTGTGTTGCTGCTTGCATAAAAGTTTGGAATAGAGAAAAATCATGAGTGGAAAGATAAATTGGCATAGTGCCTCATAACTCTTTATTGCACCTGCTCATACTTCCTAATCCGCTGTCATCCTGACTTTTTGTGTGAAGATTCCAGCACTGATAACAGAGAGATTCTCTTGACGTTGATGGAATTTTGTGTGTAGGAGGATGCAGATAACACACACCTCCCTTCATCTGGGTGACAATTTTTCTGGTCCCAGAATGGCTGAAGGTCCCTGAGCCTGGTGGTGTTTTGCACTGACAAGGCTGGTGGCTTTCCATGGCCACTGGCTAACCCTGCCTGCCACTTTGTTCAAGGTGCAGGTGACAGGAAAAAAAACAGCACATGGTGTTATTGCCAGAAACCCTGAAAATTTCTCTCATCCTTAAACTGCATGGATGCACAAAGTAACACTAAGCAGTATGAAAATTACCTTCTTTTTTCCCTCTCTTTCTTTCTGTTTTTGTGTGCAATCTTCTCTTTACGGGAGTTTGAAAAGGAAATCCTGAATCTGTTCTTTAACATATAATTTTGGTATCTAAAAACAGCACTTGGGATTAGCAGGCTTGTCAGAAAAACAAGAATTTAGATGTTCAAAAAAACTCAACAATCCACCCCCAGCTTTTCAACTGTGTCATGCATTATTGGCTGTACACAGCTGCTGTAAGATGAAGAGAAGGGAAATGCACTGAAAAGCAAAGGTGTTATTTTAAGGACATGATGAAAATAATGGAATCACCCAATCTGCTTTGTATAAAGTGGTTTACATGTTCTGCAAAGAGATGAAAATGCATGCTGATCTCATATTTGGGAAAGTGTTAATTATAGACTCACTGACAAGATCAAGCCTCTCAGAACTTTTCTTTCTTTTGGTTTTCTCTAAAAGCTAAAGAAACTATGACTTGATCCTCTTCTTCCTCTCCTATCTGCACACAGATACCAGTCTGCTTTGTAAATCAGGAATGAAATGAGATACAGCCATCTGACACTAATAAATGATTTTTATGGAGGCATGGAGACTGCAATCATTATTCCTGACAATAGATAAAAAGTTGTCTTCTTCCTGATTCCATTCTTTCAAAAGTGTTTCTGTCTGCCCTTATTTGCTATTTATGGCAGATGTAATTACTGGGTCAGGGTTTTTTCTGTTCTCATAGTCTGTTTGCTTTCAACTTCTGTCCACTTCTAGATTGTATGAAGCTACAAACAAAAGATTAAGTTGTTATAATTTAAAATGGTTTATTACAGTGTATAGATTTATTTCAAGTGCTTTGGTTGTGATTGCCTAATAATGTCCTTTTTTAATGCTGGCAAGTTTTATAGTACCTGCTGATCATGAAAGCTTAATTTTAAAACTTCTTAAGAAAAATAACCTGCATAATAACAAATTGCAAAATTTACTTCAAGGTTTTGACAAAGTCTGAGTTATTACTTTAGTTTTGCAAACAAAATTTTTCTCTTTGCTCTGATTCTCCTCCTCTTTTGGTGTTAACAGTAGATTCTTCATCATTTCCCATTGAGCTTGCATTGCAAGTTCCACAGAAGACCATCCCTGGTCTCCCTCAGCCCCAGTCAGCTTGGGTACCTCCATCCCCTAGTTCAGGTTCAGCCACCAACCTCAGGTTATGTCCCTACTGCAGGGCATCTCCTGGAGTCCCCAAAATGACAAATTATCTTCCTGAGCATGAGGCCACCATGCTCAGGCTCAAGAACAATAAATTTCTCTTTTACTTCTCGTTTCCTTCGTGGGAACTATTTTTTAAAACCTCCTACCTTATTGGTTTGTCTGATGGACAACCCCACACACTATTGTTACCCTTTTTCCTTCATATCTAGGTGTAAATCTGGATATGGGTGCACATAAAGGTACACAAACATTATTGGAATATTGGGGAGAATCATGGGAATAGCAAGCAAAAGAACACCAGCTTCTGAGCTGTAGTTAAGTTTCAAAACAAAGCACTCTGGAGCTGAGTTGAAATTCAGTGTTGTACATTTATAATAATAAAAAAAGCTCTATTTTCCTACACTGTGCATGGCTTTGGTTGCATTTGCAGTGTGAGGCCTGCTCACAAACCCAAGGCACAGAGATCATCCTTTCTTCCTCCCTCTTCTGCTCAGAGAAATACTATTATGAACACGGTCAGAAAGCAGAGCCTTCTATGATCACTTACCTCCAAACTTTGACACTTTCATTTATAAAAGGAAAAGATTTTATTAGAGGAGTGTCAGTTTTTCTAGGATGCATGTTTGCCAAGCACCAAGCAGAGTTTTCTGGAGAATCTGGCACTCCCTTTTGCTGACATGCTGTGATACAAGTTCCACTGTGACCCATCACTCTGTATCAGAGAGCATCCTCTGCAGGGAATGGTTCAGCTAACGAATGACAGATTGTGGGAAGAGCAAAGCACTGAATAGCCAGGAAAGTGGGAGCTCCTGCTGCAGGCCTGTGAGGTGATACTGAGGTAAACAAATTAAATCTCTACAGGCAGCACTAATTGTATCACATCCATGGTTCCTCTGGAGTCCTCACTGTTTCTGTGGCTTTGCATGCCACGTGTATCAGGTGGGAACTCACAAGGACCTCTGCCTTTGTGAGGCACCACACCATGCAGCAGGGAGCAGCACTGCCTCTCCTCTCTGCTCAGGTCCTCACAAGACAAGAAGAAAAATAAGATTACTGAGAAGAGTAGGTTGTCTGTACTCCTCCAAGGGGAAATGTCCTTGTGAAATCTGCTCCTTGTGCTGAGACAGTGATGAGGGAGAGGCTGAGGAGGAGGCAGAAGCCTTCCCAAGCCATGTACTGTGACGGTGTTCACAGGGGTTCTTAGATGAGGGAAGAGACGAGGATTTGACTCCACATTTCAGAAGGCTTGATTTATTATTTTATGATATATATTACATTAAAACTATACTAAAAGAATAGAAGAAAAGGTTCATCTCAGAAGGCCAGCTAAGAATAGAAAGGAATGATAACAAAGGTTTGTGGTTCAGAGAGTCTGAGCCAGCTGACTGTGATTGGCCATTAATTCCAAACATCCACATAAAACCAATCACAGATGCACCTGTTGCATTCCACAGCAGCAGATAACCATTGTTTACATCTTGTCCCTGAGGCCTCTCAGCTTCTCAGGAGGAAAAAAATCCTAGGGAAAGGATTTTACGTGAAAAGATGTCTGTGACATGATGGGGACACACAGAGTCCCTGGATTGAGAGGCTGAATGGGGCTTCAAGAAGGAAATCCCAATGCTGAGATTTCTCCTTTTCTGATGAGCATCTTTGAATACTCTCAGCCCTCCAAAGAGGATGGTTTGGAAGCCCCATGCCCAGGGTTTTTCCTGTCCTGCCTGTGCACAGCCTCAGAGTGGCCCCGTGCCATGAGCTGAGCTGGCCACCAGCCCCTCCATGGACCCCCTGCCCATGGGGAGAGCACCCTCCTGGCTGGCACTGCAGGAGATGCTGCTCCTGCAAGAGACCAGCCAGTCAAAAATCATTCCCTCTTCCCAGCCAAATGCTGGCAGATATTAGAGACACATCTGAGCTGCTGCTTCACTGCAAATGGAAACCACCAATATCTGCATCTTTGAGTTCAGGAAGGGTAGATGAAGTATACCAGAAACAAACAAAAAAAAATAGTAATCCACATTGTATAACTCCCTGCCATTCTCTCAATTAATGTGAAATAATTCCTGTTCCATGCATACATGCATAAATATGCAATATGTAAAATGTACCTTATTACTTGGCATTGCAGCCCACTGTCAATTTGAACTAGAGACTCTTCACAATTGCTAGGCAGGAATTTAGCAATTTAGCTCATAAAGGGGAAAAAATTGCCACACTTTATATACAGTGCTGTTTTCCAATCATAAAAGGTAAACATTCCTAACCACCTTCAAAACTGAATCTCAAGCAGAGGAATGCACAGAGGAGTATCAGGCTCTGGTGCTCATCTCACCAGAAATGGTGATTCGTCTCTCATATCCCAAACTGGATTAATCATCTTCAATTATGAATTGCATTATGAATTAACTTTTCATTGACTTCAGGACTCGAGATGTAAATTTATCTATGCTTGTGAGAAGCAGCCCTGCATCAGAAAAATGGTTTCCATGTCACCCTGGGATACCTGCAATATCATATCTCATAGCTGCAAATGCCCAAACTCCCATTTTCCCCCCAAAGTACTTGGATTTCCCAGTTTTACAATCTGTGTTACTCCAGCGAACAGGTGTTGGATAAGAGAGGACTTTTGGAGCAAAGCCAAACACTGCAGGACCTTATGGGGCAAAATCAGAATTACCTGCATGGGCCTCCCTTTCTAGGCTACCTGAGAAGAAAAGCAAAGAGGATCAGCAGAGGAGGGAGAGCAGGATTTCCCTAGAGCAAAACTAGTCCTAGGTATATCAAGCAATTACACTCATCTTTTAGTCTAACTGTTTGTCTTTTCATTCACATTGAGAAAAGAGATTTTGTCAAACTCTGCAACACTTTTTTCTCTTTTTGGTAAATATGTCCACAGGAAACTTGGCCTTCTAAAAGACAGTCAATTCCCTAATTAAGCATTTTCTCCCTCTCTCATCAGTAACAGTGAAAACATATCAGGACATAGTCCCTGTACAAGATGCCTGGCAATGGCAGCTTCTCTTTCCAAATCCCCTGGACAAATTCAGTAACTGCAGTAAGGATGTGAGGGATAACATCTGAGGCCCCTCTGGCCCTGCAGCCAGGAACCAGAGATGTCTGTTCTCATGGCAAACTTTTCCATCTGCTCCTTCTGATCACAGGGAGAACAGAGGGAAGCACGCAGTGTAAGTGAACCATCACTTATACCCTGCATGAGCCTCCACTTCCAAATTAGGAGAAAAACAAGGGGAAAAAATAGGAGTAATAAGTGGCAAGCAGGTGCCTGGCAGGGCAGATGGACATGGGCAGCCTGTGAGTTTGATGATTTGGTGCTGGAAGGGGGAAGAGCTTTCGTGGTTTGCAAATCTGGCTTTTCATCTACAGCCTCCAGGAAAATCACCTTCAAAGTGAAAGCTTGGGAAAGCAGCCTCAAGTCTTCAAGTCATCAAAGTTATTCCTTGTTTATCTACAGCAGGTTCAGCCATGTGGTGGAGCAAAGGCTCCTTTCAGAAGCCCAAAAAGAAGAACTTGGCATCAAAGCCTCCCTATTCCTGCAAGAGAGGAGATTATGACCATGCAGCTTTGGAGTTGAATCAGCCTCTTGGAAGGTTCATATTCCTAGACCAAGGTGAATCTTCACCTTCCAGGCCCACTTGTACTCAAAGTTGTGATCTCTCAGAGACATAAAATTTAGATCAAAACAATATAAATGAAAGTTATTCTGTGGCCTGTGATATACGCATGGAGAAGATTCATAACTTTTACAGAATTTTAAAAGAAAATTTCAAAGGCTAATAAGGCCTCTCCACCTGAGCTGTCTGACTTCTGATTTTTATCAGTCCCCATGCGAGATTCCTCACTCTGTGCATAAATAATCTCCTTGCAAAAGAGCAGAATACTAATACTAATTCCAAAGTATTATTTTTGAGGGAAATGTACATACTGCAATAATGAGATGACCTAAGAAATTAATTTTTCTTCTTTAAACGGCATAAAGAAAGTGTAGCTATCCAGTCCTGGATACTACAGGACTGAAGACAACACAAGAGGCTGTGATGTTTTCCAGTTCTGTCAGTGTGAATGTGCTGTAGTGATTTACAGACCTGCCACACAGAGCAAAAAGGTGGGTACATACCCAGAGGTGAGAAACATGGATATCACAGCTGCCAGGACTTGGCTCCTGTTTGCAGGTCGAGGAAGGGACTCAGAGCACCTCTGTCAGCCTGAATCAGGTTTCTGACAAAGTCTTTATGAAATATTAAGTGCTAAACATCTGCTCTTCAATTGTATTTGCAGGGACCTCCATGGCAGGGAGGAATGATGAATCTGACTCCATGCTCTCAGAAGGGTAATTTATTATTTTATGATACTATATTATTTAACAGAATACAATACTAAACTATACTAAAGGATACAGAAAGGATACAGAAGGCTAAAAAGATAATAATGAAAACTTGTGACTCTTTCCAGAGTCCCAACACAGCTTGGCTCCAATTGGCCAAAGAGTGAAAACAACCCATAGTAAAAACCAATGAAACAATCACCTGTGGGTAAACAATATCCAAACACATTCCACATGAGCAAAACACAAGAGAAGCAAATGAGATAATTATTGTTTTCATTTTTCTCTGAAGCTTCTCAGCTTCCCAGGAGAAAAATCCTGGGCAAAGGGATTTTTTCAGAGAATGTGAATGCCACACAGCTCCATGCACTGAGGAGTACAGATCCTACAAGGTGCCCTTTTATCCTCTTACAAGGTGTCCTTTTATCCATCCCAGTGCTGGAGCTGAGAGCAGATTGCTCACCACGGGTGTGAAAGGGTCCTGTGGAGCCCTCACTGCCCTCCTCTGAAGGCTGAGCATCCTTACCTGGGGGCACTTCCACAGATTTTACCACAGCAGCATAAATCACAGTCAGAAGCTAAACCAAAGGTTTACAATGCAGGTGCTATGCTCACATTTTTATAGCCCATTATAGAACAACAGAATTAAATATTTCCACTAGGCTGAAAGTGCAAAAGGGGTAATGTCCTGGGGAGAACAGAAATTACAAAGATTCCAGATAAAATCTCTGTACTAGGATCAGCAGTGGTGAGAAATTACAAGTCATTTGATTACATTACAGCCTTGCAAAGATCCTTGTGGATCTCTGAGACAGCATGATCTTACCTCTCAAAAAAAAAGAAAAAATTAGAAACATAGGTTCCCATCAAGCAAGTTAAGCAGGTGTTTACTTCAGTACTGTTACTTCATAATAGTGTGACCAAATTTGTTTCCCACACTAGGGTCCTTTACTACCTTTACAGCAGCCTCCACAACCTAAGCAGAGATGTGTACAATTATAATTATTTTGAGAGAACGCAATTTAGCCATGTTTTCACTATCACCACAAGAAGACAGAAAGGATTTTAAGGGAAATGGGGAACCACAAGAAGCCACGTGCAGACTACAAACTGTGCCTACAGTCAAGCATCTTACCAAATGGGGGCCTTGCAAGTTGAGCCCTGTCAGTGCATCCAGTGCCAGCTGATGCAGAGAAATGCTGGACTGGCAGCTGAGCTTTGCCATTTACTGCTTTTACTTTCTGATTTCATCAGGAGAAAATTATTTCTGACAAAGGGCAGCTAATTCACATTTGTGAACCTGCCTTTTTGCTAACCCCTGAGTTCTCTGCTGTGCTGCTGGAATCTGAAATGTGAGGAATTTTCAGAACTCTGGGCCTGTAAGCTAAAGCTTAGACTTAAACACAGGATTTGATTTGAGACTTTGGAAAAGGCTTCTAAACTTAAGTGCTAGAAGTGGATTTATAGTTCAAAGCACTTAAGTAGGAGAAAGTTTAGAGTTTAAGATATAAAAGTAGTTATAGAGGTAAACAAGGAGTTTAGAATGTAGTCCTGTAGGTTTGTGTGTCATAACATGATTAATCAAGAAATCTTACACTGTAGTATAAGTCTGTAAGACAAAATATTTAAAGATTAAGTCAAAAACATAAATATCCTTGTTGGCAATGTTTTATTAATTAATAAATCTTTAAAAAGTCTTATAACTAAGGGTTTTAGAACCTTTCAAACTATACTATTAACAATGTGAGCCAAACTCACCCTTCTTGCTTATGCAAAAGATAAGGAAAATAAACTGTATCATCAAAATAAATTCAGAAGTCCCATCTCAAATTCTTTCTAAAATTCCTCACCCTGTGCCATCCAATCTAACACATATATCATTGTGAAAAGTTTTAAATTTAATTTACTACTGTGTTGAAGTCTTTAGCATGGAGCAATGTGACAGATTTTACCAACACTTATTAAAAATAAAGCAGAATGGAGCAAGCCATAAATAAAATAAAGTGCTGGCAAAGCCTGGAATGCAATGAATACATCTGCACTTACAGCAGTGGCCAAACCATAGTGCTCTATCATAGGAAAGTAGCTTGAAATAAATTTCAGTGCATTTGATATATGATACTGCTCTTTTAAAACCAAGACTAGAGCAAGCTTGTGAACTTCAAAGTGAAGCTGTTTCCGGTGGGAGGTTTATTTTGTTATGAGCTGACATACTGTAGCTGTGACACTGAGCAGAGTTGCAATGTCAGGGTTCACAAAGTTCACCCAAAGGCAGACAATCACATGAGCCTGACAGCAAAAAATGCCACAGGTCGGGGGGGGGGTTCTTCCAAAGTTTAATTTCCCAAGCAGTTTATCTCACACAGATTGCACACAACACCCCCTACTCAAATCACAGCACAGAATGCGGCCTGAAGTGAGTGTTTGAATTTCTTTCTGCCTGGTGTATAATAAATCCAATTCATGTCAGGCAGGTTTGGCACTAAGCTATGTATTTGCACATTTCTGTTGGCTTAAGTCACACTTTCTGTTAGGAAAGCTGCTCAGAAAGGTTTATTTCCTCCACTCTTATAAATTGTTGGCATAAACAACCATTCAAAAATTTAACCTCAGTTACCTGGCATTCTAATGGTTTACACTGAAACCCACAAACCTGGGTTTCTTGTTAAAATCTGTGTGTGTGAATTTAAGTGTATTAACTTTCAAAATATTTAAATTCAATGTAAGAGAATAAGAAGGGGGTGGAAGACATCTGACAGCAGCAGCACTCACTTCCACTGCTGCCTGACTGCAGAGTGACACAGGAGAGCCCACACAGATCAATCCTGAACTGGCAGAAAGAAGAGACAGGAAGATACCATCTTTTTTTTTCAAATTTTGCTCTTCCCTTTCTGTACAGTTTCCTCTGCAAAGCAGTGTGTCCCCTCTCAGCATTAGCTCCTTCTCAATCTTGGTTCCTTTCTCATTCAGTGGGAGGGATGGGAGAGGGATTTGGTTGTTTTTTGGGGGTATTTTTTTAGTTTTTTTGTTTCTAGGAAGGTCAACAAAAAGCTTAAATGTTTTAAAAACCAAGCTACACAGCAGCTTCAAAAAGAAGTGCAGTCAGACTGGACAAAAGGTTTGGTATGAAGCACCAGAGCACTTGGACAGTGGCACAGATTCACCTGGGTCATGCCTGAGGGTGCCACAGTATCCCCAGACTAAGAATGAAGGGATGAATAAAACATGCATTCAGGCACTGACTCATACACATCCAGGCACACAAACTCTTGGCACTTCTCCCCCTCTGAAATAATACCGGGGAAAAAGAATCCAAACAACTATCCCAGGGAAAATTATTTTGTGCTTCACAAATTCTGGTACAGAAAGGGGATTTATGTACAAGCAAAGTGTTTGTTCATGCAGCTGGAACTGAGCTTTTGGAGACAGGTACTGAAGCAATGACTAAGTCTTTTGTGTCTCCATTTACCTAAAACTTGATTAGCACGTTGACATGCAAAACACAGACACTTTCCAAAAAGAGTTACAGCACATCTACCAGGGGAAAAGGAGCAGTGCCAGAACAACATCATACCATTCCTACTTTGCTAAAAACTCAGCAGCTCTGGTCAGTTAGCAGATTTTGAATGATTTTTCTGACATCTTGCTACGTCATCTGAGCCTGGTAAATGAAAGGCAGCTTTCTTTCTGCTCCCACAGCTTCATCCCTGATGAACACCCTGCAGCTGGCTACGGGGGTAGTGCTGGGGAGAGTTTATGGGTAGGATTAAATCTGCCTCCCTCCTTCAGAAGGCTTTTTGTACGCATGCAAGGGAGAGCAGAGGAGAAGGCAGAGCTGGGCCAGGAGCACTCTGGAAGGAAGCATCACTCCTTTCTTGTTAGAATCTGTGTGTGAGCTGAGCTGGGTGTTTAGGGGGTGCTCAGGCAGCAGCTGACACCACAGCAGAGCAGGGAAGCAATCTGCCCCCTGCCCTTTCTGCACAGGGGGTTTAGGGATGTGCAGTTTCCTCACAGCTGTGTTGGGATGGGTCCTTTGTTTGCTTTTGAGACAGAATTTGGTCTATGTTCTATGAACTATATCCACCATCCATGTATTCCTCACATGAGTGTTGCTAATCCTTTTCCAAGCGTTTCATATGTAAAAGGGGAAAAATGAAAACACAAAAGGCAAGTAAATAGCTGAGCAGATAGAGATCATCAAGTCCACTGACACTTGACATAAACCAGATGCTGAATGCATTAACAGTGATGCTTATAGAGTGATGTAGCGAAGTACAGAGACACCAAAGCTAAGCAGGGAAGAGCTCTTCATTGCTGGAAGCAGACAAGCCAGGTGAGCTGAGAAACTGGAGATGTTATTGAGGATGTCTAGTTCAGGCTCAACTGCTCCCAATAACAAATCCAATTCTGGTTCAGTATAGGCTGAACTGCTCCCAATACCAAAGCCAACTCACTTGTGTCTGCACAAGTGTACTGCCAAAATCAATACTTCCCAAAACACGTTGAGTTTGGTAAGTCACGAAGGAAACAACAGTGCCACACTACAAGAACCCTTTAATCTTAAAATTAAGAGTGTGCCAGCTCAGTTCAAAAGCATTTGTTTTGCACCCTCTGCCTGCATTCTTTAGTTGCATTCACTGTAAAATTTTACACTATTTGGAGTTAATAAAAAAATAACTCTAAAACCCCATAACCTCCGAAACACAAGTAGTGACTAGTCACAGTCATTTGTAGGCTAAGCAAATCAGAAGTGGAAGAGGTTAAAACAGAGGCAAAGAAATGGATTCTTCTCTACTGCACCTATTCTATTCAGGAAACCTTTCCAATGCCCCCTGCTACCTCCCCCAAAAACCAGCACACCCCACAACAACAGGGTATGTCTAAGAATTCAGAACCTCCATCAGACCCCAACTTGTCTTTGAAAGCAGTTAAAAAATATTTTGCTCCTCTTTCTAATAAAATAATTTAGATAAGAAGACTTAGACTGTATCCAATAATGGGCTCCTACGGAGTCCAGCAGCATTTAAGCAGCACAAAAGATATTATCTGCTTTAAAATCTGTTTTGCCTCTTTGCTGTGGTCACATGTTCCTTTTGTTCTTTTTCATGTAATATAATTTTACAAATTTTATCAAAAAACAGAGGGAAGGAAGGTGATCTAATTTCAGCGGGAATGTCAAAGGAAATTTGTGCCTACTGTAGCAGCAAGTAATGATGTGTCTGTATCAAAGAAAAGAAATTTATTCTTTTAGTTGTCCTCCTGCTGGGAAGTGCCAAACTTCTTCCCAAAGATCCTATTCTTTAATTCATGCATTTTACATGAATGCTACCACGTACGTTATTCATTTTACATTCAACCAAGGAACTAATTAAGACAATAACTACAAATATGTGCTAATCCACAATTAATGAGCACCCTTGGAAGTACTGTATGCTCCCACATATGTTAAACCACCATATACAGCAGCTAAAAAAATTACCCAAATGGGCTCATGTGTCAACTAGGTATTCTTGGCTGGAAATACCAGTTACTTGTAATAGAGTAATAAATACAAAATATCTGGCATATCACCTTCCCTGATTATGTATTGGCAGCATTTTACCAAAATAAAGTCAATCATGTGGTACCCCTCTTGCTGCCACCCCCCAGATCCCTTCTCCTGAAAACAGCTGAAGCTTCCTGGCCACTCTCAGCCAAGGCTGACAGCAAAATAAAAGCCAAAACTGTTTAAACTCAGGCTAAACTTCTTTAGATGACCATCAGTTTTCATGAGGGGTGATGTTTGGTATGGCCTCAGAAGCAGAGAGGGAATGGTTTCAATATGAGGGCAGTGGTCACCTCCTCTGCTGTCCAGCACTCCATGGATTTCCAGTGGTGACAGGGATTAGGGAACTGGGGTGTATACAGGATGTGAAGCATAAATTACTGACTAATTAGGTTTAATTAGATTTTTGCCTGTAGAGCAACCCATTTAAGCTGTAATTGCAAGCCATGGGAACCTAAACGATGGCATTTACACGAGGAGGACTGCCTAGCTGATCTCCTTCATCAGTACTTTGTGCCCCAAAAGGGAGCAGTTGGTCTTTCCTAGGATTTAACTTTCTGCCTTTCCTGTTAAAAGATAATAAAATTATTCAATCCAAAGAAAATGAATCACTTAAAGTAAGAAGTCCAAGAAATCATTACTCCTCTGAAAACTCCTCAAACTTGGACAGAGTCCTGCAGATTGCTGAAGAGCCAGGAGAGCTGGAGCTGCAGACCTGCATGCACTTCTCCACAAGACTGTTAGGGAGAAATCTCCCTGATTACTGGGGAAGGAGCAAAAAAATAAGAACTGGTTTCAAAATCCAAGAGTGCAGACATGTTTCATGCTCAGGAAGCAATTTCCAAAGCTGAAAATTCAGGCCCTGCAATGATGCTGCTTCTGCTTTCTCCAAGGCCAGTCTTGGAACACAACAGCCCAGCACAAGCACCAAACCTCTAATTTGTTCTCCAGAGCATTTTCCTGATACATCAGATCCAAGTAACAGCAGATAAATTTTCTGTAACAAAGACATGATACATTTCCTCATGCTTTAATTTTTGTTTTGCATTATATAAGACAGCTTTTTAAATGCAGCAGACACCCACCTCCCTCCTACCTCCCCATACAGTCTGTCCATATACCTATGAAAAATATATTATTAAAACATTACTCAGAAAAAAATGCAAATCTAACGAAATTCCATCTTGAGAGAAGAACAGAAAAAAAACAAAAGCTGCACCCAACTCTATATTTGTCCCACAGTATGTGATAACCTTTGTACCTGAGACAGGATGTGAGATCCCATCCCTTTGCTAGTACTTAAGGTATATATTATGGGCTGTCACAAGGCTAAGTCCTTCCACATCAGAAGCCTCAAATGCTGCCACTCTGAGCTGAGCCTCTGGCAGAAATGCCAAAAGCAGGACTGTGTGTCCAGCACCAGCTCCCACATCAGCAAACAGTTTGGTGGGAAGCACTTCCTAATGCAGGTTCATAATCTGGTTTGGGTTAAAAGGCATTACAATTATTGGAGTTCAGTCATCATTTCTGTCATTCAGCCGACATTTAAAAGTGTTCCTTGCCCTCCCTTTAAACACTAGATTTTGAAAAGAAAGCACATCTCAGCAAAGTATCGTGGTAAGCTCCTGACTACAACTACGACCTCAAAATTGTAATAAGAAAAATAAAGCAACAAAAGCAAATTATTGATTGCACCTAAGCAGTAGATTCCTCTCTAACTGCTCCAATACATCAGGTAATCCAGGAAAGAGAGATGGATGACTGGCAATTTACTCCATCTCCTGAGACTATTTGCCTGGAGGAGGCTTCTGTTTTCTGTCCATGTTTGTGCAAGATGGAATATTCCTCCTGTCTTTTTCTTCAACTACTTTTCCAAATAGCTGAATTAAGTACAACTTCAGGAGGGAAAAAGGTCATGGAAACTCAGCTCTTTTTCTCTAAAACTGGAATTCTTCCTCCTCCCTTTTTCTCCTAAATTAAATCATAAAGCACAAATATAGTAAGCACAATGCCTCTTTTTCAGTTTTGCCATTTTTATACTCAATTTTTATTTGCTAGCTAGAATCTATATATGTACACATCATCATTATATATATTCTATATAGAACATATATAGAGAGCACTGTAAACCTAATTTAAGAATTCTTGCTTTGCAGTTTTCCAAGAATGCTACAGTTTTTCACCATCCATACACGATGCACATTTCTCACTAAATGCTCAGCCTCTGCCTTGCTGTTTGTTCATCAAACACACCACACACAGCAGGTTCACCTGCCAGTCCAGACTGCACATTTTTGTCATTAGACCCTCCAGAATGTCACCTCTGTGCAGCTGAATGAGATGCACTTCTATCACTACAGCTCTCCAGACAACAGAGACAGAATCAGAGTCAGTCCCCTTGTCCTCTTCCCCACTGCCATCCACAGGCTGCTTTTCTGTACTTTTGATGTTTCTGTTACCTGCACCAGATGTTAGTCTGGCTGCTGCTGCCACTGAGGAAATTAGTGACAAAAATTCTGGGGAATCTACCAGGAGGATATATCAGTGTGCAGGGATCAGTTTTTGAGTTTCTCCAAGAGCAGGTTGGTCTTGGGAAAGGGACAAAATTCAGTACTGAAGCTAAAGGTTATACTCTTGGAGACTAGCAACAAGAACCAGCCCAAATTCAAAAAATCTGCATTTCAGATGATCAGGATCAGGTTCACCAATCCCCAATGACCACAGAGCAGGCACTGATGCAGTGCAACAGGAGTGATGGCTCATCCAGTAGGGAGGTGTCACCAAGGCTAAGATGGCCCTTTGTCAAAACGCTTCCATAGCAAAATTCTTCTTCTTTTCAAAGAAGAAAAGATGGGTTACTGTTATAGGAGAAGGAACAGAAGGCCCAAAATGCACAGCAGACACCCTTAGAGAAATGTGGGCCTCCCTGGTGTCCAGGGCAAAGGGGGGAAGTGAAAACTTCCTGCCCAGGTGTAGCCCTTAATCCTTACCTGTCAGTATTCTCTCATATACTAATTAGGCTTCTAATTACTGAAAAATAAAGAGGCATTTCAACTTTTCTTAAGGAAAAAAAAGGGGACACAGGTCCTAATACAGAAGAAATATAATCAAATGTGGAGGTGAAGATCAGTTACTAAATGCTGATATGCACTCTGGCCAAGCTGAAAACATGTCTGGAATTGCAGTCTGGATAGAAAACCCAGCAATATCCATAAAGGACTAGGCAGGCATTGCAACTGAAATGAAGTTAGCAGTCAAGCTGGGGACCCCAAAGAATTATCTGGAAAAATAACAATCATATGAATGAGCTGAAAATTTGCATCTAAACCAGACCCACAATCAACATACATAGAAAATGTAATGGCAGTATGAGAAACTTACAGGCAGGGCTAAGTTAAATTCCAATTTCATGGCAATGGCCAAAAAAGTCTTTTGACATGTTACTGCAACATGGCAGGGAGTATGAATGGGACTGATTGGCTTCATAGTAGGAGGAGTGATCAGGCAAGAGAGAAAAATACAGAGAATCTTCCTCCAGAGGAGGTGAAATGAGATGATGGGAAGAATCTCATCAGTTAAAATAGTGCTGCCTAATTATTTCCCTAGTAAAGGCAGCTGATATCAAGAGACACCAATCTCTAATTAAAGAGAAATAGGAGGTGCACTTTGAAATACCACCAGGAGAAAAGGCTGACCCAGAAATTGTTCTGTGCCTTTATGTGGCTGCCACCTCAAGTAGTTCCTTGAGAGCACACAAGACATGCTGACCAAGAAGGGTTCATCTACAAGGACTCTGAA
Organism: Chlorospingus semifuscus; assembly: GCA_035048045.1. Taxonomy (NCBI): domain Eukaryota; kingdom Metazoa; phylum Chordata; class Aves; order Passeriformes; family Passerellidae; genus Chlorospingus; species Chlorospingus semifuscus. The sequence continues at coordinate 11,841,130 of JAWWMS010000001.1, forward strand.
AAGCCTGACTTCAAGAAACAAGCAAAGTTCAGATTCCACATTCACAAACACCTCCCAAGCACTGAAAAACTGAGGTAGAATTTTCAGTGAAAGACACTCAACCATTAGAAACAGGACTGGGATCCCCAGCTCATTTATCTTGGGTCAGTTGTTGCTAACATTGTCTTGACATTTAAGTGAAGCACTTCCCTTTGGCAACAACAGAACTATGTGTGCCATATTAAAATATCTTGGATTTGTTTCTTTCTGCTCCTATGGTGAGGACTTGCTAAAAATTCCTGGACTTCAGAACTCCAGCAATAATTCCAAAACAAAATATTGGAAGCACATTTTTTCAAATGCCTGTAGCAACAAAAATAGAACCTTGAGCATCTCAGGAATCCAGTGCCCAGTTGCATAACTTTTCCACTCTCTTCTTCCCAACTTTAGGACTCAGTGTTGGGGGGTGAAGCAGGTTGGAGAAAGGGCATCACAATCTTGAAAGAAAGGTGCTATCTGTGGAGCTCCAAAGGCAATGGGAGAGATCCCATTCAAGAGATGAAGGGATTTACTCTGTGAGTGGTGCAGGATAAATCTGTGTGCCTTATTGTTCACACCACTCAAAGCACTTCCATTTCAGCTTCTACTTTTCCTCCCCTTCCATGCTCCACTTGATCCTCAGGAGAAAATGTGCACTGCTCAGCATGAGCCCAAACGTGCTGGGGGATGTCATCACCAGTGAGCTGCTGATCCTCTGTCACACTGTGCAGTGTCCTCTGCTGAAGGACACCCTGTGCCTTGTGCTGCTCCCCCACCACGCACAAGCAGCCTCCATTATCAATTACTACCTTACAGCACCTCAAAACCCAAACCTGGTGTCTGTTTGTAAGACAGGAGGTGGCAGCTATACACAGGAGCCACAGGTACAATCCTGCATTTTAACAACTCCTATCTGGATGGAAACGAGTCAAAACCTACAAGGTGATTTTGTCCAGGGGCTGTTTCTGTGATGAAAATGCAGCCACATCATAATCCCAGCAAAATCACATTCTGAGACAGAGCTGTCTCAAAGGCAACGTTGATCCTTGAAGATTCTAATCACTGGCTTCAACTGTTCATCACTTTCACATCCCACAGAGTTGTAAGGAATAGAAAGCAGCACTGCAGCTTCTCTTGTCAGCTAAGTCCCCCTCCTATTCTGCATTTTAATGAAGAATTTAATCTAAAATAATTATTTGCAGATTGTTCACTCAACTCCAACTGTTAATTTAAAAGAAGCAAGCACATGAAGCCCTCCAGGAGTCCTAAAACACAATCTCAATATGCACAGAGTTATTATTTTTAGATACCTATAAAAATTCGTCCATGGTAATATGACACAAAAGCTTATTGCCATTCCACATTTCTGCTCGTATCCATCACCTAACTTTGGAGAATCAGGTCCCCCTATCCTGGAAAACTGAAAATGCTGAATGTGTGGGGGTTGCTCTGAAGCCAAGAGCATGTATATGAGACCAGCATATCAACTTTCAAAACTGTACATGACAGAAAGATCTAATTTTTTTCTCAGATACCAGAATAGACAGTATTAACAATGACATTTTCCTCATTTTTGGAGAAGTGAGCTCTTGTGCTTCAGAAGCAAAGTTACTGGAAACAGAAAGGCTATCTGGATTTCTACCAAAGCACTATCCGTGTAGTCTGAAAAGGGATTACATATTTTAAATCACTACCTTGGTAGCTGGTTTTTCATATAGCCCCAGCTTTGTTTGGAGAGATTTTTTTCCTGGCTTCACTTTTCCATCTACAGCTTTTTTTTTGCCTCCTCATGAATTTTGTGTGTTTGTGGGAGAAGGTGCAAGGGGAAAACAAAGAGAGAAATCAAAGGATGAAGGCTCTATAACCTTTCCACATAACCAGAGCTTGGTCACCCTTAGATTAAACAAGTTCCTGCCTATTTTTGAACAGGAATTCCTGTATTTTAGCTTGTACCCATTGGTTCTTATCCAGTGGCACCCTGAAAAGAGTTTGGCTCCATCTACTTCACTCTCACACCAGGTATTCACACACATTCACAAGATCCTCCTGAGCCTTCTCTTTTCAAGGCTGAACAGTCCCAGCTCTCTCAGCCTCTCCTCATAAGATTCTCCAGCCCCTTAACCATTTCTGTGCTCCTGTTTTGGACACACTGCAGTATTTCTGTCAGGTTCTGCAGAGCACACAGCTGTGCTCAGCACTCCAGATGTGTCTCCCTGGTGCTGAGCTGCACCAAAGGATCCCCTCCCTCAGCCGGCTGGAGCTCCCAGTGCAGCCCAGCATGAAGCTGGAGGTTCTCTTTGCCATAAGGACACGCTTGGTGCCCACCAGGACCCCCAAGGACCTTCTGTGCTAGGCTGTTCCCCAGCCAGCCAGCCCCTCTGTGTCTCCTGAGGGGTGGGAGCACTTTCTCCTCTCGTGTCCCCATTCATTAGTACGGTTCCTGCTGGCCCCCTTCTCCACCTGTCCCCCTGAATGGCAGCACCACCATCCCCTGTAGCAGCCACTGCCCTGGTTCTGTATCACCTGCACCTTTCCTAAGGGTGCAGCCTGTCCAGCATCCAGAGTATTAACACAGACACCTTTCTCATGCTAATTTTTTTTACTTTTTTACTATTCCCTTTTTTACTTTTTTTGCTATTCCCTAACTAATGCCTCTATCTTTCGTCTATACACCACAACCAGTAGCTTTTCTAGCCCTTCATAAGACCAGCAACTTAATAATTATGAACTCCAGATTCAACACCTTTTAATCTCCAGCCTTCCTTTATGGACTGTAAGAATTCCTACTGCTCTTGTCACATTCAAGGTTCTTCAGGAATTGAAAATGGAGCAAAGCAGAGCCATTACACAACGAACCTTTGATCTCTAAAATCCAACCCCACATTAAATTTTCTTTTTTATTACTTGACTTTAAGATTTACTCCAGCTCTAGCTTATTCAAAAATCTCAGGAGGCTGCTCCAATAACTCATTTTGAAATTTTGAACACTGATCCGTCAGACATAGAACAAAATTATAGCTTACTGCTGAAGTCAAGAAAAAGAACATCTGCTGTTGAGAGCAGAGCTGATCAGCTGTGAGCCTTTCCACTGGCGAACTCATAAAATGAGCTACTAGAGAATTCAGCATGTTTTCTTGTAAGGAAGGAACAATAGGAAATACTTTCACTTACTTATTCTTTCAAACTATCCCAGAGAGCAGCAGTTAAAGCATGCATATCTACCTCAGTATGGACACAAAACTCAGAGGGGGAAAAAAAAATCCAAAACAAACCAGTAGTAATAAAAATGCTTTTAAAATGAAGTTTCCTTTACAGAGGGAAATCAGCCAGTTCATTTTGTCCTCATTAACATTGTTAATAAGACATCTTCCAACAACAATGGCATTGTGGAAACTCTAGCCCACATCCCCCAGAGATGCTACTATTAACATGCCAGTGGAAGCACACTGGCTGAAAACTAGGAATAAGCCCTGCTCAGTAAAAAATTAAATACATTAATCACATTCATTCCATAATTGGGCTCATCTCTGAATAGAGAAAGCTGAAATTTTGCAATAATTGTGTTAAAAATGTGCTTGGGGAGGTGACAAATACCTGGAACGCACATATGCCATAAGTGAAATTTAAGGTGTTATTGGTAATTAAAAGAACGCCTTGTGGCACTACTCCCAGCTTTGCAGAGTTGTCAGGAACTAAAATGCAGTCTTCTATCATCACAAAAGTCCCACTGCCACCTGATTTTAATGTGGGGGGTATTTTTTTTCATTACAAAGCACCTGACTGTATCAGTCATTATTAATTTGGCCATCCCTCCCTTCCTAAGACCCTGTTTGCAGTTGCTTAAAACTTTTTCGAAACTGAACTTTTACACTGACACATCCCCTTGCAGTCAGCCTGTAGTAGGAAGATTTTATCCAGCACAGGCATTTCCAGGAGACTAAGGGATACTTTTACTCATTTCTAACTACTCACCTCTTTTGGGGTGCCCTACTCTGGTCCCAGAACATTCTCAGTGTACATTTTGTTTCAGAGACTGGCATACAGATGCCTCTATTTTGGCAATTAGAGAATTTGCAACCTGAAAATCTGTAGATAATTCCCTGTCTTAGTCTTGTGCTAAAGCAGAGGACTTGAATTTCAGGGATTAAACTCTCTGAAAGTCTGTACGTTTTTGGGTCTTAAAGGTAGTCAGCAACTTTAACCATCAGATGCCAGTACATTTCCCATTCCCTTAAATCCAACAAACAAATTTTTCCCAAGTTTGCAGCTAGAAAACAAACCCACAAAAACCAAAGCAATCAAACAAACCCCACCAAAACCAAACCCCCAAACAACAAAAAAATCCCCCAAACCTCCAAAAAAGCACATGAACAAAATCTCTTAACCTGAAGACCTTAAGACTCTAAATTTATAAAAGACAACTGAGAAATACAAGCTTTAGTCAGAGAATCACGCCATATAAAAACCAGAGTTCTGAAAACAAACGAGCTAACAAAATTAGGAAATTAAATTGCTGAAAATTAAATTATGAAAACTGCCAGAAAGAGAGAAAAATGCAGGCAGATTAAGGGGTGCTTCAGGAGTCTGATCACCTCAGATGGAAAAAACATCTCCTTCCTCTGCTCTGAATGATGACAGTTCACAATCCCACTTCTCAACACTATTGCCAAGGCAATTCAGATCTGCACCACACCAGTGGACATGCACTCCCCAGCCTGAGGAAAAGCTTGGGGAAGAAAAAAGAAAAAAAAGGGAAAAAAAAGAACAATTATCAGCTTCTGCCACTATCTCTGCTTTCCAAAATACCAAGACAAATGGCACTGTGCCAAACTTCTTACACTCCTACCATGCTGCTTCTCCAAGGAGTCATTTCACCAGCATGTATTTCCTACTCCTGTTTGCATTTCAGTGCTGATTCCATTTCCAAACTGCATTGATCTGCAGCATGGCTATGATCCTACAAACTGCAGCCTTCCTGAACCAGAACTTGCTGACTGAATAAAGGAAAATAAAATTTGAGTGTTGTCAGCAAGCTTCTCTGTGCCACAGCTGGACTGCCTGACCAGCACCAGGACTTGCACTGCAAAGCTGGGAGGAATAAAGGTGGAGAAGGGTTTATGAAGAAGAATGGAAACATTTCTGGAAATCTGTGTTGAGCTCCTGCTTAGGTATGAAGAACAGTGACATGACAGAGTGAAAGTCATTACTGAGCTTCCAATCCACTCCTGTCCCCCTGGCAGTCATTCTGGGACAGAGAATTTGAGAGCAGAGAGGATTCTCAGGGTGGTTGACAGCACTTCCAAGGTTTTCCTCCACCCTGGGGCTGAATGATGAATGTGGAAGGTTGCAGGAGGTTTGCCCACATCACCTGGGTCACAGCTGCCAGTGTGACAGGTCCTGTCTCCCCTCAGAGCTGCAGGGAGAAATCCTGCAGGACACAAAGAAATGTCCCACAGCCCCAGAGAGTGCTGTGCCTCAACTCCTCACTCCAAGAGAAGCAAGGACAAACCTGAGGCAGATTATTAGATTATTTCTGTGAGATAGCTTTCTGCTCTGCATCACTCATGTGCTGCATTAGAAAGAAGGGAAGAATTTCCTAGGTTATTTCCTAATCCCAGGCTCAGTTTTCTGCACCTTTCCTGCTGTGCAGAAGCAGCTCTCCTCCTCCATATTTCAACCAAACCTACCCAAAACCCTGCCATGAGGCCTCTTTCTCATAATATCCCAAACCCTGCAAATCTCTGCTCTGCCCCTAAAGCTTGGAAAGCTTGTCTGCTGAATGAAAGGATAATGTAAGGTTTATTTAACAGTGAATAGCTGTGGAGACCCACAAAAACATTCTTAACAGGAAACCTTATTTTTTTAAATTGTAAGCTGTTTTCAGGTAAAGTAGAAGGGGTTTGGTTAGGTACAAGGATCACTGCAATGACACGTTCCAGCAGGACCCTGCTCTGTACTGAACACACAGTGAATATATGCAGGCTGCATGATGTAATGCTATAGGAAACCCAGAAAATCCCTTGGTTTATCATTTTGCAGTTATGACTCAGTCAGGGTGAGTTCATTTGCTGCTGAGCACCCTTCCAAAAACCCTGTGGAAGTTTGTCCCATCCACCACATCAATGGTCAGGAACAGGATATTGCAGTGTGCATGCAAACTGCCTTAGGCACAGCTGTGCTGTAAATCACTGGCAGGTGAGGGAAGCATCACTTCACTGGTTTTACACTAACCCATCACAATCTAATCCTACAGAAAGCATTATCACTGCCCACGCTGCTGTAAGCATGAATTCCTACCTAAAAAAAATATTACTGCTTTTATTGAACTGCATGTTACATTCCTTTAAACTATCCACAGCTATAAAAATATCTATAAATACATTAAAAAATATAAAGTATATACATCCCTATAGCAACTATTGGTCATGTTCTTACATCATTGTGGAAATCTAGTTTGTGTTTTTAAGTTCACAGTCACCAATGAAACAATTACAAGTTTCCATCACGGGATAATGTGACAAGATTTTTCCTGTCTTAGGACCTTATGCTCAAAGGCTACAGCTCATGGAATTTCAGGTAGGTGGAAATACTCAACAGCATCACAGCAAATGTTTAACACCTCTGGCTCAACTGGCTACCACATTTTAAATCCATATCCATTCAGTGAAAGCATTCTCAGTTGCAGTCCTCAGGAACAAAAATTTAGGATTTTTTATTCCTAAAAACAAGATCATCAGGCACATACAACAAATTAAACCTACAGAGAATGACTCCCCAAACCCCTGTACTGAAACTTCAGGGAGAGCTTTCAAGCAATCTGAACAGCTGGATGGGCAAGAAAGAAAAACACTCACAAATTCTTTCCTTAGTTATATAAAGGTAATTCCTTCTGAAATTATTGACAAAGCCATTCAAGATTAAAGAAATAAGAAATATTACAGTTTGTTAAATAGAGGCCAATAGATGGTATTTAGTTTATCACTATTTAGTTTAAATTTACCCAGGCAAAACACCCCCAGGATAAATATGTATCTTCCACATATATGAAATTAACAGGAAGATCAGACATTTTTCATCAACCACATCCAAAGAGATCTAATTCAAGGTTGCCAGTTAAACCTACTTTCCTCACTCTTTCACATCCATAAAACACAAAACAATGAGAGGAAAATTCCTTTATCATACCAGAGCCTGGAAACCATGGAGACCTCTGTGATGTAGTGTCTGAGAGCACAAACAATGCTCAAAAGATCAAAAATAAAATTATATAACAACCTAGCTCCAAAAAAACCACCCCAAACCAACAACTTCCAATGACATTGTCTATAGACATCATAACCACTCTTGGTTTTTCTCCACCCTTACTTCTCAGGCTGCTCATCCTTACCTAAACAGTTCTGGGTGTCATTTGATTTCATGCAGAGGATGCAAGATAAGAAATAAAAATCACTCTATGACTTAAAAAAACCCAAAAAGTATGTTCAAATAGAGCATCAAACTTCACTGTGGACTTACAGCTTCCACTTTCTTAAGTCACACCTGCCACATTGTTTCACACTAGGAACAAGATCAAGTCAAATATCCCATTTTTACAGTTTGATTTTATTTCCTTCCTTTGGTTTTTATTTTCATTTTAGGTGGCAAAAAGCCCATTTGGAGAGGTTTTGTTATTTGTTAACACAAATATCTTTTATCTACTCTGAGTAGAGAAGTAACCTACAATGTCACTGCTTACCTGTCAAAATATCAAGTAATTTTGTCAAGGTCAGCTGTAAGAACACAGTAAGAGACTGCATCCCTTCAAGGACTAAAGAATGGATTTTCACCAACAGGCAGAGATATTATTTTTATACAATAATTTGTGAGCAGGATCAGCCTAAAGCACTCAGGAAGTTGCCTCTTTGGGGCTGTCATCTTACACAGTAACTGCATTTTCCTTCAGTCAGCCCTCACAGACTCACACTATGCTCAAGTAAACTCTATTTATGTGCATCACTTTCTGGTCTCACTCTCCCAGAGTGGCAGATGGGTCAGGGAAATTCCCTTTCCTCTTTTAAACCCCTCAGAGGGCTTGAGGGACTGATGGTGGAACTGATGCCCAGCTCAGTGCAGCCAAGCACACCTCACACCTAGGTGAAGAATATTTATTTTTCCCACATACTGTGTTACAATAGGATCAATGATGCAATGCAACATCAGGGTTAGAGGGATTCAAAGGAAATGCTGGAAAAGTAAGGCTGAAAACCAGCTTTCCTTTGAAATAACATCAGTGTCTCTGCATCTTAACAGAAACAACATCACAAATGATTCACTTCCCACCAGAGCACTTATTTATCTTTTTTTCCTAGGACATTTAGGAATGCTGGACTGATCAGGATCAATTAAATTCCTTTCAGTGCAATAAAATTGCACTAATCAACAATGCCTTATTATTTTATTGTGAATAATTATGTGACAGCATGAGGGGTTTTTTTTGACAACTAATATGTCTGAGATCTCTAAAAGTTCCAAGTGGCATGATTTATCTTTAAACATAAAATATGATATATAATCTTCCCTGTCCTTCTCCCTCTTAATAAAAATGCAAAGGAGGATGCTTCTCAAAAACTGGGATGCATTTCTGTCTTTCTTCCTGTCAAACAATTGTCTCTTTTCTACAGATAAAAACTACCATTCATAGTCAACTGTTTTATAAATGGAAAACTGAAATGGAATTATGATTGAGAAGAGAGTGGAGCTGTTAGCTCACCAATATTCTTTCTGTAATTATTTCTTTTATTATCTGTACATCTCAAGCAAAGTATTGAAAAAAAAATCAGAGAATCTTGGAGTGCCTGAAGCAAGAAGTAGGAAATACACTAATCACACTGCCATTCATCACATCTCAGTCCTGCTGCTGGTGACAGTATTTGCTTTTCCCAGCAGATGTTTACATATGTTCTGTTTGCATCTGCTTTACTCTCCTCTTGGTTAGCACACTTGGAATGACACAACAACCAAGAGGACTCTGAGAACACCAAGGTTCTGCCAACGCCTCAGTGACTTCACACACACACATGCATGTAAGATATGAAACACAAAAAAGTCATGCACCAACCCGTCAACAGTAGATTACTATTGCCCTTAGCCACTCAGTTTAAAATAGTTTTTAATACTCAGTTTAAAATACTCCTGAAGCCTTTAGAAAAGTCTCCTTTCTGAGACAGGGAGACTGTTTTGGTTAAATACACCTGCATTAGTGGGGCTGCCATGGCATCTTCACCTTCACAAGCACATGCCCTGGCAAAATCAGCTTTACCAGAGTTTGGCAGCATTCATCTTAGGAATGACAAATAATGAGCAGCTGGCTCTCTGTGTTCAGAGAGCCCCTAGAGCCCCATGAGGTCACTGTAATTCTCTTTACAGTGGCCCTGAGGGCAGACAGACACCCCAGATAGATTCCCAGAGCACAGTACCTGGTCCCCAGCGGGAATGGACTCCCACCTGCGCTTCAGCAAGGACAGAGATTTCCGGCTCATCCTCCTCAATCTGCTCTAGAGGCTTTGCCACACTTGACAAAAAAAGGCTTCTGTCCCAAACCAGTGGCAAGAACCTCAATTCTGACTCCTGCTCTTCATGGTAGGCTGCAGAGCTCCCCGAAGCACACAAGTTGTGGTGAGCTGCAAGGTGGAGACTGGTCAGAGCCCAGCTTGTGCTGCTCCTCTACAGCATCTGTGTCCTTGCAGTGGCACAGCTGAGGCAGTGAGCAGCTCAGCTCCCAGCCACCTCCCAGGAAGGAGCCTGGAGTAGGTAGACAACACCAGACGCACTCACTCTGGAAATAGCTGTTGCTTAGGAACTGGAGGGGTAAAACGCAGCACCTCGGATGGAGAATCGAGAGCTTTTGTGGTTACAGAGAATTAAAAAGGCTGGACCTGTGTTCCTTTCTCCATCATCCTGCTTCTACAATGCTGGATTGCTCGATTGCAATGACTCTGGGGCTACGCCTACATCTCCAGCAAGCCAAACAAGCCTTGATGACAGAGCAACAAATTACTCCCACACACCCAGGAGCCCGGGTAAAAACATAAAAACGTGTGCACAGAGTGTGCCCTGGGGCCCACCTGCAAGATCCTGGCGGTACCAAGTACTAGTGTACTGTGTACTAGTGTACTGTGTTCTAGCAGAACGATTAAAGGACAATTTGCATAATTTTCTTCTGCAGAGCAATAATATTCCAAGGATGAATTCTGCTAGTCACACTTTCCTGTGGTGGCACGTGCCAGCATTACAAACATGTATGGATATTCTCCCCTCACATGATGTGGTTCTACAAACTGCATGTGTATCTTTGAGAGACTTTTCCTTAGGTGGACTAAATATTCCTAAACACTTTGGAATTTCTTTAATTATGGAACTCAGTTTTGAAGTTTCATGCCTAAATTCTTAATTCTAACACGTATTAATCTTTAAAATTAAGCACGAAATGTAATGAAATTCACTTTGCAGTTTCTGCTTAATTTCAAATCCATAGAGAAAATTCCCAGCACGAAGCACTTAGAGCAGGCAGTGCTGTCTTCAGGGATGAAAAAGAAAGGAAAAAAAAAAGAACAAGTATGTAGCCAGGAACTCCCTGCTCTTTGTAAGGCAACCTATAATTCAATCTAATTAGAGCAGCCTTAATAGTATAATTATTCTAAAAGAAAAGGAATCCTACAACATACACATACATACATGTGGGCAGTCTCAAAAGGGGAGTGCAGTGATGGTCATGCTAGAAGCCTGAGCAAGTTAAATATTGTAAAGACAGCTTTTTACTTGTGCCATTAACATTCTATTGAATTGCAGATGCTTATCACGAGACAAACTGCTGCAAACAGAAATTCCCGTGGGCCCCAGTGCATTTCATTTGAGATCCATCTCTACCTGGAGCTGCAGCACTTTGCATTTCACTCCTACGTGCAGAACAGGAACAGAAAAGGAACATGTTTTCCAAGTGGGCCATTAAGGAGTGTGACATGCACTGTAGGAGCTTCCCCTCATGTTTCAACACATGCCATAGAAAACCTACTAGCTCCTAAAAAAAAAATCCCCTTCACTGAATCAGAGATTTTTTAATGAGTCTTGATGGAATAGCTTCAGGAGTTCATGCGTGGATTTTAGTTTCACATTATGGTAAACCAGTAATTTCACTTCCCTTTTTTTCTTGCTAGGTTTTAAGGTATTTAAGTATAGCTAAGGCATCACTCACCTTAATTTTTCAGCAAGATCTTGTTTTTTACAACAGGTGCATTTTTTAAAAGACACAAACTGGCAACAATGTAACTGAATCACAAAAGGATTAAAAAAGTCTTTTCTATTCTGCAAAAATCAGAACCTCCTTAATTTCTCCTAACCTTTCAAGGAACTTAATTAAATTAGGTTTAATGCTGTTCCTATCTAGAAGATTTTCAGAATAATGTAAAAGAGTGAATCTAAAGCTACAGTGGAATAACTGAGGCACATTTTCTTCTCTCTAATGAAATTTTTCTTCCTTTTCTGCCTTGGTTTTTGAGTCTGGGCACTAGGATGGCACAGAGTAATCAGAAAGCTTGGGTCATTTTGGGACTCTTCATCAGGAACTGTAGTGAGAGAACAATGGGGAATGCCTTCAAACTGCCAGAGAGTAGGTTTAGATTAAATGTTAGGTAGAAACTATTTTCTGTAAGGATGCTGAGGCCCTGGCACAGGTTGCCCAGAGAAACTGTGGCTGCCCCTGAATCTCTGACAGCACCCAAGGCCAGGTTGGATGGGGCTTGGAGCCACCTGGGACAGTGGAAGGCATCTCTGCCATGGCCCTTGGTTGGAACTGGGTGATCTTTAAGGTCCCATCCAACCCAAACTGTTCTATGATTCTCCAGTTTTCTTTTCCCACATATTATACATCCTTTAATGCTTTTATGACACCTCTGGACTGTCATTTGTACAAAATATCCACATGAAAATCCTTCACGTGAAGTAAAACCCTGTGCAAAAGGCTGGAGCTCTAATAATGTATTTATGCTCTTTCAACACTAGATGGGAAAGGCTATTTAAGCCAAGCAGGAAAATTCCTGAACATCAACACTGGTAGTGATGTGTTGTTTGCAGCAACTGCAATAGATAATTACAAGAGATAGTAATAATAATAATTACTATAGATAATTTTGACATGGACTGTGATACCATTAAAACTACTGGCATAATTTCCTTCCAGTGGCTTCTCTGCACCTCCCCACACAGTTCTAATGCCTGGGTCAACAATGGAAGGATTCATGGTGAGAGAGCCATCCAAGTTTTAACAAGTTTGTCAGGTTAAAAAAACCCAAAAAACAAACCACCAAACAGAACATACCCACGCTGTTTGAAATTGCATTGCTTTGATGTCCTGATGGAGACAGCTGAGTAAGAAATGCTTTCTCCATACATCTAATCCACCCTCCTGCTACTGAAAAACCCTTTCTGTTGGATGACTCAGCTCTGTCTGGATCAACTGTTTGAATTACAGATCAAAAATTATATTAATGAAAACTGCCATGGTTTTATGCCTTTTTCCATTGCTCCAAACCCTGCAAATATTAACAAAATTAACAACTTTGTCAAACTCAGATGGAAAACTTGCTTGAATGCCTCAAATGTACCAAAAACCAAAATCAAAGAAAAAATACTGAGCAACTGACCTGTGAGCCTCTGGGTCCTCGTTTGTGATCCCATTCAGAATGCCCCATGAGCTGCAAAACAAAGAAAAGCAGAGCTAAGTGATAAATTGCACTCATTATTTTAATTGAAACACTCATGCTTTTATATCCATTACATATTTTTCTTGGAAATAAACAGGTTTGCTTTTATGATTTATCTCACACAGCTTTTAGCTTCATAATAAAGCTGTGTAACATTGTACCTTTGCATTCAGAACCCAAACACATCTGGCATCACAACTCTGCTGGTGCCAATAAAATCCCCACTGCCACAGATTCAGCTTTAGCCAAATGTTTAATACTGATCTGGCAAAAGGACAGCTGATACATCAACAAGGAGATTACCAAAACCAGGGCACATTTGATTAATCAGCAATGTACATTTTATATCAGCCATGATAATTAGCAACAGCTTTAAATCTGTTTCACCATTGAGTTATGGGGGTTTTTGTACATCTACTTAGGGATTTCTTCTGGGCGTTGTTTGCTCCTACACAAAGAGGCATTGCTTAATTCAAATAAAAAATATGTGAATGAAAGGGGGGTTAATGTGACATGTACTGACTTACAGCCATGAACATTTTCTTGCTCATTTTTCCCAACATTCTTTCCCAAAGGAAATGCCTTCCCCCAGTCCAGAGGTAGGCAAGGAGATTCACAACCCACACTTATTGCAGAACATGCTTTCAAAAACACTCATCGCAGGACAAGAGGTTAAATCTACTCTGCAAAATCAGGAAAGCCACATGCACCTCCTATGATGAGATTTTTTTTTTTTTAAATCTTCTCCAGGAACTGTTCCTCCTTATCCTTTTCTTTCCCAAGGGCTCCTTCCTATTACTCACAACTATCTACCTCCATAACTGGAGACAAACCACATATGCAGACAGGCATCAAAAATCAGAAATGTCACATCGTTTTTTTACCTGATACAGCCTTGTGACTGGCCCCCTCATTTTACTGCAGTTTTTTCCTATTTTCCATGTACTCTTGGTGGAAACACTGGCTCTGCTGGGTTTCCCTGTTTGCTCTCCATTACTGCATGAAGCACAGCTTTGGTGTTTTTTTAAATAAATAACTGGTGTGCAAAAACTACCAAGAGATGCTCTACCAAAGGTTATGTGCTTCAAAGAAACTCTGCCAGAACCCTCCTACCTGTCTTTCCTCTGTGGACCAGAAACCCCTCTTCACAGTTTTACTTCTTAGCCCCTGTGCCTTGGGAGGAAGTAACTCCTGCTTTCCTAATTCACTTGGCTAAAAGAAAATTAATTTAGCTCGAGTCTGACCACTGGTGGCTCTCAGGGTGATACCTTTACCTCCAGGTTCCTATCAGTGGAATTAGCACAAAAAGCAAGCCTCACAGTGAAAGCAGAACATCCGTTGTGTAGAGGAGCACACAGTAGAGAAAATCCTGTGCTCCCAGTGCTGGGTTTATTTTCTCTATTCAGTCTTTATTGCAATTTTTGATAAAGTTTTAATAAACCTTTTAAAAATTTTTCAAAGCACCTATCATTTCTCACAATAGCTCCCTGAAAAGTGAAAGGTTGCTTTATTACTGCCACCAAAAATGAGAGGTGCAGTCACAAGCCAGGCCTGGAATCACTATTCACATATGTAGGGATGCTCCCAGTGCAGCCAGTCCCAGGAAAACACTGAAGTGTGTCAGGGTGGTTACCTGTGGTCAATGTCTCTGTCCTATTTTATGAAAAATCCCTTGCCAGGATTTTTCTCCTGAGAAGCCTCAGAAAAGAAATGTAAACAATAATTACCTGATTGCTTGGAATGTGATCTGGAGATCGCTCACCACCTGGTGCATCTTTGATTGGTTCCATGTGCATTGTGTTGATGTAATGACCAATCTCAGTCCAGCTGTGTTGGGACTCTGGTCAGCCATGGGTTTTTATTGTCATTCTTGTTCTAGCCTTCTGATGCCTCCTTTCTCTTTCTTTAGTACAGTTTTAGCATATTATTTCTTTTACTATAATATAATATCATAATATAATAAATCACCCTTTGAGAACTTGGAGTCAATTCTCATCTCTCACCTCATCCTGGGGACCACTCACAAACTCAACATGGCTGTTCCCAGCTAAAACAGTGAGGCTGTTTTTAAGCATTATATCTAATCCATGACCCATAAAACCAACCTTTTCCTACTGTTGTCATAAAATCTTACTTGGCTTTAAAATGTATTTCTCCCTTGTTATCTAAAAATCTGTGCTCATGTCATGCTAGAATGTTCTTGGCATGTGGTGGTCCCTACTAACACAGGAGTAGAGGAATGAAAAATGAAATGGATACCACACAAAAATGCCTCAGAAAGACGAGAACCCCAAAGGTTATGACAAAATCTCTGCCAGGCCATCATTCTGCAGAGGGATGACTGCCTCAGTGTGACACCCTTTAGCTCAACAAGCCACACTCTGCTCAATTCCTTCTGAACCTGATTTTATTTTCATGGACAAACAGTAAGTGCTGGAGCATGATACCCAGAAAAGCAGGAAAGAAAGTATGCCTGAATTATTGGGCTAGATAGAAATCACATTTCCACAAGCCGAATAGAAATCAAAAGATGAAGAAAGCAGAATTAAAAACAAAAACAAAGCCGAAAACCAAACAAAAACCCCCACAAAAATAAAATTAAAAAACCAAACAACAAACCAACTACACTCAGAGAAAACAGAGCGTGTGCATAAATCCACTTGAGTGACTCAACCTTCTGAAATCATGGAAAAAGAAAATAATATACTGCTTAATTGGTGCATGCATGCAAACAGAGATACTGACATAAAAAGGCATTTGGAAGTAGGGGGAATTTATGTTTATCAATTACAGATGGGTTTGCTCCAGACCCCACCACCTCCTCTGAAAGTTCTCTGGAATCAATTTGGTCCAGAGTGATGATAAACAGCCTCAGAGCATCAAATTTATTATTCTTACTGACCAGCCAACCAAGGCTATGTGTATCAGCAGCAGAAAGGAGGGCTAAAACTGAAATCAAACTCCCACACAGCTTACATGCATGCAGTCTCTGTTAGAATAAAAGGAGCTACTTTACATTTCATCTGAAACTGTCCTGGAAACCCATCTCTGGCAGTTGTAATGCTCACAGATGAAAGCAGCTTTTAGCAACGAGAACGAGCCTTGCATGCTCAGGAATGCACACAAAAATGGCCTGTGCTAAAACCACTGCTTGGTGCTACCCTAAGAACTGACTGACAGCTCTCCAGGGAAAACATTCCCCCAGCTGAGGAAAGACCCCAATTCCAAAATCCCAGGCACAGACAGAAGAGGAGAAGTGAAAGGGCTCATCCCCTTTTGGAGATGTAGGGTGTGAGTCTGAGCTCTAAATTTCAGGGTTTTGCTATAAACACCACAAAGTTTCTCAGCTTGTGGTTTTATAACTTCTGTTCACTAATGCAGCAATACCTTCAAAGGAGAAGGGAATGATATAAACGACTGTCTACATTACATCAGATTTTTGAGATAGCCATATTCAAGCAGAACAAAGCCATTTAAAAATTAGCATCTTCAGCCCTCGCCTCTCTAAATGCAGTTCTTCTCCTATATGGTTATTTAATTAAAGCCCCAGCAAATGATTACGTAAGGATTTCAACTTTCATTAAAATTCATAAACCATAATTCTTAGCCTCCTTAGTATTAGAGAGCTGCAGGAAAATGTGACCCACACAGATTGTAGAAGATCTAGGTAAATCTAAAAAGGACAGAAAGCAAAGTATGACAATTTAAACCTTTTCAGCTGTTTATAAGTCCTGTTTTTCCCTTATACAATCTTTTCTGGACCAGGGTTTTAATTCTGGCACTCTTGAAACAGCAGTACTGCTAACTATGCAATTGCTGGGGAAAAAAAGAGATAAAAAACCTCCAACAAAGCAAACCAGAAAAAAACAACCCCAAAAATTACTCAGAGTAATAGAAAAGGCATAATATTATTATAAGGACCTCCCCAACTTGGCACAAGTCAGGGAAAAACCCCAATATTTAAAATGCAAGAAGTCCCATGTATATTCTTTAAAAGGGGAGGGAATCCTCAGCAGCAGAATGCAGCAGCATTTTGAAACCAGATGGACTTATCAAAGCATTGTTTAAACTCAGCACAGTTCCATTAGAGGGAATGCGTAGATCCTTTCCTTGTAAGCATTAGAGAGGACCAATGAATTAATTACATTTAGTGTTTAATAAAACCCTTTAAATCCATTCAAAGTCTATTCCAATTCTATTCAGATTATAGTCTATTACTCTGGAATTTTATTGTGACACATATTTACACGTACATAACACTTTTACTGTTCTAAAAACAACCAGATGGTGAGGACAAATTGAGCTAAATCAGCCAATGGAGACACCAAAGAGAATAACTGGGACTCAAAAAGACTGAAACAAGATCACACAGTCCAAATGCACGTGAGAACCTTGCCCCAGCTCACTGCCTCATTCCCTTGGATTTTAAAGATTTACACTGTGGCTGGTTTACCTCATTCCATTATAGTGAACATAAAAGACTCCTGCTCTCCCTAGTGGAAGGTGGACACAAGGCAAAGCTCAGGAATGTGAGAGAAATTGCTCCTCTGCTCCATGTGGGATTGGGAGCCAAGCACTTGCATCCAACATTTCCCACTGAACTGGCTGTGGTACATGAACAGGGCAGCCTGAGCTCTCCCAAACAGCTGAGAACCTGCAAAAATGCCTTTTAGCCACTCCTACAAGGATTTAGCACATTTAGTAGTGGTAAAAATGAATTACCAATGAGATTATGAGAAGTTTTGGCTGGGTGGTAGCCAACAGCTTTAAGAGTTGTTTATATTTGGGAATCAGCATCCAGAAAAGCAAGATAGGAGAACCCAATCAGGCTGGCACCTGGTTTCAGCCTTCACCAAAATAGCAGAGCTTCTATTTAAACATGAACATAACATCTTCCCTCTTTGGGAGAGACTTAGTTGAATGGGCATGTTGAGGATGTGAAACAGTGTCTCACTGTTGAGCTCTCTGACACTGCCTCCTTACAGCCTGTGCTGAATGGGGCACAGTATGATCCATATTCTCTGAATATGGGTATTAGCCATGCTCCAGTCAGGATCACATTTCCACTGGCAATAAGAAACTGTTTGTTACCAGCATGTAGGCACAAAATGTTCCCGATAAGTTCTTTTTTGGGTAACAGAAAAAAAGCACAAATTATTTCCTTGATTACATATTAGGGGAAACATTTATTTTTACAAACATGCAGGAGTCAGGTCACACAGAAGCTAACAGGGTGTTTTTGCACATGCTATTTTGAGTAGAATTCCTTCTATCCCATAGACTGTTCCCTGCATTTTCATGTTAATCAAGATAATTTATGATGATTTACGACTCAATTGATTTAGGGAGGGAATTTTGGTGTGGACACCATCAGCAGGAGCAGCTAAGCAGGATGGAGCTGCTGAGATTGACCACTGCCAGATCCTGATAACACAACAGGGGAGCAACTGGCTGCTCTGACCACCTTCCCCACCAAATGGCAGAACTGCACCTTGCCCTGGGGCATCCAAGGTGTGAGAGGTGCTGCGAGCTGAGAGTGATCACACAGAGGCATGTGCAAGCCATGACACACAGACAGCAAAGGGCTCCAGTATTTGGAAAAACAATCCCTTTTCCACAGCCCCTGGCCAGCTCCCAGGGTCAGCACAAAGCACAAGATGTCAGAGCTGTGCTGTTCAGCCAGATGTGTGAGCTGCATGCTCATCTCATCACAGCCACTGTGGAGAGGAAACTCTCCACCCAAATGCTCCCAGCATCTCCTAGCTCTGCAAATCACCAGGGCCAGACTCAGTTCCAAGACTGCTTAAAAAAAACCCAACAACAACAAAAACCCCAAACAAAATAATTCACCACAACAAACCAACCAAAGTAATAAACTGGGGGTGAACATTTAAGAGCCATTTAGTTGCTTCCTAATCAAATTGTTTGAATGGTTTCTGGGCTGCTGGACAACGGCTGGAAGCAGAGATTAGCTTTTAAAACCACAGCAGAGGCAGAAATGGAAGTTGGAACTTGGTGCTGCTTTGAACTGGAGTCAGGGCACCAACGTTGGTACCTTGTACCAACGAGGTACAGTGATGGGTTTGAGGAGGAGCTGCAGTGAATGCCTTCTCTGCAGGCTCAGACCCATGTGGGGATGGAGTTAAGGCCTCTGAAGCTGCTACCCTGGGGAAGATGGAGGTGCTGGAGGGAGCTGCTGGGAGGAGAACCTGGCTGGGAGGTGAGGCAAGGAGCCAGAGCACTACCAGGGCTGCAGAGAGCACTGCTCACTGTGCTGAACCACCGTGGCAGCAGGGACTGGAGAAACCAAGGCCTTGGAGAAGCAGCAAGGCTGAGGGGAGCCCCATGGGCACAGCAGCACAGGGGACACCCAAAGGCAGCAGCAGTGACAGCAGTGACTGTCCCCAAGGCACGGTGAGCAAACCGCCCCGAGCGCTCCAGCAGGGACGCAGCTCCGGGGGAATGAGCTCATCCCTGGCACTGGAGACACAGCAGGAGCCTGCATGCTGGGGGAGGCTCTCGTGGCAGCAAACATCCTTCTTATTTCCACACAATAAACTGCAGCTGACTTCTCCAGGGCAGGAGGATGCAGGAATGCTGGTTTCCTTACAAGGGACACAGACGTGTCACACAGCAGTGGGCTCAGGGCAGCTCCACAGCACCCCTGAAAATGAGCAGCTTTCACTGCAGAGAATGTGAAGCTGCTGGGAAGTTTAAAAAAAAAAAAAACAAAAAAACCAAACGTAGGTGGGAAAAAGAAAAGGCACAGGAATATCCACCTCCACACCCTGTATCTGGTTTTATACAAATTTTTGTCACAACTACTTAAACAGATGACAGTAGTAAAACAAATCCATGCGTGTTTCTATTATTTTCACTCCCACCACTGAATTTCTCAGGTCCCTATTAATCCTTCACACATCAAGGAAGATTTTAAACAACAGGTTTGGAAGGCAGAGCTGTAGTAAAATACAGAAAAGACCTGATTTTGAGGGGAGTGGAGGGTGGAAGGGATGAGGAGGTGGTGGCTTTTTATTTTGTTTTTTTGGAAGCAATTCTTATTCTTCAGTGATCCTCAATGATGGATTCCACACAAAGAGTTACTTGCAGATGTCCTGCAGATTTTTTAACAAAGGTTTCTTAAATTAATGATCTAATCTGGATATTTCATTTCACAATAAATGAGTAAAACAATTAAAATGATCATAAATAGATTTCTTATCCCCTTGAACTGATCTGGTAGATAAATAATAGGCATATTGATCTGGTGGACTAGTAATTCACAAGTAAAAGTGTTCACCAAATTTTCCATATATTTTTCATATTTGAAAAATTTTCCCACTTTCCCATTCTGAGTATAGTCATGAAAACCAAAGCCTTAGAGAAAAGTATCACAGTGGTGAGATAAAAGCTGTGAGCACAGCTACTCTGATACCCTCCCAGCTTAGCTACAGAGATAATCTACCAACAGTCACTTAGAGAAGATTTCTCAGTATGGGAATGCCAGGGCAACACAGCAACGTCAAGAGTGCTAAACATAGCAGCAAGTTAACAAAAGAACAAAAGTATCTTGATAAAAAGAAGAAGAATTACTATTTAAATGTTGCTTGCTATTCACAACACACACATGAAGTTCCTGGAACTCACAGCTACCCAGTCAAGTCCATTCTGGTGAAATTAAGTTCCTAGAAAAGTCAGAAAGCTCATTTACTTTTTTTCTTTCCCCACTGGGAATCATTCTCTGTGCACTAAGAATCCCATTCACAATACCAAGCCTGGCACAAGCTTGATAATTAGACAGCTACTGCAGCAGAGTTAGCAAAGCCTGAAATCATGGTGAGGTATCTAACACAATTTTTTCTTTTGTTAAAGACTCTAAAGATTTCTACAAAACAATCAGCTCTCAAATCTATGTTTCCAATTCTACTCTCTCTTTATAGCGCATAGCTTTTCTCTCACTTTCCATCTTTTCAGAGATCCTGGTGTCACATAGGCGTCTCTGCACTTGGTGTTGCTAACACAAAGCTCCAAGGTGAGGTGAGCCCTTTTAGGCTGGTTAAAGTGCACAGCAGGGTTTCTGCTTCCACAGGAATGTCTTTTTGCACAGCACTTAAAAACCCACTGGAAAAGCAGGTGAAGCTTTTCAGGGATTTCTCAGTCAAGCTCTGATTTCAGGTGGATCACCCTCAATATGAACACAGACCAAAATTACTCATATGGAAGGCAAATGAGTTGAGCAAGTTTTATGAGTTTAGCTCATATGGAAGGCTCAATGAGTTCAGCAAGTGCATTCATCAAATGGCTGACCATTCTCTGGAAGTTTGCATAAAAATGGGAATTTTCGAATTGGATTCCCAGGGGATAAGTGTCTACCTCACAGGAAAAAGAAAGCAACCCAAAGAAAACCCCAAACCATCACAAATTGACATCCTTACTGGCAGTCTCAGCAGAAAAAAGCCCTTAGGACTGAGTAAGCTTGGAGGTTTCACCAGACATTTAACCTTTGGAAGTGGTTCCAGACCCAGCAAGGGAAGTGAGCCACTGCAGCAGGGACAGGGACACGTGTGACTCATTGGTGTCACCTCTGCACTGCCCTGTGCACACAGCATGGCATTTTGGCACAGCTGCCAGCTCAAACCTCTCAGCAGAGCAGAGTCACTCCCAAAGAGGAAGGGGGCAGAGAGTGAGAGAGGAAAACAGAGATACCAAAGGTGGCAGTGCCACTGTGCCCCAAAAGTGGGAATTCTGTGAGCAGCAAATCCAGCAGCCTGACCAAACCACATCTCTTGTGATAGCATCAGCACTTCCTGAAAAGGAAAAAACAGACTTTGCTTATGGTAATATGGCAACTTAGTGTCCATCTGGTGTGAAACACAAAACATGGTGACTACAGGAATTGGTCCCTGGTGAGGCCAAAACAGAGTGAGGCAGAAAGCCAGCCGTGTAACAGCTCCAGTAGCTCGTTTTACCGAACACATTAATGGTAGCACTGAGGGATAGCTGCAATGAAGTAATGAACATTTTAAGATAAGGAGAATTTGGCCTCCCACAAAGCAGCCTGACCCACACAGTCTTCTCCCTCTCTGAGAGCATCCCTGAGTCTGGGCAGGTGAAGCCTCAACTTCCAGGGTTGGCCTGGAAAAGAAAAAAACTGTGCTCTGCCAAGGTTTGTTTCAGCCTGACACCCACACAAACGAGCCACTTCTTTCATTAACACCCCATTTTCCTGCTTCTGAAGCTTCACAAAGCAGAACAGCACCGATATTTCAACAGCTAGATCCCAGCTAGCAAATGTCCTAAAATTACACTGTAGAGCCTGGTAGCTTACTAAAAAACCTCAATGTCAAAACTCAAAGTACATTCAGTTTAAACACACCCTTGGGGGGATTTTCTACTAACTACTTTCTATTTCAGACTATTCACTTTTAGCTCAACCAGCGATGCTTCATCACTCATCCAGGAAAACTCCCCTCTCTGCCACCCAATCTCAATCAACCTGCCAAATTAATTATCACCCTGCATTTGGCTATTGCTAAGAGGGGGGAAAAAAGCAAATAGATGAACGTAGCAGTGACCCGAGCAGAAATGGATGCTCTGAAACGGAACTAATTAAATCAGCTCAGTGATCTCCTTCCAGCACGACACATTTCACCCACTCCATCCCCATCTCCTCCAGCTGTCCTCGGCAGGGAGCTCACATGGGGCTCAGATCCCTCTCCAGCAGCCAACCAGGGATCTTTTCTACTCATCCTTGCAGCTGCGTGATTTAAAATAAAGGAGAAAAAAAAGCCAAGTGCCACACAGAAAATTCACAAGGAGAATTTCCCACTGACATTTACATGCAGATTCCTGGCCACAGAAGATGTGTTTCAGTCAGACAGCAGCAGGATTTGATTACCTACCTCAGATTTATGGGACCACAGGCACCAAAACTTTGGTACTCTGCTGGCTCTATGGAATGAGCAGAGCTCAGAGCAGGGCTTTGCTTTTGAGACCCCAAGTCAGGCCTTACAGCAGAGCTGTCAGGACTGACACACAGAGAAAGTGCAGAATTTGTGGGTTTTAGATCAATGCCATGAGTCAGACACCAAACCTTATCTCAAGTCCCTGTGCATGCATGGGCACAGCATTTGTGACCCTGCTGACACTAAAGGGCATAGCTCAAGGAAATACACACATTTTAGGTTTTCCCACCAGACAATATTAAGTGACAGTCCAGTTGAAATGCATGCAAAAACACCTTTGGGCCATAAATTTCCCTGCTGCTGGCACTGGCACCAATTCCCTTGGGGTCATGCTGCCAGGCACAGCCTGTGCCAGCTGATCCCACCACACCTGAGCAGTGGGAATACCCAAAGCTGCAGGACCAGGGCAGAAACACCAGCCTCTCCTGTCTCAGTGCACCTCACCTCCCACCACCCTCCTCCTTCGGCAGAACACATCCAGAGCAAGATCAGAACAGGGCAAGGCGACTTAAACAGTGCATGAAATGCCAGGTGACAGCCCCACACTGAAGTGAGATCTTCCTTTACTACAGAGCTGGAGTATCAAGTCAATCCCACCTTGTTTTTCCCCCCTACATGATTTTTAACACACTCTGTGCTTTCTTAGACATCACAAATAGACAACAGCACTGAAATCTGGATCCCTGTGTGGTCAGGATGCAGGAGCCCATAAAGGAGAGCAGGGACAGCACAGCAACACACAGAGGCAGGACTCTGAGTCATCTCTAGGTAGGTGCCTCCACAGCAACAGTTTGTCATTCTCACCCATCTGCTGCTCCAAATCACACACACATGCTGTCACATGGGCTCTTCCCCATCTGGAGGGCAGAGATGCTGGGTATAAACAGGGAAAAGCCAGCAAGATGCAGACGGGGTTTGTGCTGTACAAGGGAGAACTGTCAGGCACCTCCATCCACCCTAAGAGGAGAGATTTCAGTGGAGGTTTCTGGAAGGCAGAGTAAAGACAGATTTTTCACAATGGCTGCAAGGTTTCCCCATGACTTGAAACATTGCCTTTCAAACTAGTCTGACTCTTAACAAGCCTAAGAGGAGAGATTTCATCCACCCTACAGCACACTGGGCTTGTGCTGAACAAGGAGGAACTGGCAGGCACCTCCATCCACCCTAACAGGAGAGGTTTCAGTGGATGAAAAGAGATGAAAAGGGACAGGAAGAGATAAAGAGCCAAAATGCCAGGAGAGAAAGCATTCTCACAAACCGCTCTGATTCACTGAGGTGTGTGAAGCACCTCTGACATCAAAGTGTTCACAACAAGAGCGCCATTTTCTTCTCTTCCACTTTCAATTTTCCTATGCAATTCTTTTTTTTTTTCAGAAAGGGAAACCATGGATAATTGCAGTTTGCCCACTTTATCAGTATAAAGATCCAAATACCACAAGTTGCACTCTGAATATTGAATGCCTGTGTGCCTTGGGCCCTCTCAATGGGTCCCTTTATTAAGACAAAGACTCCTTGAAGGAGAACCAGGGCCACCAACAACTTTGGTTCAGGCCAAGGTGACAGAGGCTGAGAAACAGATGCTTTATGAGCTTGGGAGAACTACAGAAGATGAAAAAAATAACTTCCCTTCTCATACCTAAATATAGAACATAAATAAAAATGTATATAACCGAAATAGTTTTGCTAA
Source organism: Chlorospingus semifuscus (assembly GCA_035048045.1). Taxonomy (NCBI): domain Eukaryota; kingdom Metazoa; phylum Chordata; class Aves; order Passeriformes; family Passerellidae; genus Chlorospingus; species Chlorospingus semifuscus. Next base: position 11,865,537 of record JAWWMS010000001.1, read on the forward strand.
CCTTAGACTTTTCCTCCCACACCTCCACCCTGTTCCCCCCACCACACACAGTGGAACCAGCAGTTTAATTTGCTTTTAGGGAAAGCAAAGTTCATGGTAAAACACCTGCAGTGCTTCAAGAGAAAATCAGAAGTCCAAGGTGGACCAAGGAGCTGCTCATGTGCCCAGGTCTCACCAAGGAGCCACACAAAGTGAATATTCCCAGTGCCAGGCTGGAGTGTGACATTGCAGGACATGATCAAAGAGGGGAAAAGGGTTCCCAGTTCTTTGTAATGCCACTTTTTGTTGGCCCTAGGGCCAAAAAGTGGCATCCAGCCTCCATATGCATAATGTTCCCAACACTTTCCACAGTACTAAATAGAGAGAATGAAGAAAGAAGTGTGTAGAAATACAGGCACAGTGATCATTGTATAATACAGTTATCAGTGTCCACACTGATAACTACTGATAAGCTCAAAACATTTGGAATCTCTAAAGACAGCAGCACTAAATACTTGTACTGTAACTTACAGAAGACACAGCTGGGTTATTTTCTGCTGCTGTAAAAAATTACAGCATTTAGAGTGTTACATCACAGCATTTCATTTGCTTAGAAATTGCACTTCCTGGAGTCTGAATCATAGAAAAAAAAAAATCTTCAGCATTGTTAAGGGAGGGAGGAAGGGGAGAGAAAGAGACAGAGAAAGAGACAGAGAAAGAACTAAATTACATTTTCTCTAAGAGAGAAAGGAGGTTTTTTAAGTACCAGGACTGCAAAGAGGAGAACAAAAATAAATGCAAGCACTGCAAACTGAGTTTTCATGGTTGATGTGTGGCCTGCTGCTCCAGCACTGGTGAGAAACCTGCTGCAGGGTAAAGCTCAGCTCGACCTGGTATCCAAGGCCAGAAGAGCAGATATGGTAAAACGTTATAAATATAATAAACAAGCTGCATCCTTCCACTCAGGAGGATGGGCAGGACAGAACAAAATGCCAGAACTAAAGCAAGCTAATGCTAAAAATAACTTTATCTCTCCTCCTTTATCTCAAAGGCCAAATTATCTCAGTTCTGCTTGAGAAGACGAGGCAATGCCAGCATCAGGAAGGTCAGAAAGCATGTGAAAATTTACCCAGTAGCTTATCCACTGCCTAAATATCTGCTACTGCAACAATACAGAATGGCACAAAAACTCCTCCTGTCTTACAAATACAAGCCAAGTCTTTATTTAAAGAGCAGGAGTTAAAAATGCACTTTGGATACTACAGATTTAATGTCCTCACGTCTGAATATACAAAACTTTTGGGGATCCTCTTCTTCAATGAAATAGCCTTCTGGTTATTCATTAAAAAACTGATTTGTGTTTAATATGAAGTATCTTGTACAGATACAGATTAATTCCTTGTCTCCAGAATGCAAAGAGCACCTGCATATAAGCAAATAACACAACCAGTTGACTTGACTGGAAGAATTAAACCTGGATTTCTTCAAAACTCAACTGCTTCGCAAATTGAATCAGCTAAAGATTTTGGTTTTGATACATGTACTTCAAGGGAGAAAGAGGATATTTATCAGACATCAGAACAACTTTTTCAATATTTCAATGTCTAGGACAACAGCATTTCAGTTCTGTTTTACTACAGAGAGTTGAAATGAAAATCTGAAAGGAAAAAAGCCCCAAAACCCAGGGAAAAACCCCAGCACAATTGTTTCAATTTGTAAACGGTTGACTGACTGAAATGAGCTTTTCTGCTGTTGTCAAACCTCACTCACAGAGTTCCTCAAGATATTCAGGCTGTGTCTCCTGAAATGCTTCCTGCAAGTCTGGTCACTGGGCTGTGAACCTGCTTGTTGGGCAGCTCCTGAGCCACAGGGAGTGGCCAGACTTTCAGAACTTCCAGGCTGCTCAGTCTTTCCAAGGTCAGGATGCAGGAGCTGCACACCTGGAGAGGGGCAGGAGAGGCAGAGAGCAGGGGCTGGCAGCAGCTCACAGCAGCCTGAGACACAGCTGGAGACGGCCCTGCAAGTGCTGTGCTCCAGGAAAATCCCAGCACTGCAGCCTGCTGTCCCTGCTGCCAGGTGTGGATCGCCCCAGGGCAGGGCAGACATCCCGGTGGCACAGAAGCTGCTCCAGCTGCACTGCTGGTGCCCAGCACAGCGTGTCCCCGGGGCACACAGCAAGGAAACACTGTCCACACCAAGGAAACACCTCCCCAGAGCCAGGCTGTGAGGACCAAGGAGATCTAACAGCATGTGGCCATCAGACAGCAGAGGCAGAATGGGGCCAGAGCCTGATCCACAACCCAGGAGGCACACCAAGCTACAAGGCCAACAATTTAATAAATCCTGTTAATGAATGCGGGGGCAGAGGGAGTAGAAGGAATATTCTCCAAGCTCATAGAACAACCAGGTAACCAAACAAAGAACCCAGACCAGAAATGTGCCAGGAATGTGGCAAGCAGATGGCTGGTTTTGTTTTGCTGTCCAGGATTCCACACCAGGAAGGAGTTTCACTCTTGCAGGACAGGACACAGAACTCAGCCTTTTGTCTGGGTGATACAGCTGACTGCTCAATGGGCAGGCAAGTGTTCACTGGTTCTTTTATTTTTTGTTTTGTGGGTTTTTTTTTTAAGGCCATACTTCCACAGAACTCACACAGAATTCACAGAATGACCAGCTTGGAAGAGACCTCCAAGATCATCCAGTCCAACCCATCCCCAACACGTCAACTAAACCCTGGCACCCAGTGCCACATCCAGGCTTTGTTAAACACACCCAGGGATGGGGACTCCATCACCTCCCCAGGCAGCCATTCCAGAACTTCATCACCCTTTCTGTAAAACTTTTTCCTAATATCCAACCTATATTCCCCTTGACACAGCCTGACCAGTGTCCTCTGGTTCTGTCAGTGCTGCCTTCTACAAAGGGATGCAAAATCCATCCCTAAATCTAGCAAACAAGCAAGAGACAGCGATGAATTGGCCAATTTAGCTGCTCCAATCTTCTTTACTAATCTCCTCTAATTGTTCCCAAGTCCCTGTGGGAACAACAGGAAGCAGTAACTTCACTTACAGAAAAGGCCCATGGGATTAGCTGTACCAGGGTAGAGTCAATTCATGATTTTTGTCAGGTTCTGGCCAAAACCAGAAGAAAACACCCAGGATATGGAAGAGGTATGAGACAAGGTTAATTTCTATCTTGAGTAGTCAAGAAAAAAGTGAAAAAGAAGAGCCCAGATTTCTTTTTAGCTCTTGTTTTTCAAGTTCATTAGCATCTCTCCTATGCTAGAACCATTTCTTTTCAGATTTTACCTCACAAAGTGCCCAACAATCTGGTTGCTAAAAAGTGACTATCTGTCTACTGCTGGAGAATTTTTTTTGCCCTAAGAGGACACAGCCAGTACAGCTTCAACACCTCAACTTTCAGCAGCCAAAAAATTGCTTTGTCACTGAATGCAGCTGCAAAAAATCCACAAAAACAACTTGCTGCATTTTAAAACATTAATTTCCCAATGTGAGGGAAATTCTTGGCATAACACATGGGGGCCAGGTGGTATTGAATCAGTTCAAGGTAGAACTTTCCTCCAGCCAAAACTCAATTTGAAAATTCTCTGGGGTAAAGAAAGTGTGGCTCTGTCCTGGTTCTGTGCTGCTTCTGGAACGACAGGGCCAGATACACAAGGGGAAATCCTAAGGGCTACTGTAAATAACAAACCCAAACCAGCAGTTACACTTGAACAAAGAACCTCTCTGGCTACCACTGTAAATATGGTTTTAACCAATCAATCAGCCTGGAAGGCTACAAAAAGGTCAAGGGTGATTATTTAAAGTACCAGTTATCACATAACTGATAGAGGAACAGCATGACTGTGCAGCTCTTAAACCAGAGACCAGATGCCCAGACCTGAGAAAAGCTTATTATTGAGATTGTGAGGCTGAGGGGGAAAAGAGGTTTTAAAAACACACTCAAATAGCAACCCTTCTTGAAAACAACCATGCTTATATTATCCTGTAAGACTAAACTAACACAGTGAAAAAGCAAGCAAGCAAACAAGATTGAATATCTACATGAGGAAAATAAAAAACAACCAACTAAAAAAAGTGGGCAATATTGAATCTATTTTGAGAATATTTATAAAAATAAAACTTTCTTTTCATAACAGGAACAATTGGTCCTGACAATTTATACATGAAGTAGATTTGAGCTCAGGCAGTTAAAACTCCCATCAAAGAACTCTATGGAAAAACTTACATCGATATCAAATTTCTGCTTTTCAGACTCCTCAACCTAAGGGCTGATTAGATTTAGGAAAAAAATTTAAACAACAATATGATGAAAAAAGAGGCCATGGCCCTGGCAGATGGTATTATAAACACAGGAAAGTGCCAGTATAAACCTTTATCAGGAGACTGGGTTCTCTGTCAAGCCCTGCCTTCCTTCCAAAACATCCCTGCTGCCATATGTCTGCATCCAGCCAGCTGCAGGCCTAAGAAGAGACTTCTTATTCATGCTGTATGATGTTTTACAGGTTTGCCACGGGGGTCACTGGCTGGGAGTCATTCACGTCACACCCCACCAGCCTGGAGTGAGGGGAGCCAAGAAATGCAGGGGGAGAGAGGAGGGGGGCGAGGGAAACATCACACTGGGAGCTCTGTGATTGCAGCTCCTCGCTGAAACCTTGGCTGCCCAACTTGCTCTTCTGCTCTGGGACCTTCCTGCTGCTTTTACACTCAGGGAAATTAAGTACACATACTTAAATGAAGGCTGCTGAAAGGCCTTATTCCCTCTGCTCTTGTTCCATGCCTCGTTACTTGCAATTACTCTGCATTTCTAACAGGACAGCCATCAGTTTTTGTAACCTCTTGGAGTATCCTGAGCATTTATAAAATGCAAATTGAAAGAAATGCCCCACATGTGATGCAGCCTTCATCCAAGGCAAAATGGAGCTGTCTGATTAAGTCAGTTTTTAAAAGAAAAACTGCTACCCCACCCTCACAGTTTATCACCCTAACCTGCCTCTCTACAGAGGTTTTGGTTTGTTTTTCAATCAGTATCCCACAAGTTGTAGGAAAATGGCTTTTCAAATCTGTGTGTTGTTACAAAGAAGAGATATACTCCCACTACAGCCACATCTAAAAAGCAAAGGACCAAATCTGGAGTGACCAGAGCATCTCTTCCAACTGTCTGCAGTCCTGGAGGCAGGGAAATATTTGCCTTTCCTCCTCATTCCCTTTCACATAAACAGAGAATGACAGAGATGGGTGGAAACATGAGGGCAAGGTAAAAATCTGCCCTTTTTGCTACTGGAATAATTTGCTCATTTAATAGTCAGTGAACTGAGTCCTGAACAATTCAGTCTTGCACACCAAATTCAGAACCATGCCAAGAAAATCATACAAAGCTGCCATGTAATTGCCCAATAAGTGATGAACAACAAAGGCCAGAGCTTTTAATTGTTCATTTCCAGTCAAGTCAATATTTAAAGGGTTTTTTGAAAGTGCAGGTATTCTGCAAGTGTCAGACAGAAGAGGGAAGGGACACTCTTGAAACATTTTCAATTCTTGCTCCACTTTGGGGAGCTTGGGGCTTTTGTTTTCCTTTCTGTCTGTCTCAGGGGATAGGAAGCTTTTTGCTTCAGTATTACCCCCTTCCTTTAAAGGTTTCAAACAAGCCAAGCCCTGCCCAGTCAGATGCTCACCTTTTTCTGTTTTAAATGCTAGCAGGTCATTCATAAGGCAGGATATTTTATTTAGTTAGGAAACAGCTGCAATGGAAAGTGACTAGGAAAATATGAGGCAGGTATTTCCATGGAAAGCTTCATAGCCACAAGTTATTTTGCAAAAATTTTAAAAGCTTGAAGTTTTAAAAAAGTTTAAGTTCAAAAAAGTTTTAAAAGTTTAAAAGTTTTGAAGTTTTAAAAGCTTTAAGTTTTAGACTTAGTTTTGGGGTTTTTTTAAGATAAAGGACATGAAATGTCTATGTTCCTTTCTCTTACCTGATTCCTGTCAAGTCATGATTTGAAAATATGCTTTAAAATACAGTCTGCTCTAAGAGCTCCTTGTCTTGGAGTCACACAGCCAGAGGAGAACTGCACTTTGCACTTTTGAAATACCAGCCTTCCACCCTCAGCCCAAAGTACTGAACAACACATAAAAATCATCAAGGACAGAAGAAGAAAGTGAAAATAATAACCAAATCAGCAAAAAACCTGATGCTTTTAAATATTTGAATTGGTTCAAAATGATGCACATCTAAAAGATGCAGCACTTGCAGGCTATAGATGCATCCCCAGCATAAAGTGCAGCAAATCTCTGTGCATCCCACCCATCCACAGCTTCTGAAGGGAGGGAGAGATGGACAACCAAACCAGAGATTTATGAATGCAAGAAAGCCTCTCCGTGGAGAAATATAGATCTTTCAGGTCAGCAATCCCTAATCAAGGCTGAATATAGCACTTGAGAGCTATGGTGCACTTCACAGCAAGTTAAAATTAGTGTTTGGAGTGCTGAAGTACAGCAGCTCTGCTGGGAGTCCTGTTAATGAGTGTGCAGAAGTGTGGTACTGAAGTCCTGTGCCACACACACACACTCCTGTCAGCTAACCTAGAAACATTCTGGGCACTAAATCCAAACTCAGTCCTGGTCTATTTTTTGCCATTCTTCCCATACGACAAACTAAAAATAGGCCCATGAGAACCACGCATGGCACTTTGCTCTTCAAATGTTTAACTTTGGCAAAAAAACAAAAAAACAACAAACCCCCCCCCCCAAAAAAAAAAAAAACCAACCAAAAAAAAACCCAACAAAAAACCAAAAACAAACAAACAAACAAACAAAAAAAAAACCAAACCAAACAACCTGACCAGCACTGTTTATAAAGAGATTCTTCAAGGGTTTTCCAATGTGTGGATGAAGGATATATTTTATATGTAGATGCACACATGATGAGGGAATGATAACCCTAAGAAATTGTGGATACACACTGCTGTCTATTTATGTATTATCTCTCAAGTTCATTTCTGTATTATTTATTAAGATAAAAACAAAGACATGAAGAAAATGTGGGCATGACCTCAAACAAGTATGAAGTTCAAAAAAAGAAAAATCAAAAAGTGAAGCAAAATCCTCATTCTTTTGAAGAATCACTGCAGTATCATCAAGCAAGGTTACACAGTTGGGTGTAAAAGAATCCCTCTAACACAGTGGGGAAAAAAGAGCTGTTAAATTCTAAATAAAATATATGCCAGTAAGAAAAAACAAGAATCACCTTGCCTATGCAGTGATGCCTCAGGTTTAGCTTTTATGTTTTTCAGATTCTGTGCTGTTTTAGGTGTATGGGTCTAAGCTTTGTATTAGGGGATGGTGATCTCTGTGCACAGAGCAGGGAGACAAAACAATTCCTGCTCCAGCTGGGCACCAAGGACAAATGACCC
>JAWWMS010000001.1:11875122-11893497 GCA_035048045.1 Chlorospingus semifuscus
ATATCATAAAATAATAAATCAAGCCTTCTGAAACATGGAGTCAGATCCTCTTCTCTTCCCTCATCCTCAGACCCCTGAGAACACGGTCCCATATAACTTTATATTAAAACAGAAAGACTCTAATATTTCATTATTTATTAAGCATATGCTTCATTAGTGAGAATTTTACAGAACATTGTTTCCTCTTGCAAGATAAATATCATAAAAATCACTCATTATTATGTTTAATAGAATTGATTTGGACTTCCCTGTGAGGTTTATTGCCCATAAACTATTTACAAACATCTGACAGTGTTAAGCATGTGTAAAAAGACTGATTCACAGGAGTTTACATTCTTACCACATCTTTTTTCAGATTCATCTGAACCATCTGGGCAGTTCAAGACTCCATCACAAAAGAATTCTTCACTAATGCAGGTTGCACCATCAGCACAGAGTTCAGCAGGTGGCAAACACTCAGCTGGAATAATAAGGATGAGAGCAATAACAGCACAACAGTAATGCAGTCTCACTACAAAGGAAAATTGACTTACCTCTGCTTGCTTTACCACAAATCAAATCAACCACTCTATTGTGTTTTACAAAACTGCATTTTTAGAAGCCTGGAATGAAATATCACATACTAAAAAGATAAATTTGGCAGAGAATGAAGAGAGTTCTCAGAAGTGAAACATGTTTTGAAACCAAGCTTGAAGCAAGGCTGGAAGAAAATGTCTATGAATTCCATTTTCTTTTCCTTTCACAAATAAACTACTTTATGCAATGTAATGAATGACATTTTCCAATTTCTTGTGTTCAAATAATGTGAGAAAATTGTACTTTGGTTTAAATAACAGTGAATAATCCCTGGGTTTAGGTAAATAGAATTTAATTGATTTCTTCAGCTTTAACACTTCATACTGTTGCACCTCACCATGCTAAGAAATCTGATTTGTTACCCAGCATATCCTAAAAAAAAAAGAGCCTTTAGATTCTTAAACACCAGAATTATCAGAAACCATATTCTGTTCAGATTTACAAATTACATGTATAAGTTAAGAGTAAATTTCTCTTTGAAGAATACATGGGCAGATCCTTGAAATTGTAGGTCTTACTAATAGCCTTTTCCTAGAGCATAAATGTTCATCTACTGCAAATAAACTCTTAGTCTTTAGAGGGTTTTGGTCTTAGATATCTTTAGAATTGAAGTAGGTCCTATTAAAGTGAACAGAAACATGTAGCTAAACTAAGCTTTGGAGAACTACTGATTTGAAAATTGTTAAATTTGCATTAAATTCTATAGAACTATTCACACAGTTCCTTGTCTCTACTTCAATAAATGCTTACAGAAAAAGGTCAACATTTCTGATGCAAGAAGGAAGAATAGTAATCTGTAAAATTTCATCTTTTTCATTTTTTTTTTTAATAGAGCTGTTAGTTCTGTAATCAGATTAAGCATGATACTGTACTGTATGTCCCAGACTAACATTGGTGTGGAGTATTGTAGCACCTCAAAGTGCTTTACAAAACACCCTCAGTGTTGGCAATGCAAATGTCACAAAGCCACAAGATTTAACATTTTGCATCCAACTGGAAATTAAAATGAAGCAAACATCCTCCAGTAAAGTTGGAAGCGACACAGGGCCAGTGAATGAATCTCCACAGATGAGCAGAAACAAAATTGTGCATTCTAGACCCAGAGCAAAAATTCCAACCAATAACCCCGGAAGAGATTTTGCACAAGCCCATCAGGCAGAAATCATTGTTTACACACAACATGATCAATTCTGGGCTTATTCAACTCAGAAAACTAAACAGCACTGCCACCTCCTGGATTGAAAGCAATCAACTTTTCCTGCTTAAACATTCTGACTTCTCTTTTAAATGGCAAATTACCCTAAATTGTTCTGTACATGTTATATTCAATTAAATAAGGGCAGTAAACATGTAAGACTTGAACACATTAGATTGCTTGTAGAAATCATATATATTTCACCATGTAAGAAGGCTGGAGAATGCTTTTAAAGACTCAAACATCTTCAGCTTTCTGTCCATTGGAAGTCATACTTTGCTATCAGTTTGTTTATTTTATTTTCCTCATAAAAGTCAAAAATTATTGGAATTTTAAAAAAAGAGCAGTTACTATTAGTGCCAATGTGTGCATCAACATGCATAACACATCCAGCATTTTTGTAGCATGTACAGTCTTAGAAGTCCCTTCTCCTTGAAGAGGTCTCCTTGGTCTAAGGTAAACCTGCATATCCTGAATTTTCAGGAATGGAATAGAAGGATTGAATGCTGTGAGGAAGAGTCTGCACATGAGCAGTGCAATTTTGCACTCTCAGATTGCTCTGTGGAACCTGCCTGCATATCCTCCACACACACAGAGTTACTCACCCACTGTTGTTGAGGGCTCGATTGTGGTGAGTTGTCCTGAACCTGGACAAACACAACCCAAAGTTAGAACTCTACTCCTTGTCCCCTCCCTGCTCCTGAACCCCTCAGCTGTCCTGAACCTGGACAAACACAAAGTTTGTTAGAATTCTACTCCTTGTCCCCTCCCTGCTCCTCCAAACACAGGGAGGGGACAAGGAAAAACACAACCCAAGGTGTGTTTGTGGAAAAACACAACCCAAGTTAAGAACTCTTCTTCTTGTCCCCTCTCTGCTCCTCCATACACACACAGAGTTACTCACCCACTGTTGTTGAGGGCTCGCTTGTGGTGATCTGTCCTGAACCTGGATAAACACAACCCAAGGTTAGAATTCTACTTCTTGTCCCCTCCCTGCTCCTCCACACACACAGAGTTACTCACCCACTGTTGTTGAAGGCTCGCTTGTTGTGGTGAGCTGTCCTGAACCTGGACAAACACAACCCAAGGTTAGAACTCTATTTCTTGCTCTCTGGGAGCACCTCTGTAGTTGCCTGGGCAGAATTAAGCAGCAGCCAATCTGCTTTTATTATTTTAGCTGCATTATTGCAGATATTAAAGAAAAAAGAAAAAAAATGCTCCCCACACTCCAGGTAGTGCCAGCTTGAGTGGGTTGGTGCTGAAGCTCCAGTGTCACAATAAACAGAAGAAAAAATTATGTGAAACCCAAGTGTTTCAATAACTTCAAAACATTCCTTTCCTTCTTCCACTTTCCCCCCACTAAAATAGGAGCAATTCTTTCTTGTCTTCCCCTGTGAAAGTTCTGACCTGGAGTTGGTGTCAGGGAACTTGTAATTAAACTCGTGGGATCTGTTGAAACGAGAAAAACTATGACAACTTCAACATTAGTAGTAAAAGGTAAATGTACATTTTCTGACAAATAAAATTGCTCTACAAATCAATTAGGAGCCTCAAACCTACCTAGTGTTTGTCTATTTACATACAGAGGTATATATGTGTATATATATATATATATATATATATATATACATTGTGGGTGTACATATTTACACATGAACAAATGCCTGGGTAAATAAGCAGATGTGTATTAGTGATTGTAAACCGCAAAACATTCTGGAATAATGGAATGTGTATTTTTGATTGCTCCAAAAGAAGTTCCACTTCATTGAGGATGCACTTGGCATTTTGAGCTCCCAAACAGTCTTTTTTCTTTTCCTCTCTGAATTTGCTTTAGCATCCCTGTTTACTATTTCTACTTTCTAAATTAAGACTCAAATATGTGAGTAGGATAATGATGTCTTTGACTGAAAACAATCCCCAAGTCACTGCAGGTACTGGATCCTGTACCTCAGTTGATAAGATTAAGGGCCAGAAGGAATAAAGTGGGAGATGCAGTAAGAATTTCTCTATAGTTTGTCACCCATCAGTTTTGTGGGCAGAAGCTGTTGACCACTGGCCATCACCAACCTACTTTTGATAGATATTCCTGCTCTCCCAGACCTAGTGCACAAATTTCCAGGAGGATTTCCCACCAATTTTTGATCAAAACCTGCTGATTTAGCAAATACTATTAAGCTGAACTGGGCCATTCTGATTACGGTGCATTCTGTGTCAGCAAATTTAGGGACACAGTTTCTTTGGCAGAGAGAGAGAGAAGAGCAGTGAATAGATGGACTTATGTTCTCACAGCTACTGCAGAGCAAAAAAAGCTTAATTTGTACCATGACAGGTTTCAGAGATACACACATATATATATATTTATACCAACATATCTGTCTATATGTTTATTACAGGATAACCAATTTAGAAGGAATTAAACATTCCAAGACCTAAAACATAGATGCATGTAGGAGCAAACAGTTCTAAGAAAACAGTTATCAGGGAGCTGCATCTTGAAAACTGCTGAAAAATTGTGGTTGCTATAGATGTTCCCAAAAGTGCATGCACAAGTTGACAGCAAAAAGGAAAACAAAAGACAGTGACAGTGTCACTGACAGAAGCAGCAGTGATATAAGCACAATTACTAGAAAATCTCACTAAAGTAACAGGTTAAGATGGCAAAGGGATTTTTTTAGGGTCAGCAGAGCCATAACCCTATATCCAGCAGGTGTAAATGTACCTGGTATGGTAAAATGTGGGTATATTGTGACATTTGGACTGAAACACAAAGAACAAGGAAGCAGGAAATATTAACAAAAAATACAAAAATGACCTCAAGCAGACCCAAGGCCAAGGGAGAAGAAATTCACACCAGGAGTATTGTTGCCATTCCAGCCTTGGGTGCTGACAATTCCCAACTCCCTTCCCCTTTCCTTAGGACCTTTCCCCAGTCTCGAAATTTTGCTTGAGGATGATAAGCAACATTGAACTTAGGAGCAGGGGAGCATTAAGATAGCATACCAGAGGAAGGGACAGATAGGGAAAAACCTGAATGTTAGCAGTTTAAACTGTATCTTTGGGAATAGACACAGTACTTGCACACTTTGGACTATACACGTTGGTAGGCCTGTAACCAGACTAACAGTAACTCTTTCATCACCATGGTTGTAATTAGAATACCAATAAAAACTTGTCTCCTATATTTATAGGAGCAGTTGTTTAGCTTCTGGTCTGGTACCCTGTGCCCTGGAGAGTTTGTGTGTGATAATTTGAATGCAGTTTTTGTGTGACTATCTGCACCTAGTGCTATAAAGCATTTACTGTATTGTTTATCTCTCTTGCTGACTTTTGGCAGCTTTGTGAGACTAAGTTTGTCTGCTTCATGTCTTATCACTGTAAAACTTCCAGGGATAGTGGAAAGAAAATCTGTCTCTCAACATTGCTTAGTAAATCAATAACCACAACATGAGAGCAAGACTCCCCAGCCTGATCTACCTCCCTAAATCTGCAAAATCTTCAGCTTGCAGCTCAGCTGGTTAATGGAGACTCAGCCTTTGGTTTGATACTCTAATTAAGCTCCTACAGGTTTTGTACAGACTACAGATCACTCACTGCTTTCTCAAATAGTCAGAAATGGTGAAAGCAGTTAATTATCACTGAATCGACCCTGGCAGTCAAGCCCCAGCTCCAACCAGTGCAGATTTACTAAGTTATGTGAGCTGAACAGCAATTCTTTTTTTCCTTCATCTTGTATTGGTAACAAAAATTAGTGCCTGCTTTGACAAAGATACTGACCTGATGAGGTTAAAGGTGTTGTTGTAGTAGGATTTTCTGCAGCTACTGGAAGAGAACAAGTTCATTATAAACTTCTTTTATAGCACAATGTCTAGTTTTAGATGACAGAAATAAAGACTAAAAAGAAATCAGCTGTGACTATTTCTCATTGAATCACTATCAGTGTCCTGCTTCCTTCCTTTTGCCTCATCCTGTTCCCAAACTCCATGATGTTCCCAAGGAAGAAAGATCCCAAAAATGAGTAGAGGTTTTGAGGTTTCAAAGCCACTGCAGTTCTTTTCAATCCTCAATCCCGGTTGATTGTATTGCACATAGAATGTCTTCACCTGGGAAATCTCTCTCGAGGCTTTTTATTCTATAGAGATTTGCAGAGCACCCGTGTCTTAGAGAACAGTATTTAGAAGAGATGAATGAGTTAAAATTAACCTGGCATAGTTTACAAGAAAGAAAGTTACTTTTAATCACTGTGAAAACTCACTTCAAGCAAGCCATACCTGTGTGACACCTCTCTCCCTCTCTGAAATAGGAATGTCTCTAGCAGAACCTATTGAAATACACCATTCAAAAGTGCCTCATATGATTGTGATTGTTAATTAGTTACAATTATTTTACTGAAGCACTCCTGGTAGAAAGGACAGGTGATTTCTCATGAGAAAAGAGGCATTTTAATGATCCACAGCAGTAAAAGTTTGACTACTTCAAAGTTCATCAGTGGATGAACCTTTTAAGAGGCTCTTAATTATTTTTTTGGTGGCATTTGTGAAGTATAATGAGCAATCAATTTCCACAGTGTTGTGTGGTAATTTGTAATAAACAAGCAGTAAAGAGAACTAAATATGCCCAGACTCTGAATTTAGCCTTTGAATACTTGAAGTACTTAGCAAAAAATGCAGCTTTTAGTATAGATTAAGAGACATGGCACAGCAGATTACCACTCCTCAGTTTTTACTTAATAGTAACTCCAGCAGGTCTTCAAATGTCAGCTTACCAACTTCTGCTTCAAAGAATTCAGATTGTTTTTCAACCTCATCCTCAGCGAAGGGCTGTTTTGAAGGTTTATTAAGGTAAAGAAAAAGGATTCTCACTGATCTTGAAGGGCTTGCATTTAGACTTTGGTATATTTTCCAGTACTTACATAAAATATCTGTATATTTGCAGAATTTACTTAGTCCTTAAATCCCTGTTTCTTTCTCCACCACGTACATTTACCTAAGCTCTACAGGAATATGGAGCCTGTTCACTGGGTGCACTGCTCCCAAAGCAGTTTGTTTTTCTACAGGACATATTTTTCAGCAAATGAGTCTTTACTCACTGCCACTCTGAGCCCTTCTCTCATTCTTTAGCAGAATAAAATTGTAACTGTATTTACTTATGGAACAACATGGTTGGGGCTTAATTGCTCTAATTAGAGGGCTAAAAATTACAAATATTATACTTCTTATGAAGTGAATTTGAGTGGTTTTCACTGGGAAGACATTACTTTGCCCTTTACTCCCTCCTTAGGGAATGTGCACAATGCTGGCTCATACTTTCTAGTAGGAAAGGTTGTAAATTCTTCTTTAAGCTGCTACTGAAAGTTATGTAATGGGGGAGGAGGGCACCCAAGAGAAAAAGTAACAATCCAATTGCTGTCTGGGAGCCAAAGCTTTCATTCCTGCTACCTGTAGTTCTGAGGCATTTTTAGAATTAAAACCAAAAAACAAACAAACAAAAACCCCAAATAAAAAAAAAAAGAAAACCAAAAACCTCAAAAAAACCCCTTTCTAATAGTACCTGTGATTTGTATGCTGTTCACATCAATTTTCAAAGTCTCGGTAGGGTTATTTGCAGTGACACCCAAAACCAGCTCATTTTTTATTTTCTCAACTGTTGCCATCTGGGTAAAATAAAGGGTGAGGATCACAACCACACTAGCAATACAAAACAGAGAAATTAATTAGTTATTCAAACTGATGAAAAAAATCTGCTATATGGCATCATCTAGACAATATTTCATTCTAATTCTGGTTCCAATGGCAAAGGCAGATTGATTTTTAAATATTGACTGGCAAAGATGACATAAAGAAACATCTCTTAATCATCTGGTCAGATTGAACCTTGGAGAAACTTTGTTTTTTCTTTATCTACTCTTACTCTCACTATCAGAAGAAAACCCAACAAGGCAACATTCATACCAATTGCTGCAATGGAGCTGAAAACTAAAGAAATAGCTTTACTGTTGTTCAACAAGTCTATTAGTTTTAGTCCTAAAATACTGAAGGTGAACCTGGAAGTATTACTAAAATTGTATAATATGGCAAAATATAATACAAAGTGACCATTTTTATAAAGAAAATCTGTGGATGCTGCATTTTTGCAGATCTGCTGTGTGATTGCCTGGATTCTCACAAGGAAACAATGATGGCTGAAAACACAGATATTTAGAAATTTTGGTTAAACTGCATTTAACTTCTATGACTTTTATCCAGAGTGTTTTCTGTTTGTTCTCTCCATCCTTTCTAGACACTATTATGAAGTTTTATGTTTGCAGCTAGAGTAAGGTAATGTCAAAGTATGACCCTTGCCAAAGATAAACATTTTCTCCTTTACTTAAATTTAGGTGTAAACTTTTTTATCCTTAAACTACCCACTTGCATCTGACTCAGTAGTGCTCTTTGTAAGGAGTGATTAATCCTGTTGTTTTGCTGAGCATAGTTTGTAGTTTGCAATATGCAGGAAAGCTCTCCTTCTTGCTTATTTCTGATAACCTCTAGGCCATGCTGAGCAAACAAAAGCTTTTATTGCTCTCCTTGTGACTCAGCAGCAGTGTTTCAAGGGTGAAATGCCAAGCAGATTTCCTGAAGGGGTAAACACATTTTAAATGAAAAGAAAGTAATGTCTGAGACAAAGTTATTAGATGCAGAAGTGAAGACAGATCCTTACTGTCGTATTAAAAACAAGATCCAAGGTTCAAACCCAGCAGATTTTCTGCAATCTCTATGATTGCTGTGTCAAGATACAGTGGTGGGATGAGTTTTGCCAACACAGTTATTTACAGTGCAGATATCTAGATTCCCATTTTGGTTGATAGAAAGAAATAAGCTGGTCTTTGGCATAATTGGTCTCCTCCTAAAAGGCATCTAAATTGACCAGATGAGAAAACTAAAAACCCAGCACTTACAAAGGCAGCCTTGAGCAAACAGCTCAGAGATGTCTCCATGTTTGATGCCCAAATTTTGATGAGAATAGTCCCTTTCTTGCAGAACCCAAATTTCTTGCCTGAATCTACCTTCACAAGGACAACACTTCGGAAGTGGCCTACTCCTACTGCTGTGCAGTCCATTCCCTTAATATTATATAATCCTTCATAAAGTGATCATACTCTGCTTTCTAGCTAATAGGGTTATGTCCTCACTATTCCAATCAAAAGATTGCTCAAATGTAAATCTGCTTCCCATTCCTTACTGATATTCATGGTCAGATAATATCCTAATATCTTGTTTGTGGTTTTTTTTTCAAGGACAATAATTCAAATAAACTAATCTCCTCCACATATTTATCAACTTTATGTACTTACACTGATATCACAAGAACATGTGGTAGCACAAAACTATTGATCTGTTTTCATGTAATGTGCACTTTAATTTTCTGGGTTCACCCATGAGACAGCAAGTTTTACCATTCATTTCCCAGGGTTCTTCAGTTCTGCTAGAGTCAATCTTTTATCCTCTGGTTTGTTCTTGCCTATCACAGTGTGTCATTAGACTTCTCTTGATTCAAAACTTGAGTTGCTGGTAGTGACATAAGATCTGACCTCAGTTTAAGCAGTTTTACATGAGCAAACTCAGCACAAACCTATATCTTTTCCTTTCTAGATAGTTTCTTACCTTTCTCACTCTTCCATTTTTCTTTCTAAATCGACAGTCCCAGAGACTATCACCTTTTTAAAATCTAATCCTAAAGGAAGTTTTAAGAGAAAAGATATGTCTTGAAGCTTCATCCTCTTTAGAGGGCCTTATCTAAATTCTAAAAATGTTTGGGTTTTGTTTTTTTTTTTAAATCTATTCACAAGCCACAGAAGAACTGTCTAAATTACTAGTATCATTGTCTCTTGCCTATATTTTAAGTAAACTTTGTTATATACAATTACCCGGTCTCTGATGTCAATCTGTCACGGTCATATTCTGATTTCCTGTAGAAAAAGAAGCAACAATAAAAAAGAAAAACCACAACCAACACCACATGGTTCCTATTGAGATTAGAATATTTTGGACAGGGTGGGGACACATCCTGGAACTGTTTAATAATGAGAGACAGCGTTACAGGTGTTTTGCTAAATCAGAACCTTATTAAGAACAGTGAAGAAGGAATTAACAGCACAGATCTGGCTGTATAACTTTTGTCAGCAGGTCTTCAGTAGGACAATCAACACCCCAGAATATTGAAAATGAGCTTTACTAAATGAAGCAGATGTAACTGTACCAATTTATGTAATCCTTAGGACAGAAGCTGCAGTTTTTCCTGGTGTCAAATGGCAGCCTTACTTGTTAAAGCCCTAAGGAATGTGAATTAAGTGGATCATAGGGACATATGAGTGCCTGAGCCTCCAGGCTTATGCCAGGAGATCTCTAACCTGAAATTTGCTCTAGATGGCAAGGATCAGCATCCCTGCGAACAGCACCTTGGCTAAAAAAAAAAATAATTCAGCAGTTCTTTGAAATATGGAATTTTTCTGAGTGGGTGTTAGGGCTCAGCCTTACTGGTTTGGTCAAGGCAGGGACTGCTTGAGAGGGAATTTCACCCAAGGAAACACACTGGTGTCAAACTGAGCACATTGGAAGATGTAAGATGTGAAAGGCATAACATAGGAGGTTCCCAAGGACATCTTGATAATCAAGACATCTTGGTAAGGTGTACCTACTTGAACTGGGAGATTTCACATCTCTCAAACTTGTGCTTCAGATCACTTTCGTGAAAGATATTTTGTATCTATATGAAAAAGAGAAATCTTGAACCAATACAATAATTTAAAAAATTAAAAATATTAATAAAATATAACAATAACAATAACAATAATAAATATACACACATTCTCACACTATAATCATGGTTTCAGTACTAAATAACTTTTTCTAGACTACAGAAACAAAGTATTTCTTTGATGATTCCCTGATTTTCTCAAATAAGGAATATATTGGGTTCTGACCAGGCTTAGGACTTGAAATAACACTTTTTTGGAAAGAAAAAAATATCAACAGCAGTTAATGGTAAGGAATTAATGTACCTACAAATAGTCTTGAATAAACCACAAGCTGATAGGTTCTTACCAATTTTTCGACATCAAAGGCAAGGACTTTGAAATCAGCTGAGGAACTGTTTTGTAAGGTTGAAGTGAAAGACATGCCAGAGACTATTTTTAATATTCCCATATAGCTGTGAGTAATCCCCTCTGCTTCAACTAGATAATGGAAAAAAAAAAGGTGTTTTAATTATATAGAAAAAAAGAAAAATATTACATTAGATTTTATTTCACACAGATCATCAATACAATAATTTCTAGGGGTTTTTTTACTGCTTTTTGATCAGAGATGTTCCGCCTAGTGCCGAGTTTAAAGAAAAAATAGACTTTTTTCTGTTTACCATAGTTATAATGGTAATCATATTTTTATGAATTCTATTTGCCCTTAGCTCTCATTACTTTCAATTTTGTTTTAGATGCTGTTTTCCTGCAACACTGCGAGTGCATAAAGGATACAATGATATGCCCAGCTGTGTCTAACACAAGGGACAGAGACAAATGGGAAGGCAAATAGTGAATTATGAGTATTTTGTTGTGGATAAAAAAATATTATGAATTATTGCCTCACACTTTATGTATTTTTGCCCTTTTTTATATGTGTAAACTGTTTTCAATGACAGCACTGAAAACATCCAGTGTCAGAATAGTGAAATTATTTTTGACCTGACCTTTCTCACCAGTACACACATGAAATTCTGGGAGAATTTATAAAGAAATTAGACAACTGATCCTTGCTGCAAACTTAATCTTGATTTTAATATGCTAAAGGACATGAGGTATACATAAAGGAATTCATTATACATTAAAAATATATTTCTTCACTGTGTAACACACTGGAAATTCTCAGAAAATATCTGAATTAAAGTTGATTGATAGGAAATGTCTTTTGCTTACTGGCTGCAGTACCAGTGGTATTTTAGGTTGTGTTTGAAGGTATTAACATTAAAGCAAGTTTTAGGACAAAAGCAGATGTCAGAGACTGAAATATTATCATTCATGGCTTAAACACGGTTATGAAGGAGTTTTGCCCATTATGGCAAAACTGCATAAAGAGGCTGTGACCACCAAAGCCCTCTCCTCCCTGAAGACACCTCCTAACAGGAACCTGGGCATTCCCACCTGGCTCAAATGTAAATTTTTCTACTGGATTCTGTGTTTTTCAAGAAACCCTCACTACCAAGAAGATCAACAAGATGCCATGAGGATCCATGGAGTCGATATTTTCTACTTAATCTTTCTCCACCTTACTCTCCCCTTCCAAGCCCCTCTTTCCCGTTTCTTCCTTTTTATCTCTCTCTTATTTACTGTTAGATAAAACCCATACTATTGACTTTGGCATATGGTCTCATTTGCACATTAATTTGGGCAGAGGCATTTCTAATAAATTTAATAGCTGAATCATAACAGCAGATAAGCAATAAATACTACAATGAACAGTTTATTATGGAAGGCATAGCATAGTGACACCAATTGAATATCAACTAATAATAGCAGACTGCTTTGAGCTTCTTTGAAGGCTGGCCTTTAAAACAATTGCAAATCTGTTTAAAAATATTTCTAAATAGCAAAAGCCTTTTAAAATTATATATCAACTATAATTACAAATATGTTCTAATCAGATTTTTAAAATATTTTCCTATTTTTCTTCTAAAAACAAAGTTATTAAATAAAAGCCTGTCTCTAGATTCAATAATCCACCCTCTTATTTTACTGGATTGTGATAAAATTCTGATAAGAAGGTAAGAAAATTGTTAGGTGTTGCAGTTTTAAAATCTGGAAACAAAACCAATGGCAGCTGAAGGAACAAACATGATATCTTGAGATAATGGTTTTGGTTGGTTGGTTTTTATTTTTTTAACAAATGTCTTAGAGAAAGTTTAGTCTTCATGAAAACTTAGCCATCAGAATGAAATAGTGTGGGTTTTGATAATTGAAAGCAGCAAAATCATAAATATAGCACAATATTTCTTCAGCAACAAAAATCACTTTGAGACTTTCCCTAGTAGCTCCATATCCCTCACATGTTTTGGAGCCCTGAACTGGATGCAGTCCTCCAGATGTGGCCCTTTCACTTATATACACATGATTTCTTAACCAAAATTTTAATTCCATTTAAAAATCATGAAACGTTCTATCTATCTATCTATCTATCTATCTATCTATCTATCTATCTATCTATCTATCTATTGTATATATCAATATATATAATATATATATATAAAATAAATATATATATCAATATATGTCAATATATATCAATATATATCAATATATGTCAATATATGTCAATACATGTCAATACATGTCAATACATGTCAATACATGTCAATACATGTCAATACATGTCAATACATGTCAATATATATCAATATATATCAATATATATCAATATATATATATTGATATTTTAATTTAGTTTGCTTTGAGTATCAGTAACTTCTTCCATTACATTCAGAGCACTGAATAAAGGCTAAGAGTGACTTTACCTGGGGCAAATAAACTGACTGATGCAGGAACTCTCTCATAACAATAAATGACTTAAAAATATTTTTTAAATAAAAAAATTAATATATTCCAAGGGATGGGCCCCACAAACTCTTATTAGCCTTTCAGCGGATTATTTGTATTCTGATTCAAAACTCATACATGGAGAAAAAGGTAAAATTTCTCAGTTTTCCATATTACCTTCACTAGTTGATGAATATGGGGGAATAACCCAAGCTTTATGGCTTGGATTGCATCTTAGGGATCTTTTCCAAAGTCTAAACCATGAAAATTATTTTATATATCTTCAGAGCATGATTATAGAGCTTACTGTTTCCCCCTATTTTGTTCACATCATTTTTCAGGGGAGGAAAACACATAAACCCTAAAACACCACTTCCCCTGCCCCCAGCATTAAAAACATAACATGAAATAAAAAACCAAAAAACCAAGAAAACCAAAACCAAACAAAAAACAACAACAACAAAACAAACAAACAAAAAACCCCCTACAATTTTAAGAGCAATGTCTTTGAAGTCTAAGAAATTCCTAGAGGTCTGTAGCTAAAGGTTGGCCACTTACCTCGTTCCAACTCCTGGATTGCTAACCAAGAAAGTACAATCAGTCCAACACAAACACACACAAAAATTGCAAGCAGAGAAGCAAAGAAAATCTCATAGCTACTAGGAGAAACATATTTCTCATCAGATGGTTTTTTCAGCTTCATTTCTGTCTCAAAAACTTATGTGAATTAAGGACTGAAAAGACACAGCCTGAGAAGGAAAGTAATAATCCACACGAAGAGATATTTATAGGAGATGCTTGTAAATGAATTACATCATAAAACTTCACTGACACAGGTTTTTACAACATTCTGAGCAGTCATAATCATGCACAGGATATGCAAATAAGAAGAAAAGAAATCCACTCAGAGGGGAAGCACTGAAGACACTTGTCTCAGATAAAACACAAGCAGACCCACAGAAATGTAAGGTAGGTCACTGGATTTGCACTATTTCTTGTAATTTGATATTTTTAAGTGACAATATAAAATATTGCTGCCAAATTTATTGCTTATGCAGTTTTCTTTTGATAATTCCTCACAAGGGTAATTATGAGGACAACACTGAAAGCTGTATCTTTCTTCATTCTGCTTAGAAAGTTCTTTTAAAAGTAATTTCATTTATAAAGGAAGTGCTGGGAAATGAATTGTTTAGTAATGTGCCATAGCTCAGCAACATGTTCAGCACTGAACAGTAATTCAGCAGCACAAATTTAATCTGTGTAAGACATGGTTCTTTGACCACAGAACTGGAGAACTAATCAGAGAAGGCATTGTGAAATGCGTGCTTGTTTTGTATTTTCTTGCCAGGCATGAATGTGCCATGGGATGCAAGTCCTTGATAAAGTTAAAGTGCTGGGGAGGGTGAGAGCTGCAGCTTTAGTAGAGCAAGAATAAATTAAACAGGCAGTGTAGTAACCAATTTTACCATTTGTTTATAAATTTAATCTGTCAAAACTTTTGAGCTTCAGAAAAGTAAAGCCATGCTGATTCTATGTTTTGAGCCCTGGGAGTTGCTATTTCTGACTCTCAATCAGAGTGCTAAACCCAGATTTGTGGCATGACACTCTTCCTTGTGGAGAATCTGGGCACACCAGCCATATTCCTGCCTGTCAAAGGAAAAGGAAACTTCTGAGGCAATCTTTGGAAGAGAGAAGCTCCACCTATCTGTTAATTTTCAGAAATAGAGATAATATAAATTGGGAAGAAATGAGAAAGTCTTGAAATGAGACTCTTGGATGACATAGCAATTCTCTGTCCATATTTCCTTCACTAGTCTGAGAACTAGTCCCTTGTCTCACTCTTTGAGAACTGTGGTATTTGAAAGAATTGCCATTTGAAAGGATATAAAGCACTAAATCACAATCAAAATATTGCCCTGACAGCAGGAACCTCAATTTAGTGTAATATACCATAATGAAAGCAATATAGTAATAGTTCACCTTACTAAAAAGAAATAATTGTTTACTTAAACCCAAAGTTTTTAAAACAAAATTCAGTGCAGCTTAATCACACTGCCCTTACAGAGCAAGAGAAAACTGAGTCTGTGTCTTGCAAATGGATTAGATCTCTGGGTCATCATGGTAGACAGAGCAGGAATTGCTTTTGTATATATTGTATCTCACAGACACACACATATATGAATACAAATGTGTGTAGATACAGATGAATACTTATGACCAGGTCATGTTTGCAGTGCTGAGCTCTGCTGAACTGTTCCATAGTGGTGTCTTTGTAACTTTTTGTGCTTTCTCAGCAATAATTTTAATAGCCTTCATTTCAAGGGGTTTAGGTTTCGACATCTTTCTGAACAGAGTCTATCACACAAATGGAGGATGTCTCTACATAATTCATTTTGCTCAGCTACACATATTAGGTTATCCCACACCTAGCAGAGTTGTGCCATTGCAGGGAGTAGGGGAAGGACGTGAAGAGGAGGGAGTGACAGAGTGTTATGGACTGACCATAAGCCCTCAGTCCTCATCTCCCTGCACCCCTTGAGGATGGTTATAAATTGCTTTTGCCCTGCTGTGTTGAGGAGGGCACTGAGGAATCTTCTGGGTGGGCATCTGGCAGCCAGGCAAGGTTAAATCACTGCAATTGTCCATGCTGCCTGAAACAATACTAGTTTAGTCCTGTCTTATTCCTAATCAAATGTTTTTTGTCACAATCTGAGGAACTTTGTGTTGATGGACTTTGGATTCGTTTGCTATATTTTGCATAATTTCACTGTTTGTATCATTGACATTATATATCATTAATATAACAAAAACACTATTACCCAAAGATGCCTCTGCATTTTAAATTCTGAATTAATGCTCTAATGGTGAAGAGATTAGCCCAGAAGAGTAAAAACTGTGGCCACTTACAGTTCATACAATTTGATTACAGTCTGGACAAAGACATAGCTTAGCATGGGTAGTCTCAAGTTGGAATTATGACTCCTGCAAATGAAGTCATTTGCTAAACAATTTTATCTGCCAATAAGGCCACGGTAGCAATAATTAATAGGCAAGCCATGGCCACTGAGCAGATAGTAATTAAAAGTGAGTTCTTGGATTAATTGGTTTGCATAATATTATAGTCTGTACTAGTATGAGCTGGTTCTAAGTTCTTACAGTATAAGAACCCACATTTCATTTATAAATGAACACATTTCCACATTTTCATTTGTAAACCTTCAGTATAAGGGGAGCAGAATTCAACAGTGTGCCAATGCTTGCTTGCCAGGAATCAGGAATTACAGAAGCAAAGAGGTTTATGCTGAAAGGGCCCTACGGCAAGCATCTGATCCCACTCCTGCTTGAGACAGGGTTAACTGAAATGAGATCAGGTTGTTCAGGGCCATATCAAGGCAAGATCTGAATACTTCCAAGGTGGAAGACTCCATAAACACAATGCATTGACTCCCTGCATAGTGACTTTCTTCTCCCCTCTGTGTCTTATTGGAATATCAGCTGCTGCAATTTGTGTTTGTTGCCTCTTGGGCTTTCCCTTTGCAATTCTGAGAAGAGTCCATTTGCCTTCCCTGCAATCATCCCTCAGATATCTGAAGGCAGCAATTTGACATCCCTATCAGCTTGTCAGGCTCAATCAGTGCTGGGACACTGGGTTATTTCTCCCCAGATGCTGGAGTTTGGACTTGCTGACCTTGGTTGAACATTATGGAGTTTATTCCAGGCCACTTTTATGCCTTTTAATGACAAGCACATCCTGTGACTGCAAACTGCCCTCTAGACATTGACTTAATTTGCTTCTACTTTTATTCCTCATATAATTTTCTTGTTCATTCTTCTTCTGCAGTCTTAGTTACATTTTTTTTTAATTTTTGGCATAATCCTAAAATTTGCTTCTCACTTTAATTTCTTTTGTGAATTGGTAGGACTCTTGAAAGTTGGATTTGGTTGGTTTGCTACATGACTAAACTGGTGAAATGGTATGATCCACTCAGGAAAAGAGTGAGCATTAGCCACTGTTACTAACAGTTTACTACCATCTACTGCAAGTAGTGAATACTCACAGGTCATGGATGCCTTGCAGCAAAGAAATTAATCACCTAAGAAAATAATGCAAAATTAAAAAGAAATGAGATTACTCCATTGAAACAAATAAAATCAGTTGCACGTTATTTTCTAAACTCTAGTTTTATGACACTACTTATGAACTTTATGATAAAATAATACAATATGATTTTAGAATACTTTAAATTATATAATGGCAAATACTCTGTTAGTGTGATGAAACCCAGAGAAAGATGACAACTCATTTAATTTTGATAATCAAGGTTTCTATAAATTAATATAGCCATACAAGGGAAACATCAGGTTAGGTCATTTTTAAATAAATAGGCCATTGACAGTGTAGAAATCTAAGAGATTCACAATTTAGGTCATTTATACTGCATCCATATCTGCAGCTCCACAGGTTTTCTAGCTTTATTGGGCTGTTTTCATTTCCTTGCTTGATCAGTCTCCAGCACAGGATGAAAAGACTGCTGACATAAGAGGAGAGGGGATGTTGTGCTCAGATAATTCCTCTAATACCCAGGCTATCACAAACATACCTAAAGCCTGACATTACATTAATAGCCAGCTCTCTGTGGGAAAACATTTTGTCACCCCCACAGACTTGCCTTGACCTATCAGAATGAAATGAAAATCTGCTTTCTTTTGGCAGCTCTTTTCAGATGCCTAAAGTGTTTGTCCCTTTCCCTGTGCAGACTTCCAGAGAGGGAGATAGAAAACCAAAGCAAAAGATTGCTGTGAAGGTACAGAAACAGCTATTTTCACCACTGGAGCACAAGGAGAAGTTTAAAATGGAGATCACATGGAAGAACTACTTCTCAGTAATCATAGACTGGCCTGGGTTGAAAGGGAACTTAAAGATCATCCCATTCCAACCTTCCTGCTATGGACAGGGCCACCTTCCGAAGGAAGGAAAGGAAGGAAAGGAAGGAAAGGAAGGAAAGGAAGGAAAGGAAGGAAAGGAAGGAAAGGAAGGAAAGGA
>JAWWMS010000001.1:11893597-11909779 GCA_035048045.1 Chlorospingus semifuscus
AGGAAGGAAAGGAAGGAAAGGAAGGAAAGGAAGGAAAGGAAGGAAAGGAAGGAAAGGAAGGAAAGGAAGGAAAGGAATGTAATTCATTATTAAATGTTGCCTAACTAAAAGTCACATAATATACATCACTAATGTGCTATTCTGCCTTCAAAGATCTTCTCATGTTTGACCCAGCAAGACATAACTCTCAGGGGAGTGATGGGAGTAGAGGAGTACATAGTCTTTGTATTCCCCCTCTTTTCACCTATTTCCAGAATAACCCAGCTTGGAGGACTTGCTGAATCTTCTGTTTTCTGGAATGCTATTTCTTATCCTGAGGTTCTTAGAGAAGATCCCAAAATTTTAAAAGTGCATGCAGTATTAAAGATAGCAGAAATGAGCAATATTATTTTGTTTAAATTGGATTACAGGTGGTGAGAAAACTATGCTGTAAAACACAAAAGTATTGAACAAATTTGGGAATACTTCTATTTTAATCAAGAGAAAGGTATGAAGGAAAAGTGTCTCTGTTTCCCTCCTGAAGTCTTACTGTTTATGATAATTAAAAAACGAACCAATTGACCATGCCAAGCCCTCCAAAACCAAACTGAAAGAACCCCAACCTGCTTTCAAGGCCATGGAACAAGTGTAAGTGCCCCTAAGTCTAAGTTATGTAGGTCTCCATTGGGCTGTGGTATGTCAAAGGTGGGAAGATAGAGAAGGGAAATGGACCTCATATCTGCAAATATCAAAATAATACAGTAATGGATAATATAGTAATGGATGAAGTAACCAATACATTTGCTTTGTGTGGAAGACCATATAGAAACTGACAAAAGGTTCTGAGGAGTTTTAGATTCCTATCACACAAGCAAATATTTACATTGTTTTGTGCATTCATAGTTTAAACTCTGACTTCCAGCAAGACCATAACAAAAAGGAAGAAAAAAAGTATAAATCCCTTACAGATTTTATATATCCCTTGAAAAGTGTTCAGAAATAAGGATTAAGCTGAACTATTCAATTAAAAGGCCCAAATAAATTGCTGGAAAGTAATCTGTCTTCATGTTAACAAATCTATATCAGAAAAGTAATTAAAAAGACACTGCTGTCATTAGGAATAGTTCTTCAGACTGTCATGGAAAAAGAATTGCACAGAAAGCAAAACTGGAACATGTCACCTTTCCCTCAATTTGGAGGAAGGCCTTTTTAAAGCAAACAAAAACTGACCTTGTTTCAGCACATCCAGGAAGATCTCACAGGACAGCACTGAGGTTCTTTCTGGGTCAGTCCATGGCATGTCTGACTGGTTAGCTGCAGCTCAACATTCCCTCCTTTTCCCAGCAGGTTCCACACAGAATCAAAGAATCTTATTTTAAGTTGGACTCAGAGAAATATGTTTCTGAATATATTATAATAAAAAGTGGGGCTAATTAAAAGTATCCAGAAAGGAAATCTGTGATTAAACCAGTTGACTTCAGCAGAAGTGATCACAGAGCCAGCAACAGGCGCAGAATAAAGGAGGAATTTCACCTAACTTTACAGACCCAATGGTGAGGGTAAGAATTTGCTTCTGGAGGCAATCAAATCCTTCTACATTGACAAAATATCATAAGCAAATATCTTATCATAAATGTACAATTTTTTAAAAAATTAAAATTAGATAAAATGAGAATATTACCTTGCATTATTACATTATGCCTTGCATTCAAAAAATAAACTGATAGACCACATTGAATTATTTAGCTGAGTTTAAACAACTACATGCACATACTTCCTTACATTTCCCCTTATTATTAGGGGAAAAAAGGTGTGTATCATGGGAATAAACCAATCAAGAGGAAAACAGAAAACAGCATGAACCATCTGAGCAATGGAAAGATTGTGTCAATGCAAAGTTCTCTGTGACAAGTAAATGGGATGAGTTAGGAGCAGATATGGCACACCTGGGAAAGAATCAGAGTCAGCTCAGCTGATAACACTGAGCAGCAAAATAGGCAGGTAAAAGACAAAGGTCAAGAGGAAGTAGCAACATTATTGCTTCTCTGAATTCTCTGATTAACTGATGTAAGTTGATGCCAGTGTGGAGCAATCACTGAAAACAGCAGTAAGTTTGCCACAATGTAATAGTTTCTATGAGTAAAACAAATCACAGGGACCTTGCTGTGTATAAAGATTTGTGCCTTGTAGGCTGTTATGGAAGCATTGAAAAGAAAATTCAAGTGGCAGGGGAATGGTTCTCCTCTTTCATCCTTGCCTTTTGTTCAGAGTGATAGAATAAACGCAAACTAAGTTTTCTGCGCTACACATCAAAGGGCTTTGTCAGTATATATTTGTTTCCAAAGAAGTTTGAAAGAAAATCTTCATCTCTGCTTGCAGGTTAAAGGGCCACAAAACACAGAAGAGGGAAAGGTCTGAAACAAGGACTTAGATGTGGGGTAGTTTAGCCTCTTTCTGTCCTATGTAAACCACTTCAGGATATCTATAACCAGTGCAAAATATAGGGAAAAATCTGGGGGCAAGGTTTCCTGTTGTTAAAATGCATCTTCCTCTTTTGTGTAGTTTGCAGCAGTCTTTCCAAAGTTTGTCCATGATACTTAGAAAACTGTTATTCTTGATGAACAGTCAGAGATTTTTGTCTCAAAAATATGAAAAAATGGGAAAATTCGTGTTCAACTAATAATTAAAACATTAAGATCTGTATTTCATGAGTGTTATATCAAATGTTCAATGAACACTCTTGACAGCAGATCTTGACAAGCATTGCTATGCCCTGTTCTACAGATTGGCTTGCTGCAGGTACTTAAAAGGCCATTAAATTTTAACTATTAAAAATAAGAAGAGCATCTGTTTCTTTCAAATTTAGGTACTTTAAAATTCTCAAGTCCTCCTGCTAAATATCTGTCTCTTTTAGACCAACATATATTTAAGCTGATCTCTTTTCTTAAGACTATGAAAAACCCTAACCATTGGTATCTCCATAACAGGAGAAGTAAGAAATGCTTAAGAAGCAATAATTATCTCTGTTGCTAACTTATACAATCAATAATACAAAGAGAGTTTGTCCATAACCCTTTGGAATGATTTTGGAAATTGCTATGTGAAATCCAATTGGGTTTTATGAAACATATGTTCTGTGTATCTGTGTAATGGATATAACTTAACTGCCTGAGATTCTGCAGGGCAGACCATAAGAAACAAACCCTCAAATTTCTCCATTATTATACCTTTTGTTGCCACCTCATGTGGTTACTTTTTAGTTGTCCATGTCAGACAGAGCAAAGGAAAATCAGATACGTGGGTCAGAAACAGATAACCCAAATAAAGGGAGAAGATAGGAAGAAGTAAATCTGAAATCTTTGCTGTTCACTCCCAAATAGCACACAAAATGAGGTGAAAGCTGAGGCCAGAGAGGCTGTAAAACAGAACTGATAAGCATTTACCTAGTGCTCAGTGTGTCAAGTGTAAGAATAAGCTGACTCTCTAGATACACATATTCCAAAGCATATTGGCAGCATGACATTTTTTTGATGTTAAAAATTATCTACACGTCCTGCCAAAAACATTCAGCCTCAGCCTTGCTCCTTTCCTTTTGAAATTTGTAGTGCAGCTTTCGGTAGAAGCTGAGCCTGACTTGAAAAAGATTTATATCAGTGCAGATCCTTTGAAAAATCCCACTTTATATCTAATGCAACAGCAAGACAACAATTATGTGTGGGTTTTGGAGGAAAGTTATGGTAAGAAAACTATTGTACCTCTTCTTAAAAGATTCCCCAAACCAAGTAAAACAGACCTCAAGTTAGTGCAGTAAATGATTTGTTCATTCTTATTCTCTTATCCTCTATGCATGACCCTCTAAATAACTACTGAACTAAAAGTAATTTATATTCTTTTAAACACATGTGGAGAGATATTCACATCAGACCTCTATGATAATCCATTTAGCTTCTTGCACCAAATTAACTTTTCACATTGGACCTTTGACAAGATGATTAATAAACAAAATTAAGTACAATTGGTTTCTTAGGGTTTTTTTTAACACAATAATTATTTTAGCAGTAGCTGACAGGTAGCGCAGAAGGATGAGGAAAATGCTGTTGGATTTTGAAAGCAACTAAGCATGTAATTACTTTTTCAAAGATTCAAATAACTGGGCTCACCTATTTGAACAGGAGTCCAAATTTTGGTCATTGTGTTCAAATTGTTCCTCATTACCCATTGTAGACACTACAAAGAGAACACTTTTTATTTCAAAACTCTTTAAATGCTCCCAAGATACTGAATGGGAAAATGTCTTATAACTCTGTTGTTGAATCTATCAACAACTACTTTTTTTTTAATGCCTATTTAAATTGTGAAAAAAATCTAATATCAAACACAGCAAAAAATACTAGCAATGATATTTGAAATTTTGTAGCTTTTTTCTATTGCAAGCCTTCAGCTTCAGATTTTTCATTTAAAAATTGGAATTGCCACTGAAAAACCAATGAGAAGTGGACAACTGAGACACAGGACTATTCTGCATGGAAGGATTTATATTCCAATGTAAATCAACTCTGACAGATTTCATATGGTTTGGAGGAAAAGAAACAAACAAAAACAAAAAGAGAAAAAACTTGCTCTTTTATGTCAGTCTGAAACATGGCAAAAGCATAAAAATTAATAGAAACAGATCAAATGCAATGATGTCAAAAATCAGGGCTTACAAAACCCTTATAAAAGTGACCAATATTTCAGATTTCATATTTTTTTCCCTTGTATGAAGGAAGGGACAGGCAATGAGAATGGAATGATTCAGTGCAATTCTACAAAAAGCATTTAAAAGCTTGCAAATATATCTGCATTTTAGCTTGTATTCATCTATCACTATACAATTACACAAGATTTTTAGCATTTCCAGCTAACATATATATAAATTATTTCAATAGAAAAGTCATAACCCTGTAAACATTATATTGCCTATAAACCCTTTGATTTTCTCTCAACTTTGCAGAAACAACACATTTTGAAACAATTTACCTTTAAAAATATGTCCTGTTAAGTACAAGCCCAGCAGATGGATTTGAGATCTCTGCTTTTTTTCATTTACATACAGAATTGATGAAAGATTACAGAAGTGGAACCAAGTTGAAAATTTCATTGCCAAAAGCCTGCAGTTTCCTCTCTCATACCTCTGTCAATTCTTCAAATTACAAATGGGAAATCAAACTGTTTCAGTCACAAAAGACTGAACTTGAATTTAAAATGGTAAGATCATATTGAGTTGAAAATATAATTTTAGGAATCATTGTTAGTGTACAACTGTATTGAAAAATATTCCTCTTACTATGAACTGAAAAAATTCCATATATATTTACAGTTACTAAACTTATTGTCTTGAGGACAAAAACTTTTAGCAGAGTCTGCTATAAAATGGCCTGAAAGCCTCTGCTCTGAAAGAATAAGGACTTTTAAGTCTAACAAGTTTTTAGAGATTTAAGTTGATAGAACAATATTTAGAGATTTAAGTAGACAGAACAAGACAGATACAACATTCAGAATCTGTAAATGCTGAATGAGTCCCACATATTTTATAACAAATATTAAGCTTCTATTTCTTTTCCAGAAGTAAGAAAGAACAATCATGATTGATGACTGCTTCTAAACAAGCATACATGACAATTTAATCTAGGTTTTTTTCTTTTTTCTTATTTCTTAAGTTTCTAAATTAAAACATTTAGAGATATTTTTGTTTAAAAATATTTTTAAATCATCTCCTGTAAATACATGAAAAACACGACGCTTTTGAAACAGATGAGGTTGTTAATAGCACTTACACCACCCTTGGGAAAGTCAAAAAGATATACTTGGTCATTCAAAAATCACAGAAATGAAAATAAACAATTAGTTAAATAAAAGACAAAAGCTGAATTTTCACTTAATTTCTAATAACTAAAATCCTCAATCATCACAGAAAATATTAAAATACATATAATTAGGAGACATTCTGTTCAAAGTGAGTTTTAAATTTGGTAAGAAGAAAGTTAAAGAGGTAACATGTTGGAAGGCTATGCCAGAAAACTAGAAAAAAATACAATCCAGGTAAAAAATACCAGAAATATCAGAAAAGGTAAAATTAAAAAAAAAGAAAAAACAACCCAAAAATGAGAGAAGGTAATGTATTTTGAAAACATCACAATGTCTAGACTAAACTATGACATAATGTGGAAAAAAAATTTCCTCAGCTATGAGTAATTCAGGTGTTAATTATTCAAATTCTTCTTAAAGAAACTCATTGTTTCCTCTTCTCTACAGTAATGTGAAATTTGGCACGTTACAGTGAAGAAAATATCTGTTAAGCACTATTTAAGCTGTTGAAAGAAGCTGTGAGCATACACCAGGAAGCTGAAGAAGGACATTTCATAAGGACCTGTAGTGATAGGATAATGGGTACAAATTAAAGGAAGGGAAATTTAGGTTAGATATTAGGAAGAAATTCTTCCTTGAGAGGGTGGTGAGGCCCTGGCACAGGCTGCCCAGAGAAGCTGTGGATGTCCCATCCCTGGAAGTGCTCAAGGCCAGGTTGGATGGGGCCCTGAGAAACCTGGTCTAGTGGAAGGTGTCCCTGTCCATGGTAGGGGCTTGGAACAAAATGGTCCCTAAGGTCCTTCCCAACCCTTTAACATTCTATGATTTTATGCTGACTTGCTGAAGAATGAGAAACACATTCACCTCTAAAATTTTGTATAGAAATTTCTCTACTAAACGTGTCAGAGAACTGCATTTGCCTGCAAGGCTGGAGCCTGGTTGCAGGGAGCTGGGAAAGGGTGCTCTAAACTTCCCTTTTTGAATGTGGCTTTGTTGACATCAAAGCTGTTTCTGCAGTACAGCTGGACAGGGACAAACACACACCAGTGACCCCTACAGAGGTGCCATTGGTCTTGCATTGACACTGCCACTTCCAAACCACAGCAAGGAATACCAAAGGTTAATGAAATACACACCAGTGTTGTTGCAGTGTTTTTCATTGCTAAGCATGATGTTGTATGGCATGGACCATCCCTCTGACCTGACTTTGTCCCACCCTGCTCACTGTGGGAGCCAGAATGGGAGCCAGAGAAAACCTGGGCGCTGCTCAGCCATAGCCAAAATATGACAGAGGTTCAGACACGATTACAAACATGGTGTCATACAGGCTGCTGTGAAGAAAATCAACTCTACCCCAGCTGGACCCAGTACAATAGATAAAAAGAATATTACTTAATCTAATTATGCAACTTAGTGAGTAAATAAGTATTAATAAAGTAGATATGATAACCACTACATCTACTTCAATGATATCAATGATACCAAGCTTTCACAATTGGCCACAGTTGGTGACACTAAATGACATGGTAAAGAGAGGGAAAAAAAAGAAAGGTAAAGGTGATTTTCCAGTACTTACCACTGTTTATGTAATGAGGAATGTTAACCTCCTGGGAAGGAAACCCTTAACTAACAGCTCGATTCTGAAATGTTCTAAGAAGATATGAATTAACAAAACTCACAGTCAGACCAATATTGTTAAAAATCACACTCCTTGCTTGATCTGCCACCCTTTTGGAAACAAAATATTCAATATCAGGCAGCAGCCACTGTGTTTATTGTTGAATCTTATTCTCTGCACAGTATTCCTATTTTAACTCAGACAAATAAAACACAGTTTTCTTTTTCCATGTTAGAAAACAAGTTTTTTAGTTGTCATTGATCAGGTTTTATACCACTGTATGAACCGGTGGGATTTCTGCTTTATGCTACAGGATTTTCACTGACCATCCTTTCCTTCTTTTACAGTCTGTTTAACTTTCACAGTCATGTTCCACTGTGCATTGAAATCAATATTACAAATTTGGAACAGGCATTTGACTGTAGCATGTCCATTGCACTCACTGAGCAAGACACCTGCAGTGATAATTTTGGGACCTGCTGGACAGTTCCTATTTTCAGATACCTTAAGATATATCATTCTAAAAGTCCTCCTTCATAAGGACTGGTTAATGTACACAGATTTTAGACTCCTGGTACATCAAAATAACTTTTTCAAGAACTTCTGAAGGTTTCTGAATTAGTGGAAGGTGTCTCTCTCCACTGTAGTGGGTTGGAATTAGATGATCTGTAAGGGCCTTTCCTACCCTGGCCATTCTGACTCTATGGAATGTGGAATAGAATATTAGACTGTATCAATGTGAGTGGGAAATAGCTTGTTTCCAGCGGTATGACATCCTTCTATTGGCTAAACGCCCATTTAGGCAAATCCCATATGGTCTGTGACCCTAACAGATTTCTCTGAGTCACACAACCTTTTATGCTTTCTAAGCACATTCTGGGCTCTCTAAAGGAGAGGGATTTTTTGCCACTGGGCTATATCAGATTAAAATTGTGCTCCTTGAGCTGGCTCAGCTAAGCCAGACATGACTGAAGAGGGGTCAGAGAGAATTAACCCTTCACTCCACACCCCTGAGCTGCTCACAGAAAATGACACGTGGTCTCCTCACGCTGCCTAACAACATCAAAGCAAATCCAGGCAGGTGATCCTGGGGATTGTGGTGCTGATGAAGTGATACACAAGTCGTGCAGCATGGATAAGGGAGACAAATTCAGGACCTATATTCAGGCTCAATTCAGCCCTGCAAACACCCTGAGTCACTCACTGCTTCCTCAACCTTAGACATCAAAGTAGGCAAAGTCACTGAATCAATCATAGATTTTTTTCCTATAATTTTAAAGACAGATTTAAGCCAAGAACTGAAGCTTTCAGTTTTAAAAAGCTTTCAATTCTTAAAAAAATGAAGCTTTGGAAAAAGTCAGTCTGTCGTGTTTGGGAATCAATATAAAATTCTAGCTAAATGAGAAGTTGGGGGGAAAGAAACCTCTTGTTTTTGATGGGGTTTTTTTTGTGTGTGTTTTTTTTTTGGTTTTTTTGGTGTGTTTTGTTTTGCTTTTTGTTTTTTTGGTTTGGTTTTGGTCTCTGTGTCGATCTCACCCAGACTTGGCTTTTTGCCTGGTCATTTCCTAGTGCCCAACGGGAAACATCAAGGAGGCTGAGGCATCAACTCACTATCTGCAAACTAAGGAGAAGAAAAAGAAAAAAAAAGGCCAATTTCATGGCACAAAGACTCTAAAGTGATAGTGCAGGGAAAAGGTTTCAAATGTCATTACCTGCTGTCAGAAATGGATCTCTAATGGCAGATAAAAGCTGACCGTGTCCCTGAAGTAAAATAAACCAAAGAATGACAGCAAAAGATATTCATAGGGAGTGAAAGGAAAGTGCTTTGCTTTGGAACCAGGCCATAAGGAAAAGTGCAGCTAAGGATAATTCATTTTACAATCCTCCTCAGGCTGTATTAGTCCTTTTGCAATTTTGGAGAATAATAGAACTAAAATGTTCTTTCCTGGAGCTGTGAGTTCAGCTTCATTAGGTCTTTTTTCTGTATATTGGAATTTAGATAGCAGGGAGATATGTCCCTTTCATCACCCAAAATGTACAGATACAGATCATTAAATTGTCTCTTCTAATATCTGGAAGTATCAGCTAAGCTTGGGGATGTAGTGCATGTTTCTCCAGAAACAGCCCACCATTTTTCTAGGAGTTATGGCAACCAACTCTTAAAAATCCAGCTGGTCATAGCTGGAAGTTGATGTTAACCAGGCCTGATCCAAAGCCCACTCAAACTGGGAGACTCTCACTGACATCACCATTGTAGCCATCACTGGTGGTAGAGGAAGCCTCAGGACATCACAGAATGGTGATTATATTTATAAAAAAATATTTAAAAAATCATACCTGCATTTTAATCTTACTACACTTCATATTTATACTGGTTAAATAAAACTGAAATTCAATGTAAATATCTCAGATTTCAGTAGTATTTTAAATCTATATTCAAATACAGCTTTTTAAAACAGATATTTAATTAAGAAACAATGTTTAAAAGTAATTTTCTAACAAACTGTAATGTATATCTCATTGAGTTATTGCATTTGTCAAAGAGTCAGCTTAACTTTAAACTCTTCTCAGCATATAAAAAGAAGCTAAGCCACATTAAAAGTCTCTACATTATTTCAACTAATAACTCTACAGTGAATTTTAGTCCCACATTTTAACAAGGGTTTAGGTGAGATGGTGATGATCTTGAGAACGGTTTTAGAATAATTTGCATGATCATGAATACTAAACAAATTAATTGTTGGGGGAAACATATTGCTGTGGCAGTTGGAAAATCAGCAAGAGAAAATTAAACCTGACTCATAATTTTATCACCAATTCAGTAAAGTATGAAAACACATGCTTGAAGCTAACACAGAGCTGGTAAGTCCAGTCAGCCTCAAAGTGAAGTAAAAAAGTCCTCCCTCTGAGGAATGTCTGTTGAGCCAGAAAGATTATCCAAGGGTAGAAAATTAGATGGAGCATTAAAAATAATTTTTATAAAGGAAGATGTGCAAATAAAACCAGCAAAGGAGCAAATGTTGTTTCTTTATAAGAAATTTCAGCCATGTCCATATGGCTAGACAAGTGAGTATTGCAAGAGTGGGTCTTAGCTCAAAGTATGGGTGAAAAAGTCACGGTGAGAAAGTATTTAGTATTAAAGACATGCTTTCAGCTAACTGGGTCTGAAATTTTTCTTAAGGTACTTAAAAGACCCCAAACATCTCCCTAAATTAAACTACTAGTGTTAAAGGAATCTACCACGTAATATGTTTAGAAAAAAGAGCTGGCCGAAACCCCCAAACCTACCAGTGCAGGTTGAATTCCCAGGCCAAATGTCTGGAAAAAAATGAAAAATAATACTCCAACTCATTGTAAGTGTCCCAAATGACACATAAATGTTAGGAAAACATAAGAATTAGCACATGGACATTTTAAAAACAATTCACTCAGAACAATCTCATTAATTTTTTTTTCACCAGGAGAGGAAGAGTGCAGGTTTAGACAAGATATCACAAAAACAAAACAAAACAAAATTCCCTGTGAGGCTGCCCATCCCTGGAAGTGTCCAAGGCCAGGTTGGATGGGGCTCAGAGCAACCTGGTCTAGGAGAAGGTGTCCCTGCCCATGGAAGGGAGGTTGCAATGAGATGATCTTTAAGGTCCTTTCCAAGTCAAACCATTCCAGAATTCTACGACAGCAAAGGGTTTAGATTGGATTAGTCAGATGTTTTGACTTAAGCAGACTTCTGATTCTGTTTTATATACAAATTTATCATAATTAAGCTTTGCAAGGTGAATGCAAAGCTTTTGAAATCCTGTTCTCAGAAAGCTCTTATCAGTCGTTTGGTACCTGGAAGGAAGCCTGTGAAAGAGTTCCATAAGAATGAAATTTCAGCAGAAATAACTGCTTAACAACATTATTTCTATGTAAACATAGTTGTATATATGCAAATTTAAAACACACACATTTTATTCCTTTGCTGTTTCTGTTTAACTTCAAATAAAACCATTTTGCTATTGAGTTAGTCTTTATTGTGCTTTGTCCAATAACAAAAAGATTTTTGTTATTGATTTGAGTTAGTCTTTATTGTGCTCTGTTCAATAACTAAAAGAGGAATATTTTATTCCAATCAGATTAATGGCAAATGGTCATTCAGGGTTGAAAGTGTGAGACAGTGAATCAGACATGAAGGAAGTGTAGTGTTTTCAGGTTACAACAGACATATGTCTTTTGTAACACTCCCCTTCTATTTTACAGTGATTTCTAATCTTACATAGAAGTATTTTTCAGATTTCTGGGGAAAAAAAAAAGGCAAAAATCAAAACAACAAAAACCAAAATACAACACACATCCCCCCCCAAGTCCTCCAAAATAAAAGGCTTTTCATTATTCATATTCAAACCTTACCCTGAAAGTTTCAATCCTTATGGTTTGCTGGGAGTAGAGTTCTAGGCACTGCTTTTTAAATATTCCAAGATCTGAAGGAAAACCAAGGCTTCCTTCTGTGAAGGATTAATCTGCCCACCGGAGGGCAGTGCTGCTCTTTCCAAATCCCATATTTTCCCTCTTTTATTTGGAAGGGGAAAAAGGACAAGAAGCCTGTGTTTCAGGGTGCATCTCTGCAAAGTGCAGTCGTACTGCTGCTCCTAGTGTTGCTCTAACAGTTTAGGATAGGGAAAACACACGGAAATGTTCCCAAAGTTCTGGATGGAGTTGCCTAACCACTGAAACCATGATTGCATGAAATCTTTGTGTTGGTGCTTCCACAATTTAGTTCCACTCTGATTTGACAATACTCAGCCTATGCAACTTTGATAGAAATAATAAATCTCAGTTTGAATTACCTAAAAAAGAAAGAATTTAACAATAAACTCTATTTCTGACAATGCCAGCCTTGATTTCCTACATTTTTCCTGATTTGTTGTCATGGTTATGAAAATAACTACAAGCAAACTTTTTTTCTGGTAAAAACTGCAGTTACCAGAAATTGTTGTATTTATTCTTCACGCATTATATTTTGGTCTCTGAGTAATTATAAAAACAGTTTTATTCTTTCATTTACTTGGAAATTGATGATCACACAGACTATGCTAGAACAATTCTGCTTCTTGATAAAAGGATTGCCTCTTCCCAAAAATCAGGAAAAGCAATGCATTCCAGATGGCTTCACAGACTCCTCAGGCATGGATCCTTCAGCAACACGCGTTTATGTACCTTCTAGACTAATTTTTTATTCAAATTCTTGAAAACAAGGTAGCACACCATTAAAAATTAATTTAGCCTATTCTAGTTGAAAACTTTCAGTTTAAGAAAGATAAAAAGGGAGTAAAAGCTGTTGATGATTTTTTATTAGCATTTGTTCTTACCCTCTATACTGCATTCATTAAGATGAGACAAGCATTCCTTAGGTTCTGCTTTACCAGTACCTATGTAAATATTGCTATTTAATCAGCTTCAAATGTGTGAGGAGGATACAATGGTTTTTAATCACTCAGGATTTCAGCACAGAAAAATAAAGCTTCAATTTTTTTTTTTTTTCATATTTACAGAACCCAGAAGTATCCCACAGAATTTTTAAGGTGAAAGATCTCCAGCATGGTGGTGATTTTATGCACAATTTAGTGTAGTCTTTTCTACAGGATTTTTAATGAAATCCATCCAAGCTCAACAACAGCTGTAGATGGGAAATGAGATTGAATATGTCAAAGGAGATTTATGTGTGGATCATTATTTATAGGCAGAAGAGAATGATAGCTGTCTTGGGGAAAGAATTATGGTCCTGAAGCTCTCATCCAGTTACATGGGTTTAAAAAAAAATATTAATTGCAAGAATGAGGATGACCTGTTTGTGAAATTATAGTCCTTTTTAGCTGGTTTCTATAGTTTAATTGCCAAATTAGATTGCTTCTTGAAAAATCACTTCCAGGGAACATTTTCTTAGGTAAAGATCAGTGAATCCAGCTTTATTCTGATTACATCTCCCTGATTCTTGTTTTCCACTCTTGCTCACATCACCATTTTTCAAAGGATTTGGATATGGAATCTGTGACTTACCTTTTGGATAACTGAAAGGGTCCCTCTAGATTTGTCGACTCTGTGTTGGCACCACTTGCACTTCTCACAACTGCAGAGGCAGATCTGATCTGATATTAAATGAAGACAAGTTTTGTGTGGTAATTACAAGGCTCAAAATTCAACTTGGTGCATGTCCCAGAAGTTTCATATTGTCACCTTCCAGCCCCATCTCCACATCCACAGTTCACTTCTAGTAAGATCCCTGTGTTTTCAAATTCACTGATTTTTATCTGCACAACAAAAATACATTGGATGCTATCTTAATGCTGGACCATAATCAGAAACTATGAGGAGGAAGACAGAAAGTTCATAAAGAATAATTCTTCTTCATTTTCTTACTGCTAAAGGGTTTTAAACTGACATCAAATAATCAGTAAATACGGAAACTTAGCTCACTTCTCTAAACCTTTGAACAAGAAGCACAGAGAGCTAAATAGCCACAAATTACCTGAAAAATGACATTGATATCCCAGATGTTGTTGACATAGTCAACAAGGGCATTTGAAGAAAAATAAGAGGAAAAATATCTGTCAGCTTATAAAGAGACTCTCTGTAGCTAATGTATCTACTTGCATCTTTTTCTAACTCTTTATTTTAATTAGGATTTAATTTTTCTTGCAATGAAGGCTGGTGGAATCTGCTGTTTTAGCTGGAGGTTCCACATGTAAACTCTTCTATAGTTTCATATGTACTTATCTTTCAATCTTCATCACTTCTTGTGAATGTTGTGCTAGGCCTTGATTTTGCCTCAGGGTTTGCTATGACTTAAAAATAGATGTGCAAATCATTTTTGCTTATTGCCTTGCACAGACCTGCTGTATGAGTAGCACTGAACACCATTAAAAATAAAGTGATGGGTGGAGGGGAATACACATTAAACATGGAGCCAAGAACTTCCTGTTAGCCTAATAAAAATCTTAACATAAATGCAAATGAAGATGTAGTTATTAGAGTTACAAAACTCTAACACATAGTTCAAACTAGCAAATAAAAAAAAAACTTACTAACTATAAAAACTTAGAGCTGTATAGGTAGAGTTACAAGTTGTGCCTCTGACATGTTATGCTTAACTTTTCTACAACTGCTACAGCCAGTTGTGACAATTTTCTTGAGGCAGAGACCTCTAGAGTGGCATCAGCATACCAAAGACTTTTCAGGAGAAGGATGCTGATGGTAGATTTTCTTTTGCCTCACCTGCTGCCTTTCCTCTGCTCCCAGAGAAAGGGTGGAAGCTGCTCTCCAGCCCCCTAGTAGGGCCCTGCCTGGGGCTGCATCCCTTCCCTGGTGGCACTTCCAGAGCTGGAGCTCGGACAGGCTGGGCAGGGGGAACCCAGCTCAGCTCCCCTCAGGCCAAGGACACTCCAGTGCAAATAACACCCAGGAGAAAAACATATTACTGATAGTTCTAAGCAGGTTTCCTGAGGCTGTCCTAAGAATTTTTCTTGGCCTCAGGGAGAAAACAGTTTGTTCCATGTATAAATGATGCCTATTTTAGTTCCTGGGGCAATGATTAGAATACCAACTCACTCTGATGTTTTCTAGAAACCAGAACAAAAATTAAGGGAACACCAGAGACACCTGAATTTATATTGCAAAGTTGATTTTTGCTAGAGTTAATAGCTAAAAGTAAAACAAGAAAAGAAATCCTATCCTTTAACCACACTGTAACTGTTGTGAAGCACCAGGAATACTTCCATAATCAATCAGCCTACTCCTAAGTGGATCCAGAAGACTTACATGTAGAAAATGATGTTATATTATCTCTTTGAAGAAAGTCATTGGGAGAGAGTATTTAGTACATAGAGTCATTCACGAATCTAGAAAAGTAAACTAGGTCAGATTGGAAAAAAAGGATATTTATTTTAATTTTGCTTATTTAACTTGGGAAAACATTCTCTCCCTTTTCTCTCCCATCAGAATCAACCCATGAAGGAATCCAAGTAATCCATTAAAGAATCCTCCACAGACAGGAAGACCACTTACTGGGAAACCATTAGCTATGCAAAGAATATTTACTTTTATCAGCATGTGTCAGATGCAAGAAGAAATAACAATCTTTCATCCATATAAATGCAAATAGGTACAAGCTGTCTGTAATAAATATTACATTCTGGGAGAATCTTCCAAATAAAGAATATGAAAAATGGATGTTTCTTTTAAAGATAAATGATCGGTCCATGAAGAAAATCCATGTTGACATTTCCTATGGCAGTAGACACCTAC
This sequence comes from Chlorospingus semifuscus, assembly GCA_035048045.1. NCBI lineage: Eukaryota > Metazoa > Chordata > Aves > Passeriformes > Passerellidae > Chlorospingus > Chlorospingus semifuscus. The sequence continues at coordinate 11,909,322 of JAWWMS010000001.1, forward strand.
AGCTCTTCTCACAGAAGTTCTGAGCAGTCATCCACCAGCTGTCATTCCAGTTTTCCTGGGTCAGAATTTCCTGAGCCAGTCATGATACCTCAGTTACAGAACAGTGTATCTGAATGTCTTTGACTTTGAAGAGGTCGGTGATTATGTTGCATTCCTTTAGACACTTCCAAAGCATTGGAGCCTGATACATACCATGCAGGCCCTCTGATGCGGTCTAGGGAAGAACAAAATGTTCTCCTGAATTCTTCTTTGACTAAAGATAACCTTAGAATACCCAACAATTAATTTGGCTATCCTGGGAGTTTTGAATTCATGCCTGCATGACTCCAGCTGTTGGCTCAACAGCTGCTCCAGTTTTGGCCTGACACACTCCCCATGTGCCATGGTTTAGGCCTGGCACAGAGCCAGTGCCCCCATGAGAATACTCTCTCCCTGGTGTCTGCTGTGAGATGTGACCA
>JAWWMS010000001.1:11909879-11924027 GCA_035048045.1 Chlorospingus semifuscus
CAAAATCTGAGCACCCATTGGTTTGACCACAGCATCCCAGAATTCCCACTTCTTCCTGGTCAAACCACCACACCATGCTAAGACCTGGTGGATGCTGTGTTCAAAGACAGGACAAGGTGTTGTTGGGATGCAATGCAGGGGAAGGAGTAGAGGCCACTCTTCAGCCATTACCACCCTAAGCTCGCCCTTTCCTGAAGATATCCCCTCCTGCCCTCTTGCACAGCAATTGTCTGCAAGTCTCTTCAGAATCAGTAAGTAATGGATGTGGTACAGACCAAACTTCCAAGATGGAAATACATTGGCTTACCTCAAGCTTAGCCTTAGGCAGTGCCAGAGGAGATTCAAGCTGGACATAAAGAGGAATTTATTCACTGAAAGGGCTGTTAAACATGGCAGTGGGCTGCTCAGGAGACTGGAGTCACAATTCCCTGAAGGTGGTCAAGAAATGACTGAATGTGGCTGTGGTGTTTTGGAGGGTCCCCAGGATGAGGTGAGAGATGAGAATTTGACTCCATGTTCTCAGAAGGCTGACTTATTATTTTATTATATGATATTTTATTATATTAAAGAATGCTATACTAAAACTATGCTAAAAGAGAGAAAGGGTACATCAGAAGGTTTAACAAGAATGATAAAGAAAACTCATGACTCCTCAGAGCCTCAACACAGCTGGACCACGATTGTTCATTAAATTAAAACAATTCACATGCTGGATAAACAATCTCCAAATCACATTCCAAAGCAGCAAAACATGGAGAAGCTGAAGCTTCCCAGCTTCCCGGGAGAAGCAATCTTGGCAAAGAGATTTTTCAGAAAATATCATGGTGACACATGGCACGTGGTGCCATGGTCTGGTTGACAACGTGGTGATTAGTCAAAGGTTGAACTCTGTGATCTCAGAGGTCTATCTCAACCATAAGGATTGCATGATTCTTTGAAAAAATGTTGAAACAGTGCCAGCAGCAGCTGGACTGCCGAGGCTTTTGTGCTTCCCAAAGTGATGCAGAGGAGGAAGATGAAGAATGAGTTCTCTCACCATTTTGCTCATAGACATGTGAGTCTGTACAAAGGGAATTGAGGCAATATTTGTCTTGCTTGGTTCTTGCTTGGTTTTATTTCGGCTAATGAGCTCATAAAATAAAGCTTAATTTACAGAGACCATTGTTCCCTAAATTTGAGATATTCAAATGGACTGTGACAATGATGTTTACTGAAAGAGGACCTCACATTCCTCTGGTGCACAAATAGTATTGTGATTAGGACAAATAATAACACTATGAATGTTCATATTAACTTAATTATTAGTTATCATTGCTAGCCATGGGATCAGTGAAGTTGTTAATGATTGCTGCATTCACAGACCAGGTGGAAAAGCAAGATAAGGAGCCCTTGGAACAGCTGCACCCAGGTTGGTATTGCAGAAATTTGAGCAAAGGTTGTCATATCATGGTATAAAAGTCTGAGATGGTTCCCAAGCAACCTGTTAAACATGCTTATAATGCAGTGTGCTCTGTACTGCCTGTAGAGTAAATAAATCTGTCCTTGGCCTAGCAGGCTTTTTTTTTTCCTTACTTTTCCTGCTCATTTACTCAGCTTTAAAGCCCATGAACAAAAGCGGCAATTCCTTGCAGCCTTAGACCTTACTTCCCCCAGTAGACCCTGCCCTTAAAAAAATTCAATAGGCTCATCTCTCCTGTCAGGCTTGGGAAGGTCAGTTTTGAAGGTTAACGCTCAAATGAGACCTTCCAAAAGTGACCAGCACTTGTGTTCTGTACTGTTGTGAGCTGTCCTGAAAAAGAAGTCTGAGCAAATTGTACCTCCTCTACCATTTCAGTCTGTTTCCAGTCAAGACCAGCAGCTAAGAGTGAATTTGATATTTTTAGGCCAGGCCTGAGGCATGTATTATTTCTGGGTATCTTCAACAAAAACTTCTAAAGAGGCCAAATTTAAAAAGAATGTTGGAGCTCTCCCCCAGTACACAGGTTACCAATGGGATTTCAGAAAGGAGCACAACCTCTCATCACATCATTACTTGATCAGGCAATAAATGTGACTTGCTTAGAAACTCAAGGATGGCAGAATTCTCAGTGTTTATGTTCTGTACATTAAAATGATAGCAAACCATTTTGGAGAGTACTGGTGTCACAGCAGAAGCTCTGTTGTTCTCTTGGCCCTTGCACAACCTTCATGGAGTGACCTGGGTTGGAAAGGATTTTACAGATGATCCAGTTCCAATCCCCCTTTTATTAAATCAGTGTTCTGGCCTTGAACACTGACAGGGGTGGAGCAGCCACAGCTTCTCTGGGCATCTCACAGAACTTTCAATTTAAGTCTTCCATTCATGAACAGTTATTTTTTTCCTTTTCTAGCCTCCCACTATGATCCTGGAAGAGGTACCTATTTCTGGGAATGGTTGTTTTATCTGTGACCTAAATCACTGGAGTTTTTTGCATCTTTAATGATTGGCCAAAATCCCATTGTAGGAATGCTGTGGCAATACAGAAAGAGCTCCACAGCTATAAAAAGCTTCAGGCCAAGTATGATTCTGTCAATGATTACAAACACAGGAAAATGTAGAGAAAATGGTACATTTTGGTTTGCTTAATATATGACATGACAAAGATCTTGGCACTTTTAAACAAAATGAGTTTATTGTAGATTGGAATATGGGAGAATAAGGCTGCAGAGAGTGCAAATAGAAATAATTAGACACGAGGAGTAGCTAGTCTAGTGAGCAAACATTATAAAGATTCTTTGAAGAAAAAATAAAAAGCTGAAAAATATCTGAGACGCAGAAAAAAATACTTGAAAGTGTTGAGATATCTTTTTCTCCAGACTTCAGGATTATTCTCCATTCTCAGGTGTGAACTTTACAGAGACTAATAACATAAACAAAGAATCCCCATGATACCAGAACTTACTCTCCATGAGAAATGAAGAGAGAGAAAAACCTTTAAGTGCTGCATTGTTTAAGCACTGACCTGTGCAATGATAACCAGCATTCTGACAAAAGAAAAAAAATAACATAAATTTCTGGGTCACACTTTTCAGGGAGGATATTCTGAAATATTGCTATGCATAATAAGATTATGAATCCAATAGGGATTTCTTCTCCATTCCTGCCTAATAAACTAATATGAAAACACCATTCCTGCAGTTTCAGCTGGGAATCTGACTGTCAGGACTGTATACTTTGTATCAGTCCTAATACCTGTATTTCTGTATGTACGTGGAGTTGCACTTAAGTAATCCCAACCCATTCAGTGTTACTTTCAGCTGAGAGCACAGAAGGTTAGTTAATCATGGAAGGTTAATTTTGCAAGCTATACTGGGCATCTGAACGGCTTACTGGTCTTTAGCTTCCCTGGCATATCATTCCCAAAAATATCAAATGAAACCTAATCTCTTCTTAAAGCAAAATGATAGCTGGATCATAATCACTTTTGCTTTGGAGCCTTTTGGAATGCATTTTGTGGACTGGAAAGAAAATGTGCTTGACCTAGTCACACAAAAAGCATAGAAAATGGAAAAAATTTTGACAGTTAGATAATTACACTTACTCTGTTAGCAATTGCACCAAGATAAAGTACATTCAAGGTCAAAGAAATTAACAGATTCAGTGGGTTTTGACTTGAGGTCATTCATAATTTTTTCATACATACTTCAGAGCAGCACAGCCTTGTGTTCAGCAGAGAGAGGAAAGGCAGTAAAACAGACAAATGGCACAGAGGGGAGAAAAGAAATTGTGTGGAGTGAGTTGGCAAATCATAACAGGCATAGAAAAAAGTACTGAGAGATAGAGAATAGGAAAAGGAAAAGACAAGGAAAATTTTCCTGACCATAAGGAGATCTTGAGCAGCTGTCCATCTCTTGTTTCACTGCATTTAATGGCAGAAGGGTCACAAAAATTACAGGCCAGAAATTCCACAACTATGGTACCAATACCAGCGACAGTAGAGGACCACTAAAAATAACTTAGAACTCCCCACCAAAACCTGATTTTGTCACTGTGGCTGCTAACTAGTGTTTCAACACTAGAAACCATTGAGATGCATCTTCATGGTAGCTTGACCAAAGATATCATGAAGATGTATTTCAATGGTTTCTAGTGTTGAAACGATTGTAGTTTTAAGTAGTTTCTGTATATGGACTCACATTATTGAAAGTATTCAAGGAAATATCTCACAGGTATTTTGAAAGATGTGAGAGAGCATTTGCATTTTTATAGTTTCTGTACAGTTACCTTTTAATAAACATACTTCTCTCTAGTTGCAGATTCCCCTCTACTTGAGAGGGGAAATTTTTCCTCCTATGTATTACAAAATCACCATAATTTCTTTATTCTCATTGTAGTTTCTCAAGGCAGTGTTAGACTCAATAACAGAATATATATGAAGAAATGTTCTCTATTTAACAATTTATTTCTGAGAATATAGTCTTAGTTTGGGAAATTGGCTTTAAATGTTATCACCTTAACTAGAAAATCCAGACCTGCAGAACTTCCTGGTTTTATTATCCAATGAGCTCTCTTTGGGCAAAGAGTATTTTCCCTAGAGATTTCAAGGAATACAGAAGAAATATGTTCTATGTCAATATCACAGGATAGTCTTAAAAAAAAAAACCAAACGATAACTAAGTTATATTTGTACCATTATTTTTTTTATAAACTGTTAGAAGTCAATTATCAACCACCTAAATATCTAAATCATATCTTTTGTTGTCATTCAATTCCAGCAGAAAGAAAGAAAAAGGTTTTCCTATTTGATTACAGTGTAAATATTTAAGTGGTATTGAAAGTTAATTGCTGATTTTTCTTCCTTTTTTTTTAAACTATTTTTTTCCAACTAAAGTATCAAAGACACGGTGGCATAAAATATGAATTTCATCCTGTGGATGGCACTCCTGGACTGTCAAAAAACTAGACTTTTGAGAACTATGCCTTTGATGAAATTTTAAAGGGAAATTCAGATTTGTTTGTTCCATATCCACAATATTCAGAAGGCAAGACTAAAATAGCCAAGATACTTGTAAAATGACTGCAAATGCTATTTATTAAGTGCAGGTAAGCAGTTTTTATAGCCTCAGCACCCAGTCAAACTGTTACAGGTAAGTTCAACAAACACAGTATTTCATCAAATGAATGAGAAGCTAAATCTGCTGGGTAAGCAGCAGCAAGACATAATCACAATCCCAGAACAGTTTGTGTTGTACATGATTAAAGAAAGAGACCCAGAGCCAGCTCCAGGTCCAGGAGAAAAAAGCAAGAGAATTGCTCTTTTAGAGGGTGATGCTTTGACCATGTCTTTTGCTTTCTCTCCCTGGGCATCCTGAGATAATTCTCCCAGTCTCTCATGTAGGAAGGATGAAGATGAAAAAAAGCTTTGGGGTTAATTTTCAGTGATGCATCTTTTATGATGAAGAAGGGATACACAAGGAATACAAAAAAGAATACACGTGAGTGGCCCTATGTTTTCTCTTTTGTCCAGCTTAGAATAAAATTCTCTTTTCCTTGGGGGTCACCAAGGTCCCTAGTCTGTCATTGCTGAAAAACTAGCATTTAAGGCAAAGTGAAAAGAAGAGACATTTCCACAAATGAAAATAAGCAATGAATCTGTGAAAGAGTAATTATAAAGGTTATAGAGAGAAAACCATTGAGCAGGACTGTTTGATTTTGATCAGAAGACAGGTAAGAATGACTTCATCCCTGCCTTCATTGCTCAGGGGGACTCTCAGAGCAAGGAGTGCAGGAAACACTGGCCACCAAGCAAAATTCAACTCAATATATTTCATGCAAACCTATTTGTCAGGCCTCCTGTGCTTGTAAACTTTTTGCTAAACACAGTTAGGTTTAAAAGAAACCCATCTGAATTTTTTTTTTTTTTTGCATCTACCCACAATTCCTCTTCCTTTTCCATTTTTCCTGTCACAAACAATATGATACTAAGCACCTGCTGTTATTACTATTGTTGCTACAGCCATTTGGGACAGGAAAAAGCAGGTAGCTCTGTTCTGTTAACAGGTTTTCCTACGGAAAACATGTGGTATCCAGGGGTTACATACCCCAGCTCAATCTAACAGCTGTGACAAATGGGATCATTTACAGGACAGTAAACAGTCACATACCTGTAGCTATTTTCTGCACCTAAGCAATAAATTTTAATGCCCTAAACAGAGACAGTCTGTGATCTATATAAGCAATCTGTAAATCAAGATAGTAAGTAGCCAAATAAAATTGTTCATTGTGAGAAATATCTTGTGAAGAGGGAACGCAGAGAAATTAATGAGTTAAGTGTCATCTCTGCAAGGAATAGTGGAAAACAAATTAATAATTAGGAATTCAAGGTCACCCTGGCAAGAGTTGATCAAGAGCTACATTTTTGTGAAAACACCATGAGTACATTAAACTTCCTTGCTGCACAAACCAAAAAAAGCTTTCTCTAGAAAACATCAAGCTCAAAGTGGTGTGCATCCTAGATATTACCTCAGGCAAATCCAAGTTCAGATTCATGGTTAATACTAGCCAAATGTACACAGCAGTGATTATTTGCTTTAGATAAGTATCAGTTTATAAGGATGACCAGACTCATTGTAGGTATAACAGTATTTCCTCCAAATTAGAAGATGTGGTTAAGTTAAAATACTTGTGCTATACTGCATGTTCATACTTGAAATATAACTTAGCTTCAAATGGGCATTAAGGCTCACATCTCCAACATAAAAACATATTTATTAGTCTAAGAAATTCAATTAAGTCAAGTGAGCTGAAAAAAAAGATCTCAAAAGGCAAGATTTTTGTAAAGAATGGAAAACATCTTTAAGGAGATATTTTTTCTTCACAGCTAACTTAGCAACCAATTTAAATATATCTAGCTCAGCCAGAATTGCTTTACTTAAACACCAACTGCATTTCACAAGCCATTAATGACATCATATGAGACAGTTTCTCTCAATACCTCTGAGAAATTTTCAGCATGCTTCCTTCCATATTATTGCCTGCTTCCAACAGATCTTTACTAAAGCATTCAAGGCACCCACATGGATGTACCAGAAAAATTATTTCCTTGCAAGAAATGTTTACCAAACCCTTATTTACTTCAGTGCCTCAGCCCACCATTGCTCATTTCAGACCACAAGATTCAACACTTGTCCTTTAAACGAACGACAGCAAATGTCTTCTAAAACATCAGACTCTCATTCTGAGCATAGCACTCATTAGTGCAAAGGACAACAAGAAATTAGCTTAAATAATTTATACTGGGGTGGATCTTCAGAAAATTTGGTTGTCACTCTGCAGAAGCTACAAGTCACCCCTGGAAAAATGGTAGCTGCATCATTTGTGAATGTTCTGTTCAGCAGTATCTGCTCTACAAGTACTGTATTCAAGTGCATTTCAATGCACTGCTTGTCAGATACCAGATTCTGAGTGAGACTCAGCTGCTTCAGCATAATAAAGCAGCTAGAAAGATGATATAAAATATTGTGAAGCTTTTTTCTTTTTCTGTCCACTGTTAAACACCCAGACCCTCAGGGGTAATGAAACTCTCTCAGCACTGTTTTTCCCAAAGCACAAAACCAGCACACAGCAATCCACACAATATATATTTTTTAATCTAAAAGCTCTTCCTCCACATTGAGCTCATGTCCTGAGGTGCTCCCTTTGCCAGGACTGAAGTGGGGGAAGTCCAGGGCTTTTGTTCTTTCTCAAGACAGGCAGAAGAAGCTGCCATTGTCTGGGCTATTGCCCATAGCCCATGGCTGTTACAGACAACTGACACCAAGGAAAAGGTAAATCCTGTCAATGCCTTCATGTAATGCATGTGCATGATAAGGAGATTCCCAGGAAAAGAGAACATCACTGATCATTGCTGTGAATCTGGAGCTCATATTTGCCAACCTCTGCTCAGAAAAGCCCTGCTCTCACTCTAGAGGTGATTTAAGAGATGTGTTCTTCACCACACATGCAGTCCAGAGCCCATACAAAGAAAATAGATCCACAGAAACTGGAGATTATCTCTTACTGAGAAAAAAGGAATGAAATAGTGTGTGCAGCTAGCAGCACAAGGAAGGTGGCATTTGAAAACAGCCAGGTGTGTGATAACTAGCAGTAAGAGCTGAGTTTGAAGAGAGAGAAGGAATTTATTTCTGTGTGATAAACTGTAAATATCTTAATCCATTAAAGGTTTGAGACTGTTTGAGAGGGAGAACTAAATAGGTCTGTGCTACATCACAGCAGTAAATGGAGATACTGAGAACCCCATCGAATTTTATGAGAATTAAGTTCTTACTCTTTTTCTAGGAAGGTAAAGACAATTTTCCCAGAACAGCACAGGCCACAAAAATTTGAAGAAGTCTAATGACTTTCAAAAATAGATGTGTCTCCTCAGTGAACAATGTCACCACTTCCAATCAGATGAAGCTGAGCTGACTGTCAATGCGACGGCAAACCAGCCCTTTGTCATATTCACATGGTTGGGGCAATTTTCCCTGATTTTACTTTAGGACTAAAGGAAAGTAGTGGTTAAATGCTGCTAACTCCTCTTAGACTGACTAACACAGCTGGTTGTCCACAGCTTCCTATATAAGTCAAATGCAACTGTGAATTACCATGCTAAACCTTCATAAAATCAAGATTTTCCCTCTTTCACTGTTTCATCTATTTGAAATGGATTTCTTCCCTTGCTCACTTTTCTAAATTTTCAGCAACAATTTCTTCTTCTATTCTTAATGTACGTTTTCCTATTATCAATTAAATTGAGATTAGTGACAAAATCAGAGAGCGTGGCCTGAATCTGGTGGCTTGGTACTTTATTCTGATGCTGCATGTCTAGCTGCTACTGGATAGAAACTTACTTTTGTGTCAGATGTCTTCTGAATTTTGACTGGCACAGATAATTCTAAGAGAAAGGCAGAATTCCACACCTAAAATTAATTTTGGGATTAGAGAATAGGGTCCATCCTATTCCATACACTACTGTAGTCCTACACTTGCAGAGCAGAATTTCTGCATTCTCAAATATGCCTGATGGTTGGATCCTAAAAGAAAATCACAGATTTTCAGAGACCATAGACAGCTCTCTGGATTTGTGATAGAGAGAAAGGAAGATAAATGAAAGCACCTGACAAAACGTTGCACCTTTTAACATGTCCTATTTTGTTGTGTTTGGTAGTTATTGAAAAGGAAGTCCACAGCTAACCAGAGAAAATCTGGAGCTGTAAGGATATAGGAAGATACAGGCCAGCTCACAAGTCAAATTCTGAGACAAATGCTCACCTTAACCACCAATTCTGTAGTGATGTGGATGAAAATTATGTGCTGTGGAAAAAAAAGAAAAGTGGGATATTTTACTTTAGTATTTCCAGGAAAGCAGTGGAAGTTGGAGTAGTGATGTTGTATAGGCTGTATCAGTCCCCAGCAGTGTTTGTGCTGATAGAGATGAATTAACAGAGATTATTAATAAAACTGCATTAGATGGAACAGGTCACTGAGTAAGCAACAATTAGGGAAGGGGCAGCAGGGAAGAATTGTTGGAGTAGGGAATAGCTAACCAAACATGATAGAGGTGCAGAAAGTTAGAAATAGGTGTTTCTCAGAGGAGAAACTGCTCAAACACGATAAGTTACTATTTAGATAAGGGCTCAGGTCCTGGCAGCACCTTGAGAAGATCAACTATGAAGGAGGTGAATGCTCCATGATAGAAAGAAAGCAACCAGCTGATGTAGCAGCTGCCTCATAATCTCATTGGAGAAGTGAACTGTGAAATAGTTCCAGCTACAGAGTGTAAGGCTGTTATCTTATCTGTCTACTTTGGGGTGTTCTTTTTCTATGTTTGATAAAATAAAGTCAACAAGTTGATATTAAGCAAGCAGAGAAAATCAGTTCAGTGAACCCAAAAAGTGCAATTAAATTTTCCTGAAGTTGCAGGATGAGGCCTGAGCTGCCATTAACTATGACTGAGCACAGCATCCTTGTCCATTTTACTGCATATCAATCCTGACAGGACAGGCATGTTTACAAATGAGTGAGTGATTGGGATGAGAGCTAAAAACGTGATGTATTGTAGGGAAAGTTTAAACTGCAGCAAATATTTCCCAGCATTGTAGGAAGAGGAACCACATAAGAACTAGAACAAAGGAGAGCAGTTGCACCCAGTCTTTTTAATCACATGGAGTACAAAGCCTTTAGGATCTGAAGTACCCTTGTTCTGGGCAACAATTTGTTCAGCCTGCTCCTGGTCAGCTTTTTTTTTTTCCTTTAAACATTTCAGGAGATGACGAGGAGAGAAATGGATGAACTCTTTAGGTGATAACAGCTGGTGCTTAGCTGTCATCCTTCCAAAGGGCCCAGCAGCCTCTCAGTTATATGACCAGGTGTTTGTTCTTGGCATGACAGAGGAGGGGCTGCCAAGCATCCACAAAGGATGGGGACAGCAGCTGTGAGCAGCTATCATCTTTGGGGGAAAAATAGCTATTAGCAGAGCATCAGGTATCTTGGAAAAAGGCAGACAACGAGATCAAAATGTCCTGATGACAGTCAGCCTATGGAGAACATGGGCTAGGCACACAAAAATGAAGGCAGACTGGAAGTAAACTTTTCCCATTGCGTTGTTCAGTGATTTTACAGCCATTTGCAATCCTTTTTTGTAAAAAAGGGAGGGAGTCTAGACCTTTCTAGAAAATTCTTCTTTGTTACACAGGAATTAAGGCAGAAGTATATCTTCAAGTATATTCCCTACTTGCTTTATTTTTGCTTTCCTAAGCAGCACAGTCCAGGTTTCAGGAGCCTGGATATTTTGATCTATGACTCCAAAACAATGAAACACTTCTCTCACCAACAGTGTGTTTTTTCATTTTTCTGTGATCTTAGCCTTCCACATGGAGAAAAACTGACATTTCATCCTTCACTATCTGGGTTTTTTTCCTGCTTGAATTAGGACAGGTTTAAATCACTAGCTATGGAAGGGTAATGCTGTTTACTCTCATCAGGAGAGTCACTCTACTTAGCCTTGCATTTGTGATTTTTATAAAGACTGCAGTCTGAAGAAATGTTTGTGCCTGAAATATGTGAAATTTTAATTTCATCCATGATCAAATCATGACAATTCCATCTTTACTGTTTATATCATTCTAGCAATCTCTTCTGCATCCTCCATTTTCCCACTGTGGGTGTCATTTCATGGGTCATTGCCACACACACATGAGGGAGATATTCCCACAATTCATTACTGGGTGATGGTGGAAGAGAAATATAAATTAAAGCTCCCACTTTAATAAATGGAAGATCTACTACTCTGACTGCTCTTAAAATTTCTGGAGACCTGGAAGTCTCTCATGGCAGCAAATGTCATGCAGTTATATAAAAATTGACAAACAAAAAAGCAAGATGCATACCCAGAGTATCCAAACTAATTACATTGCCATTAGTTAGTTCATTGCCATCTGATTAATTATGAACTTACTATAAGACCTATTTTATTGAAATACATTTAGATGTCTTTTTTTAACCAGCAAAAATAATTTTGAAATTGTATAGCCTTCACTCTCACTCACAAAAGTTTGTCCTTTTTTTATTGTGTGAAAGCTTGTAAATAACCAAACCCTGTGTCAAAAGGGTCATTCACTGGTACCAAGGAACTCCACTTCTGCACTGGAGAAACTTCTGTCCATGCTTTGGTCTCCTGAATTTCTAGGAACACCCAGAAATATCCATTACACAGACTGAATATAAGCAGCACAATATGTTTGGCCATGTAGGATAACACTCTCAGGAGGAAACCACTGAGCCATTAAAATTGTTTTTACATTTAGTTTAGTTGATTGACTAGCCTCAGATCTTCATCAGCAAATGAAAATAACTGAGTATGGACACCAAATATATATATATATATATATATATATAAAATAACTGAGTGTGGACACCTTTCAGCCATGACTTTGCATGCCCAGCAACAGCCACTGTTCTATGACACAAAGTGAAACTGAAAAAGAGCCCAGAGTCTCATCTGAAGCATTTAAACATAGAAAATAACTGCAAATAATGACTGTTAGTAGTTCAAAGTCATTTATGGCCATAGGAAAAGGTTTAATGGTCAGGCTATAAAAATAGGTCATTCTATTGTTTGTATTATCCACACAGATAAGAAAGGCAATATTGGCACTGGTTTCCAAACAAACTCCAGTTTGTCAGGCTCTGCTTTATCTACCTCTTGGACTTAGCTTACTTCAAATCCTTTTATGCTTTTCTACTCATTGAAGGAATGGAAGAAAAAAGGAAACCTCTTTAAAAAAAAAAAAAAAAAGCAAAAAAAAGCATCATATTTTCTTCTCTTGCACTTTGTTACTTTAAATCTCAACAATGCTGCAAGGAGAAAAGTAATCTGGAAGTGCTTTGAAAGACACTGTCAATGTAGCTTTAAAACAAGATAGAAAGAAATCAGTTAAAAACCAGGAGATTATCCTAAAATCTGGAAACACTCCTAGATGTATATTCATTATGAGAAATAGAAAGAAAGCAGGACAACAATCATATCTAAATGGTCTCAAAAAAGCCCAGGAAGCTTTACATTCAGATGGGAGCCAGAAAAATAAACCAGCTGCTCATTTTTTCTTCTTTTTCTAATTTGAGGAAGAGAATGGATTTTCTCTTAGGAGTACTCTGCACACAATTGGAGGCACTAACAGTGACACTAAATAGGCATAGAATTCAGGTCTGAACATGTTATCACTTCTTCCAGAGTTTTTGGCTTTTGTTGTTGTAATTCTATTTGTTTTGGTTTTAGGAGAAAGTGGAAATTTGCCCTGCCTTCTGAGCAAACCCAACTTTATCCAGTAAAGACTGGAGCAACATTTTAATGAAGAATCAACTTAAGTGTCGATAATCCAATCAAAGGAAAAATTTCTATCTTATACCATTGTACTGAGCATGCAACTGTCCAAGGACTGTGCCTATTACCATGATGGTCAAAGCATGGGGAAGAGGACTGGAGGGCAGAAAAGCATTGAACAACAGAGGAAAAAAGTTGCTATTCTTCAATTACAAGAGAGTTATCCTGACAGAAGAATGTACTGAAAACTTGTGGACTTTAGAGTCACAGATAATTTTGCAGACCTCAGCCTAAAATTTACAAATGCCTTGGTAATTTCAGTCTAAAACTATTTCAGGACTAAAATCTGCCCAAAGTATTTCATTAAGACACTGTGCAATGCAAAAGATCCATTGAAGTTTTGTGAGTTCTTTTAAAAACCTGAAAGTCTGATTTATTTCCACTAGGGAATGAAAATGAAATACAGGACTTGCAAATAAACAAATATTTTAAATGAAGACAGATATTCCCACAGTACTACAAGCTAAATTAATAAATAAACACAAATCCTCACTCCACAAATACCTTCATTTCATCTCTATGTCTATAAAGACAGGCTCTATTTATTTCCATGGATACTTAGCACTACTTGAAAGTCAACATTTAATTACCACTACAAATCTTCAGCAAAATAAACACTGAGGTGGTAGTGACAAACAATTCATAATCCACCTTGTTTTCACCTAAATTGAAAACTGCATTCTTTTGAATTTAAACCTCGTCTCTCTTGGGGTTCACTTCAGCTTGAGCTCTTAAGATATTTGCTCTTCTAATAGCTACATGATTGCAGTGGCTAGGCATGTCTTTATTAATCTATATTTAAACATTCAAAAGTAATGGCAAGGACTTGACAAGTTAAGGAGATTAAGATTTAAGGCTAATAATCAGAGAGAGCTTTTATTCCAAGCTTTTTGCTGATTAAGGGAAATGTTTGAAAAAAGTACATTACCTTTTGTTTGGCATATGGGAAACAGCGAGAGCGGGACAACACAGCTTTTATTGCATTTGAGAGAAGCCAGTTTTTGAGTAATTTGAGAGAAATAATTTTTTAAATAGCTTAAATTTTGCTAGGGTGCAGTCTGATTTATATATAACAGAACAGAAGATAATATAAAAGTTTTTAAAACTTTCTCAGTGGAAATTCTTTGATCCAAAGCTGTTCTAGCCTGTAACATTAACAGATGCCATGCCTTTGTATCCATATACTGTCCCAGACATCTTTTATGAAAAATCTTTTCCTTAGGATTTTTCCTCCTGAGAAGCTGAGAGGCCTCAGGAACAAAATGTA
>JAWWMS010000001.1:11924127-11935105 GCA_035048045.1 Chlorospingus semifuscus
CTATTCTTTTAGTATAGTTTTAATATAATATATATAATAAAATAATAATTCAAGCCTTCTGAAACATGGAGTCAGATCCTTGTCTCCTCCCTCATCCTAAGACCCCTGTGAACACGGTCACAATATACCTGTAAGAACTCTGGGTCATGCATTTTAAGAATCCCTGTGATGCTCTTCATGGTGTAAAATAGGTGTGTGTGTGGACTAAAGCTGAGGGAAAATTTAAACAAGCTCATTTGAGTCTCTTCTGCATTTCCAAAATATCTCATGAGGCTGGGAAAACAGGAAAGATCCTCCCCATCATGTAACAATTTCTCCAACTGCAGAAGCCTCTTCTTCCTACTAACTGCACTCTCCCTTTTCTGGAGCAGCCCTTCCCTACAACCTTCATGGAGAAGCTCTTCTGAAGGGGGTAGCATCAGCTAGAGGAGGTTTCCTAGAGCCACAGAATGGGCTGGGCTGGGAGGGACCTTAAAAATCCTCTCATTACAACCTTGCTGCCATGGGCAGGGACCAGGTTGTTCAGAGCCCCATCCAGCCTGGCCTGAAACATTTCCAGGGATGTGGCATCCACAACTTGTCAAGGAAACCTGTTCCAGTGCCTCACCACCTTCACAAGGAAGAATTTCTTCCCAACATCTGATCTAAACCTACTCTACCATTTTGAAGCCATTCCGCCCTGTTCTGTCACTCCAGACCCTTGTAAACAGTCTCTCTGTACTTCTTGTGGGCTCCCTTTGGGCACTGGAAGGCCACAATTAGGTCACCCCAAAGCCTTCTCTTTTCCAGGCTTCACTATCCCAAATCTCTCAGCCTTTCTTTTTCTGATTGCTTTCAACAAGAATAAGGCAGTTATTCTGAAATAAGAATAATCTGTTCTGTAAGAAGTTGCCTATAAAACACATGATTATAGAAATCTTTAAAAAGTAAATATTTCTTTACTAATCTGCTCTACTGGACACCAAGATCTTCTTATGATTTCAGCCTCTGAGTAGTTGAGCTGGTACATCATCATGACCTAAATGCTGAAAGTCTTTGAGCCACTCTCAGTTGTTGCAGGGTGAGCTCCTTTACACAGAGTGTGCAGTGTGTGCCAAGAGCACTCACCGATTTCTTTTTGCATGCAGGTCTCTGTAAATGTGCTCAGTTCTGGACATTTTGAATATAGGCTGTATGACTCAAACAAAAAAAAAAAAAGAAAGAAAAGGTGAATACTTTGGGGGATAATTTGCTTTTTCCTTGCACTTCTCTAACTTCCCTTACCAAGCTTTTTTTTTTTTTTAAATAATTCTGCATTTTAGATATTCAGACTACTTAGAATCTTTTACAAAGCTGTGTTTCAATTTAAAAAGTTTCATTTTGATGGCTGATAAGAATTTGTCTGCTTGAGTTCAAGTTGTCGTCTATTCAAGAAGAGGAACAGATCACTGCAGTGATCAATACAGCTCTCCTTGTGCAGGCTGATGCCCAGGAGAATGAAACAAGAGGCATTTGAGCCATAAATCTTGAGGTTTTTTTCGAACAAACTGGTAATTTTTGGGGTAGGAGACAGGCAAAAGCTTCACATTAGTCATAAGCAAAATTAACGTGTTACTATTTTTAATGTTGTACAAGGTATTGTCAAGAAATTATTTGGAGCTTTTTTTTATGCTTCCTTCAAGGCTTATACAGGTGGGGAAGAAAGAAAAATATCTTGCCTTCTGTCAGCAGATTCCTTGATGGACTGGGAGGAAGCAAAACCAACTAGAAACAGTAAAGCATAAACTTGATATTTAGCTAACAAAAAAAAGGCATATGATGGGATAGCATAGCTCGTTCTTTATTTTTATTGGCCTTGGAGTTGCTAGAATTTTTTCCTTTATTTATTTTCATAGAAATAACTCCACTCACCTTTCAGAGTGCGAGTGCTAACTGCTAATGTACTTCCACCACCCTTCAACCTTGAGATAAAATACCCAAGAACAAAACTAACATCCATAGCAGCAAGACAAAGGCGGCACAGCTCCCCAAATCTGCAGCTTTTGATTCAGACTGTGAAGCTGAAAGTGGAGGAATTTACCAGCCCTGGTGGACAAACAAGTCATAATTCTTGGGAGGACATATAAGTGACTTGCCTGTGGCATTTCTCTAGACTCAGTTCCTGACTAAGGCTTTTCCTGCTGAAAGCATAGTCAATTTTCATTTCTTTTCCCCACGAGACCCTGCGACTGCTTTACTACTTTCATTTACAGCAGTAGTTCTGTCATTGTGGTGCTGCATGGATCTCAGTACATTTGATTACAGGAGGTATTTATATACAATCTTTTATAACACATCGCTCTGGGCTCTTCTCTTTCAAACTTGTTTCCTCAGTTCTTGGGCTTTTATGAAATGCTGGTACCATTTAAAGAAAATGACTGCAAGTATCTCAATGAGGCTTTTCACTCATCCAAACTATGCTAGGCAACACTGCCTCCCATGGATGCCTACAAGGAATCCAGAGACTTTTCATCAGAAACTGTAGTGGGAGAACAAGAAGGAATGAGTACAAATTCACAGAGAGTAGGGCTAGATCAGATGTTCAGGAAGGAATTCTTTTCCTGTGGGAGTGGTGAGGCACTGGCACAGGTTGCCTGGAGAAATTGTGGAAGCCCCATTCCTGGAAGTGCTCAAGGCCAGGCTGGATGGAGCTCTGAGCAACCTGGTCTAGTGGAAGGTGTCCCTGCCCATGACAGGGGTTTTGACCTTGAAGATCTTCAAGGTCCCTTTAAAATCCAACCCAAATCATTCCATGATCACACAGCCTCCTTATATTATATAACTGTCACCAGGAATATCACTGAATCATAGACTGGAAATGAGCTGAGGCACATGAACTCAGAATTAAAAAAAACCTACAGCAACAGGACAGAAAATCATCTATTCAACTGACAGATGCTGTTATGTTTTCCTTGAATTTCAGACAGAAAAATGCAGGCACACTCTGTGGAAATCATTTATAGTAAATCCATTGTTTCCAGCCATGCTCCACGTGTTCAGTACTGTGTCAGTGCCTACACACTGCAGACACAACCAAAAACCTCAGAAGGATATCAAGATGAACTGCACAGCAACTACCATAGAGCTGGAAATCCCACATCACCACAAAAAGTTCTTCCATGAGCATTTTTCTGTCAGAAAGTAATTTGGGTGATATAGACAAATTGGAAGCCTGTGACACCTATAAATTATAAATAGGTTTGCAATTTATATTGCCTTGCACTGAATTAAAATCTAAGCTTACTAAAAAGGCATAAGAGACACTAGCATATAAATTTTGTGTGAATATTTTACCCAGCAGCATGAGCAACTACGTGAGGCACACAACTGACAGTCACGTGTCAGAGACATCTAAACTGAAAGTAAAAAACATAAGGAGGAAAAGAAGGAAAGGAGCCACCACATTTTGAAAGGGGGGTAACAAAACAAAAACATGAGACAGAGTAAGGAAGATTAAAAAAGAAAGGAGAGAAAATCAAGTATTTTTCAAGTTCATTTAATAGAACTTTATTTTAAAAAAAATAAATTGATGAAAACAGTGCCAAATTTAATCTCATTAAAAAAATACTTAACGTAAAGAACTTATGATGCAGGTTCAACTTGAGCTAGCTTCAAGGATGGTGAGGCATTTTGAAACACCTCTTTTGATTAATTACATTTTTCAAGAATTCACCAGAATTGCTCTTAATATGCATTGTCACAATGGGTAATAGTATCAACCTGTCCAAAATTTATTTAACTTTACAAATTAGAAAGATCTGTACATTGAAGTAGAGAATGTAGGCATTTTTTAAGTAGCTGATAACATCCAGCAGGAAATGCAAGACGTCCCATTTGGAGATGTTACCATCATTACTGTTTATTACGTTAATCAGTGAGCAGGCTGCTCCAGTCGCTGTTGAATCCCATGGGTGCAATTCTGTTTCATGACAGACTATATTTAAACACTTTGATTAGTGGTATGGTCTTCCCTTCACATAAATTCAGTGTTTGCTTCACCAAACTAGACACAGGATCTGCCTGTGGGAAAACTGCAAAATTGGTCTCTAAATACATTGAACAGAAAATCAAGGAAATATAAACTCAGAGTGTGCCAAAATATTTTGTCCCTTGAAGGTAGAGATGATTTATGCAAACCAGTTTACTCTTTGTGTTGCAGGCATTAAGCACAGCCAGGGCTTGCTAGTGAGTTATCAGGAGAGTGGGAGAACAAGCCAAATGGAGAATCCTTTTAGCGGTGTCACTGGTAAATTGGGTCTATCAAGACCACAACAAGAATACACAGAGAATAGTCTGTATTAGGTCAATTCCCTTTGTTGACTTGAAAGGTAGGAATTTAGCTGGAAAAAAAAATAAGGAAAGCTTTTGAATCTCAAGTAGTTTTGTATTTCCAGGCATCTATCACATATTTAAAGCATGGGATGCTTTATCATTGCACTGCAAAAAGAGGAGCCAAAAGGAAACATAATATCAGTGCCTATGTTATCAGGGTATTACCATATGGAACATAAGAAAAGATTGTCAGGGGAAGTTCCATCTGCAACCTTTCTTCAGTTTAATCTGAATTAGTGAAAGTACATTTTTCTTAATATTTGAAAATATTTTCACCATCCTATCCCTCAACTAAAGACTTAAATAGTAGGTTGAATTCAAAAGCATACCATTTGTTGGGTCAGCTGATTGCAGCATTTGTGTAAATAAAATCATTATTAGTCTTCTGTCCAAAAAATTTAAAGAACCTATTTTCCCATATTGACCTTCCCATTAAATCCATGATATGCATATAACAAAGACCCAAAGACATTAGAGAAATTTTAGAGGCATTTATCATACAGTAGTATTTTTTTTTGCTTGAGTATTTGGTCAGTGGTCTTTTTATTTTATTTGAGCTTATTTTTCTTCCCTTACACCTCAAGCAAAGCCACACCATTCTGTGGTAGGGATTTAAGTCAACAGAAGCCAAATCTCAGCTTTGAAATTTTCTAATGTAGTTTTTGCTCACCCCTGAGACCTTTTAGTACGCGCACAGCTGAGTCAGACCTGGCAACTGTCTTTTAGTTGAGCAGAGAATGTCTCAATCTGTTATGCCAAAGCCAGATGGCCACTTTTTGCAAGTGCTTTTCAGCTTGAAAACAGGAAAGTCAGGCTTCTGTGCCAAAGACTCAGCCTCTGAAATCCATGGGTTAGGGTCAGAGTTGCACAAATGCACTAACAGGGGCCTGGGGGACAGGCTGTAATTCCCAGAGCTCATTTGTCTCCTATAATTTAGAATACTCAGGATAATGGCTAGGGAATCATTAGGGTTAAAAAAAAATAATAATCTAATAAGCAACAGCCAACTGCTGGGAAATACATAAAGGCAGGTTTGTGTATTGTGTGGGCAATAATCATGTTTACAATCACACCACTGCACATTTATTATGTGTCAATGCAAAGTTTTATAAAACCATACTTTAAAATATTATCTTGCATTCAGTGTTAGCCACCACATCAATAGCTAAAATTATGCGCTTGCTTCAAGGTATTTTTTTTCCTAAAACATCTGTGCATGTGTGATATCAGCAGTGACTTTGCTGCTAGTTCCAATAACCCTTACATCAACTCATGTAAAATATTTTCTCCACCTCCACAAAACCAAGTGTGAATTTTGCTGAAGCATTTATTTGTCAAGAGTGTACAGAAAATGTATTTGGCAAGCCACAGGAAAGGCTGAAACCCCTGTGGAGCTCTCTGGGAATTTATCTTAAGCAGTGTCCAAAATGGAATTCAGAAAAGCTGTTTAGTATGTTCAATCCCTCATTTAATCTACATATGTTTGTACAATCATTGCTCTAATAAAAAAAATAATGATAAAATGAAATACTGCTGCTGGTTACTACTGACAGCTGGAGGTCAGGGAGTAAAAACCTTTTAGAAGTGCTATTAGGAAGTAAAAAAGATGAATGTATAAATACTGGTAGGAAATAACTTATCACTGAGCTGCTACAGCATTCTGACATCTTTGCAACGCAATTTCAGTTCAGGTCACTTCCTATTCTACATGCCTTTTTTACTGTTTACTTTTCTAAAGCATAATCATTTATCAGATGTGATTTCAAGTGTAACTTTCGAGATACAGTGAAGAAAACGTTATACTGAACTACTTTATCTGCAGCACCACATCCTGCATGCCGTGACAGAATCATAGATGCAGCTATTGTGTATTTGCCATGCAGGAGCATTATCAGCTCTTGGGCCTCTAGCATAACCCAGGAGACTGAGGAAATAGAAACTTTCAATTAAAACCAGCATTTTTTTAGCATGAACTCAGCTTAGAAGGATTAAACATTTAGAAACCAGAAATTACTGTAAGAAACAATCATCACCCTTGTCATTCCAATTTAACTGATATAAAAATTTAAGGTAGTAAACATTTTTTTATCTTATTTTTATGCACTCTTTTTTGTCTTTGAAACCCCATCACAGGCTACACCACACCAGGTCTGATCCTGTGCTCTCTGCAAGCAGAAACATCTCATTAGAGGCCATCGCTTCCAGAGCTGCTCTTTGGAAGAAAAGACATCCTTTGGATAACCACAAAAAAAAAAATCAAACGGGAGGAGTTGGGATAACTGGCAGCATAAAGGAGGACAGGGAGAATAACCAGGGCAGAACCATTACATGATAGGGGTGAACAGAACAGTCCAACTTATACATACAAAACACAACATCTCCCCTTTTATTTAAAAAAATATAATGCAAGATCACCTCCAAATGACGACAAAACTACAACTAAAATTACCAAAAGTAAAAGCACAGAAAATCCACCCCACCCAACCTGAGAGGCCCCATAGGCTAACAGCAGCTTGAGAGGGAGCCATCAGGTTGGGGTTGCTAAAACAACAGAGAAACAAAACTGAAAAACAGATTTAAAAACCTTGGTTCTACCCCAGGTGGAGATCTAGAGCTAGGCTGAAGGGTTGGCACTTGCTCCTCCAACAGGCCTCCTCGACCTGTGCCACACCTCCAACTACTGGTGCTTTCTTTAGAAGAAAGGGCTTGACCCATTTCAAACCCGAAAGAGAGGACACGCACGCGTATCCCCTTCAACAGGTTACCAAATCAAAGGCCCTTCTGCCTTCCAGGTCTCCGGATCCTTGACTAGGAACTGAGGCCTGGCTTTCAAGTGCAGCTGTTTGTGGTGACCAAAGTGCCTAACTATAAGTGATTAGGGCTGTCAAAGGAGCAATTTGAAAAATTAATCGTACCAGATGGAAATTGAAACCTTTTACATGGAGTGATTCAGTTAGCTACAACCTGAAAGGGATGGTTTTATTAAGCATGGTTAAAATGTGTCTGGGTTGAACGCAGTTTAGGCAAGTCAAGTCCGGCTTAAAATAGTCTGTTTTGGTTGTGGACACAGGCAGGCCTGGTTTAGAATTCTCTCCTCCTTTCCCCTTCTTGCAAAATGTTATTAAACCCGCCTCATTTGTATCTTCACGCAGGGGAGGACTGCACTCAAAAACTAGTTTTTTTGTTGGGCATTTCCCCGAGGTCCCAGTCTTTTCCTAAATTCTAAAAACTCGAGTCTGAAAGGGCAGTCAGGCATCCAGTGTCCAAGCTTCCCACAGAGACAGCAGGCAGCAGTTCTCCCTTGGGACGGTCCTGGGGTGTGGGCAGGCGGTGGATGATCAGCTGAAGGCAGGGCTGGATCTGCAGGTGTGACATCTGTGGTATCAGCAGCAGCAATCCTTTGAGGCTGCGGTCGGGTTTTGTAGTCGAGGTCTGCTGGCGACAGCGAGACTTTGCGCACACAAACTTCCAGCATGTGCAACAGGGTAGGAGGAGGATCCAGGGGTAAACTCAAAATGGCAGCCTTGCAAGCTGGGTTAGCATTTGCAGACGCCAACTCCTTGAGAATCTCCGTCCTGGCCTTCTCACTCTGCACCTGCGAATCAACTGCCTTGCGAAGGCGCTCAACAAAACACACAAATGATTCACCTGCAAGCTGAAAAATTCTAGTATAGGAAACCTGAGGTGTTGCTGACGGCAACCTCAAGAAAGCTCTTTCTGCTGCCCTGGCACTTCCTTTCAATGCCTCCGGGGGAATGGACCTAGCTTGGGAATGACCATCCGCCCACTTCCCCACCCCGCACAAATGGTCAATTGAGATCGTCTCACCATCATAATCAACAGCAGTGCGGGGATTGTCCCTAAGGGAGGGTAAGATTCCCACCACCTCCTTTTTCCATGCTGCCTCCCACATCATAAACTCCGTGGGGTTTAACAGACCTAAAAAAAGGCACCGCAGATCGGAGGGGGTGACTCCTGGCTGTATCAGCGTGGCCCTCAGGATCCCCTGGAAGTACTCGCTCTCCCGGGAAAAATCCCTTTGGGCCTTGCACAGCTCTATGATGATGTGGAGAGGCAATGGGGTCCACTGGGCCTGGGCTCTCCCCTCCCTGCCCGGGTGGTACATGACCGGAGGTGCTGAAGGGATGGAAACCGGCTCTGGGTCCCGGGTCTCCATCCCCTTTCCCTTGGACACTGGAGCCTGGGAACCAGAACTGAGAAGGGAAGGGGAGTGGCTGGAGGACTGGGCAGGGTTGGCAGATGTTTGAGTCTCCCCCCCGAGAGAGGAGTCAAAGGGCAGAGGTTTATAGGAGAGAGAACAAATAGGAGGAACTGCTGAGGGAACAGGAACAGAGGGAAGTTGGGAGGAGTCTACGGACAGGAAGGGGTTTTTCGGGGAATGAAAGGGATTGTGGGATGAAGGAGAAAGGGTGGGAAAAACCACGTGGCTCCCTTCTTCTTGTGATCCATGAGAACCATCTTGAGGAGGGAGGCAAAACCAAACTGAGAGTTTAGAATCTTGGGACTTATTAACTGAGTGAGAAGGGGAAGGAAAGGAACCCCGAAGATTCTGGTCAGGACTCCTCAGGCGGGGGGATTGGGAGCTTTGAGAAGAGCCAGAGGAGTGATGTACACCCTGCGCTGTGCCAGAGCGAGCTGCTCCTCTCAAAATCCCACGTTTAGAGCAAGCAGGGGAAGGAAAAGGGTTAGGAGCAGGGGAACAGGGAGAACTGGGGATTAAGCTTTGTGAAGACGACTGTTTTCCCAATTTTGATCTGGATTTTAACACAAATTTAATTTGAGAAGTCCAATATATGACTTTTATCAAAGAAGAGTCCCCGGACATAACAGAATCTTTTAATTTATGATCAACAACATCCCAGAAAGCGGGGTCATAGATTTGGTCAGGGGAAATTTCTTGGAATTGGGAAAACAATCAATTTACTAATTTTTTTAACTGTTTTTTCTGAACTTCAACACCCCCACTCGCAAGGATTCCCGCAACTTGGTTAAAAGCTCTCTTCTGAGCCACAGAAAAGTGAGCCCCCATTATAAAGATATGAAGTGGTGCGACTCAGTCTGCCCACCACCCGAGGAAAACTTTAAAGAAAAGGAACAAAGAACCCCACACCAATCCCTGTCAGAAAAAAGAAAAAGGGGCGCAGCAAAGTGATCCCCTCGGGCACACCGCGCGGAAAATGGCGACATGGCAGCTGCGGGCCCTCCCCGCGGCGCTCCTAAAATGGCGGGCGGCGTCTGCCGGCCCCCCCGCACCACGTGGCCGCCACGCGGGAGCTCGGAGCTGCTTATGCCGGTGTTCCGCCGCGGCACCCGAGGAGCGGCCGTGCCAAAAACTGCGGCGAGTACTGCCCGCGCTGAAAGCCGCGGCCACGCCGCGCCGCACCGAAAAAACCGCGGGAGCCGCTCAGCGCCACACCGAGAGAGCCCGAAATCCGCGCCGGCGCCGCCGTGCGGGGAGAGGGGCAGGGAGAAAACGTGCCGCGGCTGCGAAACCGCGCGCGCGAAAAGCGGCAGAGGGAAATGCCGCGTGGCGCCGGGGGACAGACAGAATAGAAAGGCAGAGAGAGAAAGAAATACTTACAATCCAAAGGAAAACTGGGAGCGATGGTTTGTGCTGGGGGAATGGCTCCTTGGGTGCGTGGAGCGGCCGTTCCCGATCCCCCAGAACACCCACCACAAAGCGGTCGCCTCTCCTGGAGTTTTGACGGCCAATGAAACTTACAGCCTCGTCCGCGGGGTCTGGAGATGCCCTCACGCCGCACGATGGGCGCCAAGAACTGCAGCGGTCCAGCTGGAGAACAATGGTCCTTCTCGGACGGCCCAGCTAGCTTTTCCAGCACCGCTCGCAGTCCAGGGGCGTTATCCCGATCTCCGTGGCTCGGGACAGCACCTAAGGCAAACGCTCTGTGCTATGACAGCAGTGTTACCTTGTGGCAGGACCTGGCTGGGCCTATGGCTACAGTCAGCAGAAATGAGAAGAGAGCGCTCTCCAGCTGTGGTGAATGCAGATTTACTGACCCCAGGGGAAACCGGCAGCGGAAGAGGAAGAGCACGCCCTTGCAACAGCTTATAAGAAGGGAGGGACACAAGGGAGGAGTCAGTCCCTGGATGAATAGGGTTTCAGAGGGGAGTGGGATACAAAAGATTGACTTAGGGAGAACACCAATGGGGAGAACTTGAGGGTGGGGTGGCCCCGGAGACAATCACTCGACGCTCTACTTAGAAATTTCTAGAGAGTTCCAGAGAGAACTGTGGGAGCACCAAGTGACGGACAGGGCACCAGGGAGGGGTTTCAGGAAGGGTACATTAATCTCCAAGGCAACTGGGGAGGAGTTGGGATAACTGGCAGCATAAATGTGCGATGCAAAGCTGTGTTTCGTGTCAGGTACAAACAGGCGACGTGTGTTATTTGTGAATGCGAAATGTGTGGACCCCGACAATGGGAGAGCTGTGAATTCTAATAATAACTGAGGAAAATAAAACATGGAAAAAGGCCTTTGAACCTATCTTTTGTTTGCAATTAACCCTATTTGATTTAGGAGCATTGGAATTAAGGTGTTAAAGATGTTGCTTTTTCCTTGCATTTAATCCATAAAAAGCTCTGCAA
>JAWWMS010000001.1:11935205-11949613 GCA_035048045.1 Chlorospingus semifuscus
GCTCATACTTTACCATATTAAATAATAAATTGATTGCTGCTTGAATATTGGCCTAGTCAAGCTTCTTATTCATAACATAAAGGAAGGAAGGGAGAACCAGGGCAGAGCCATTACATGATGGAGGGAACAGAACAGTCCAATTTATGCAGACAAAACACAACAAATGGGCCCAAACTTGATTTTCGCCAGTTCTGCAGCACAAGGCTGCGTGATACAGAGAGGAGGAAAGTGTAAGACAGTAGACCTGGGTCAAAGGCTCATGTTCAGGGCAGAAGGAAACAGTTTTGATTGTCAGATTTCTGGTCATGCACAGCTATTATGATTTCCAAGTCAAGGTTTACACATAGGAATAGTCTTATCCTTCATAGGATATTCAGTTACTATACAGCCCGCTGAGAAAATATTCTAGAAAAGACAATATTCTAGAAAATTTTTCAGTATTTGAATTTTTCAGAAATCAGAAACCAAGGTCCTTAGTCTTTCTGTTATGGCAGATTACACAGATGTACCTCACGTTAAGTATAATTTGATAACAGGTGGCACAGTATTTAACTTCAGTTAAATTCATTCATCAGGTACGACAAACATATTATATGTACTGAAAATACGTAAAAAGATATCTAAAAACACTTCTACAACTGTGACAATGGGGATTCAGAAGTTTTGTCTCCCAATATATGTCCTCAAAAAGGAGAAAATAAAACCATTCACAGTAGTCAGTCTATCAGATGTGGTATGCTCAGATTTCATCTTTTTCTTACACGTAGAAAAAGTTCTGCCAATAAAATGGATTCCATGGATCCTTTGAAACTAAGCGTCCTTTAAATTATGTTTTGCAGTTGTGAGAAAATGCCTAAAATACCTCAACAGACCCATTCAAATTTGTGTCCATTCCCATTCAACCAGCAATTTAGAAAAAATTACAGAATGTAACTCTCTGAAATATGGAAGTCAATAAAAGGGAAAATAAGTGGAAAATATTTCAGTATTTGAATTTTTCAGAGATCAGAAACCAAGGTCCTTAGTCTTTCTCTTATTGAAAATTACATAGATGTACTTCACATTAAATATAATTTGATAACAGGTGGCACAGAATTTAACTTCAGTTAAATTCATTCATCAGGTACAATAAATACATTATATGTACTGAAAATATAAAAAATATAAATAATTATTTTTAAAAATGCTTTGAATAAGATCAGTCTAGTTTACAGTATAATATAAGTTCAGAACAAAAGGAATGACCACAGCATCACCATTTTGTGCTTTTATAAAGCATAGCAGCCTTTATGTATCAAGGTCCAATACCAACAATGTTTATTTTATTCTAGTCTATAAAAAATTATTCAAGTTTTTATTTCTTGCATCCCTGATGGATAAATTCAATCCACAGAAGGACTTTGGCCTTGATGTAACAGTGCCAAGTTTGTCCTGCATGTTGTTATTATTATCAAGTTAGCTATCTCAAAACTCACAATAAAACAAATGCAATTTCCTATTCCAGTACAAAAATATTGTCGTGACCTACTTCATCCTATCTTCTCTCTGGGACATAGCATTTCCAGCACTGGAGGGACCAATAAGAGACTGAGCAAGACAAGCTACACCTCATGAAAAGAATTTTCTGAATTTGCCATCTCTTCAGAACAGCAAGAGGTTTTATTGTTTAATATTATTACATTTCTATGCTTGTGAATGCTTTGCTTGTTAAATACAGTTTTTTTACATTTTTCTCCAAGGAAATATTTTCCCCAACCAGTTGCAGGAGGGGCCACATGAATCTGCTTTCTAGAGGGACCCATTTGGAAGTTTCCTTCCAAATTTGCCCTAAAGCAGAACAGTTCTCATGACTCAAATTCATTTTGTTATTTTATAGGTTCTTACTGAGATGTAAAAAAAGTTCCAAAGTGTGCTTTCTAAAATAAACAAGGCCAGATAATAAAAGATCTTCAAATTAATTTACAGTGTTTATTAATTTCTCCATGATCCTTTTATTTTGCTAGTGTATATTAAGCATTCAAAATTAAAAATACTGAAACTTTAAGCTCTTCAAACCATGCCACTTATTTTCCTCTATTTGACTAGCACTTTTCACAGTGGTGTTCTAACTTTAGTCAAGTCTTTGAGATATTTTGTTTAGTACTTAAAAAATGTGCTGCCTAAAATCAGGGCAAAAATACAAAAATAGTATATAAATGGTCTTTTCAAGCTACTCTAATGGTCTTTTCAAGTTATGTTTATTTGCAGCTAAATGAAAGATAGATATATTAAAAGAAATAAAACTCATATTTTGTTGCCATTGATGTTCTTTGAAGTAACTAGATCTTTTTTAAGTATCTTTACAATATTTGTACAAACAGGGAAATGTTCAGAAACAGGCACTCAGTTCACCAACCAAGTCATTGATATTTCCCCCTTTTTAAAAATCATATATGCTTTCTAAAATTACTAATTAATATAAAAAATGAAAAATAACCACTATTATGCCATGGATGTGACTGGATCCTAATCAAAGCTAGTCAGCAATAATTGGGACACCAAGACAGCTGTTAACATCGCAAATGGATAGCTGCAGTTATTATTAGTTCAATAAAATTTAATGGATAGAAATAAACTCTGGGTCTCAAATGTGTTTGGGAAAAAAACTTCATGCTAACATAAATGCTAATAGTACAGTAAGTGTGACTCAAGTAGATCTTTTCCCCTGTGATTCTTAACAGTTCATGTGTTTCCATTGTTACAGCAAAGTAGATTGGAAGTAACATTTCAGATGAATAATAAAACCACAGCAAAAGTCTGATAATTGGAAAAAAACCAAACCTTTTTTTAACAAGAGTTCTATTCCACTCACAGATAATGATTTCTGTTGGTTCCATAATGCACATTACTTAAAAATTACAAGCCAAAAAACTAAGTACTTTTATGTTTACCAGCACAACAATATCTCAGGTAAGTGCCTGCAATTTTCTGGCTTCTACTTGTCTCAACTTCCAGTCTGGTCTTTGTGGAAAATTATGAACCGAGAGTTATCCAAGTTCTACTGCTGGCTGCCTAGAGTTTCAGAGTTGCTAATATTGGTCAAAAGCTAATACTCTTAATGTAGAAAAATCAAGGAGAAATTTATATATTGTGTACTATATATCTTATTTAGACTTAAAACCACCTTTTTTATAGAAGTAAAAAGGAGAAAAAAAAAGAAAGACATCCTTATGGACACAGATAAATTTAAATCATCCAAACATCTTCATA
Source organism: Chlorospingus semifuscus (assembly GCA_035048045.1). Classification (NCBI taxonomy): domain Eukaryota; kingdom Metazoa; phylum Chordata; class Aves; order Passeriformes; family Passerellidae; genus Chlorospingus; species Chlorospingus semifuscus. The sequence continues at coordinate 11,938,455 of JAWWMS010000001.1, forward strand.
TTAAAAAGAAATCAGAAATTTTTACAAATTTAGGATTCTATTAAGAAAAATTGCCAAAGCTTGCATGAAGTTTATCTTCTGCTCAGGTGTAAAGGAAACAAACTCTGGTCAGGGAACTGATCTGCCCCAGACTAAAAGCCCCTTTTTCTATTTTCTGTGGCTCACCTCCCTAAACAGACTGATTGCTAATGCCACAAGCATCAGAACTACAGCACGTGTGCTCCCTAGACTTGCACTTTCCCTGGATCTACATGCATGAATATTCATGCAAATGAAGTAAAATGGCCTTGAACACTCTGAAAGTTATTTCATGGCTACAGTTTTAGGGCTTATTCAGAGGATATAATTGTTTTGTCACTATTATTGTCAAAGTACAGGAACTGTCACGGGAAACAATTGGTCAAAATAGCATTAAAAAGACAACGACTGAGAGTGGTGAAGGTTATTGTTGCACTGATTATTGTATTTTGAGCAGGTGTCTTACATTCAAAGAGCTTTGCAACCTTGGAAACCTGATGAAATGCAGGATATAAACATTGAGTGGTGCTTCTATCAAGGCAACTGGTAATGGAAAGAGATTTTGTATAGTTACTGATGAAATGTCTCACTTTTATACCACCGGTGTTGAACTGTTGGCAGATAGATAGTATTAGGGATGTTTATTTTGGAGAGGCAGGACTCTTTCCTGTCTCTTTCTATTCTAAGCAGGAATCTGTGAACCCATCTTTAAACAGTTACATCCTTTTCTCTATTCCTTTTGAGGAGCATCAAATGCACTTTTCTCTGTTGACATTGAAAAGTAGGCAAGGAGAAGGACAGTACAAACCTGTTTTACCTTCATCAAAAAGGAGCACTGCAGTTCCTTCACTATTTAAAAACTTTGTAAAGTCCCTTTACAGTCTCAGGGAACTCCCAGATTGAAATAAAGTCACAAGGGGAGCAGAGATTGAACATAGAAGTTCAAGTTTAGTGTCTTCCATGTCCTCTGCTGGGTGAATGTATGCTGCTCTGGCAAGAGAATGGGATTTTATGATGTAGTAATGGGCCTTTTCCATCTCTAATTACTACCTCACAGGGGCACTGTGAAGATTATTTAGTTAATGTTTGCACAGCTTTCTGACCATGTAAAGTACTGCTAAAGTGCTAAGCATTACTACTATCATCCAATTATACAATCAATCCAAATTTGAGTAGCACTAAAGTAAGTTCCAGTTCCAATTATGCTAATGAAGCTGCAGAGGGACTGTACATCCACGAGTTCCTCCCATACCCGGTGCTGTTGCAGTACCTTTGAGAATCCTCATTACTGTGACATTCCCCAGCACACATTAAACACATATTTACCTGGCTGTGAGCTTCAGGTATGTGCCTGAATGGGAGCAATGTCAGCCAGAACTGCCCTCAAAGACAGATGGTGAGCACTGAGATGCTCAGCTGATATTTACACTGGGGTCTGCAATACCAAGGCACATATTCCAAATGAACACACAGCCCAGGCTAATTAGTCTCCTGTTTAGACTGGTAATGCCCTCACTGAAGAGTCAGCAGAGCCCTGGGGCAGAGTTCAGGTGGGGGGAATGGCTTGCCTCTATTTTGGAAATTAAACAGTATTGAAGTGGCGGGCAAGACTTCCCATCTGCCTTTCACTGTCAGCTGTGGAAGTTCATCAGGTGAAAGAATGAAGGGAGAAGTTAAATCTCTGTGCAGGGCTGGGCCCCTGCCTCATCCTGAAATATGGCAAATAGCTGCAAGCAGACCAAAAGAGAGGAGGATTTTCTTGCCCTTCATTTCTGTGCTCCAGAGCCCCTACCTAAAAGCTAATTCCACTACAGTTAAGAATTGGTGTATAAAAATAAAAAAAAAAACAAACCATAACCCCCACCCATTTAGCTATATCAGTAGAAGCTTCTCTCCTCAACAAAAGCCTTCCCCTCTCTAACAACAATTACACAGCATGAAAATATGACCTCTTTTGACCTGCCCCTTTACTATTTTAACTGTTCATTAAAGGTCAGGATTGGATGCGTCTACACATTAGTTTGGAAAAGAATTTTGGGGTTTATTGATGGTTCCCCATCTCCCTGTGCATCTCTTTATAGCATAGTTGGTGGTCTGCTTCCTTGGATTATTTTCACTACTCAATACAGTTCCTGACTCAGCAGGCATGTGGCACAGTGGATGCTGCTCTTTATTTCTCCTGGTGCTTTCCTTTCCTTTGTATAGCTGTAGATTATGTCCTTGACTAAGGGGTTTACAAGTGTTAGAGAGTCCTGGGACAACAAACACAGTGCATACTCCAGGAACTCTGCAGACCCTGCTACACAACTGTGAGGAGTGGGAAGTGTTGCTATTGAGGAAGGGTGTTTAGTCATGGGTTGGCAATATCACTGTTAATACACAAGTAAACAAGCTGCTGAGCTGTTTGTGTCTTCCCTGTATTTTCTATTTACTACCTTCCTTCAACAACCTCCTTCCACTTACAGACACTCCTTTTCACATCCCTGCAAACTTTCTCCTGTAACAGATTTAAAAAGAAGAGTAAATGGGGGAAATTATGCATTCAAACCATTGTCTCACTGCTCAATTTGGGTGTCACTCAGTCCTCTTTGCACACATAGTATCCTCTAAACATTTTAAATGTCTGTAAATATTTTAAATTTCTGTAAGAAAACCAAGTGCAATTGTTCCATTTTCACTCTTTTATGCTCTTCCTTACAGAAGGAAGATGTGACTGAGGCTATGATGAGCTGTGACAGCCTTAAAGGAAACCAACTAATTCTGAACACAGCCCTCACTTATCCATCCAGAAATATTTCTATCACCTTAAACCTCTCAGTACAGCTGTCCTACAAAAGCAGACTTGTTTATTTTATTCTTACTAATATTTTTATCTGAATCTTTCAGAGACTTTAAAGCCTTATTCATACTTGAGGAATCTTAGACTTCTGCCTTTATCTGGATTTTGTAACACATTAAAATCTCAATTTCTTAAACTCTTAGAAATCAAAACTGCTTCCCATATACATGATCTGAGCAATCAGGTGAAGGTAGTAGAAGTAAAATGGAAAACATAAATGGATTACATTTTCATAATAAATACATGATTCTTGAAAGTATAACTATTCAAAAGTACAAAATATCTTAACTGTTAAAAAACAACTTCAAAATGTAATACCATAAAATGCTATGTCAAGACAGAGAAAACTGAATCCGAGCAAAACCTTTGGGCATCTGGGTACAGCTATAATTATACATATATCCTGAAAAGAGTGTGTAATAAAAACATTACCTTAAATATTGGGCCCCAATTATGATGCTGTATAAACAAATAGACACTTTGTTAGTGGAATGAAATAGAAAGAAACATCTTGGAACCATTTTCATAGATGTGAGTGTAATTTAATTTTATTTCTGGATGATTGCAGTTAAGGCTGTTAATTAATTAGGTTATATAAAAATGGCAATTACTGACCAAAAACATCCCTCCCAAAACCCAGATGTCTTGTTTCTAGGATATGAAAATTCTCACACCTGTAAACCTACAGCAATGCTTCCACCACCAGACAAAAAATTAAGAATAATAAAGATAATACTTCATTATACTGTATGCACTTGAGTATTATTATGGAAAAGAAATCTTTCAGCATGTTACTCAGAATCTTAGAGAAATTTCTAGCAAATGTCCTGTAACACCATGGATTATAACAGATTTTCTTGTACAGCATGAAAATTTTTGAGCATGAGGTAAATAACTGTGTAATCACAATGAAAAGTACTGTGCACAGAATTATATCCCTTAATTTAATATAAATATGTAATAATATGATTAATAATAAAATACTTTATTTTCTGATGACACTTGGCTGTCTCAAGAATTTGTAGGTTCTTATTATCTGGATAGGATGTTCCTTGAAGAAAAACACAGAACATATTCCATCTGTACATTTTGCTTATATTTCTGCCATATTTTGGTGTGATTTATGATCTTGTTATTTTACTTTATGTGGGCCTTTGTTTAGATATATGTATCTGTTGTGTTTTGGTTTTGGGAAGAGATTACCTTTGTTCAGGATTACTTTTTAAATTTCAAACCAAAAAACAGATACGCTGTTTCCTTTTATGACCTGATATAACAATGCAAACTTTCAGATGAAACAATGTGACATAGATTTCTATACCAAAAATTAATAATAATAACAAATTACAGACTCTGAATGTGGCTCTTGCATAGAAAGGTTATACTCACCTCTGTGAAACACTGGTTTCATCCCAGACAAAGTGAGAATGGTGTTTCACCTTGTGATGGGTTTACCTTGGCTGCCTGCCAGAAGCCCACCCAGCCTTTATATCCCCAACCCCAGCTGACCAGGGAGGGGGATAAGATGGAAACCACCTGGCTGAGCTTCACCCCAAACTGGGCTCTCCTCACCCTGTTATCACCATGGGTTACACCCAGTCCCTACACTGCAGGACTGTGGCCAGTCCTGGCCCTTCTCACTTACTTCTTCTGCTGCACCATGGTCTTTCCAGGGGCTTCAGGGACTCCTGATGTTCTCCTCACCCTTCACTGCCAGGCAGGTTTTGCACTTCCTTACACGGACTTTTCCTTGAGGTGCTGCTGTTGGCTGAAGGGCTTGACTGTGCCCTGCAGAGGGTTTGTCTTTATTTCTACTGCAAGAAATCCTACAGCACTGGCTTTCCTCTTATTATGAGTCAGAGGCCCTGTGTCAGCTGTGGGAAAGCTCAATTACAACTCCTACCTTATTAGAATTATAAAAAAAAATAAATATCCTGAATTGTGAGGGACCACAAAGATCGTTGAAGTCCAACTTCTTGCTTTCCATGGGACAGCCACAAGAACCCCACCATGCGCCTGAGAGTGTTGGCCAAACTTTTCTTGAACTCTGTCAGGTTTGATGCTGTGACCACTTCCCTGGAGAGCCTCTTCCAGTGCCCTCTGGGTGAAGAATCTTTTCCTGATATCCAACCTAAACCTTCCCTGACACAGCTTCAGGCCTTGGGTCCTGCCACTGGTCAAGGGATTAAAGAGGTTGGTACCTGCCCCTTCTCTTCCCCTCATGAGGAAGTTGCAACTGCAGTGAGGTCTCCCCTCAGTCTCCTCTTCTCCAGGCTGAACAGACCAAGTGCCCTCAGCTGCTCCTCATACAGTTTCCCCTCCTGACCCTTCACCATCTTCAGGGCCTTCCTTTGGACAGTCCCTAATATCTTTATATCTTTCTTAAATAGTGGTGCCCAAAACTGCAGGCAAGACTCGAGGTGAGGCCACACCAGCACAAAGCAGAGTGAGACAATCACTTCTCTCATTAGGCACCAAAAAATTCAAAGTACATTTTTTTATTTTCTGCTCAGTCAGCTGATTTCTTCGTCTCTAAGCAGTTCAATCCATTCTTGTGTCAGTGGAGAAATTGTGAGAGTTTTCCCTGTGACAGCAGTCCCAGGACCCCCCTCTGCCACCACAACAGACACCTTAGATAAACCAGGGACCTCCTCAGCCTCTGCCAGGCCAAACCAGACAGTTCTCAAAACCAGCTCTTATAAAGGATCATTACATTCCCCCTGTCCCTGGGCAAAGGAGATGAATTTGCAGAGGCAAAGCCTTCCTGCTGAGGCAGCCCAGTGGTGGTTGGACAAATGAGGGGCACCACAGAGAACATTATGCAGCTTGGGGCTATGCCATTGCATCTGTGTGTTTGACTAGAGGGGAATCTTAGGTTCTCACACACAACAAATCCAATCTCCAGCTGAGATGTCTGCAATTTCCATTCACATTTGCTCTTGCAGATCCAAACCCTCAAGACAAATACTCAGAAAAGTGAAGTATTATACCAAGCAGACTTCTCAACCTCCTTCTGTGTGTCATGAAATTTCTGCATAAGAGAATCTCTCTGTATACAAATTGTGTGAGGAGAAAATCAGAGTTCAGAGTGAAGTTTCTGACCAATCTGCCCTTTCTTTATCTAGCTTCTCAATTTTCTTTTTCTGTCTCTTGACACATCCTCACATTGCATCTCCAGCTTGTGGTGGACAGCATCAGCCAATGGAACTGGCAAGCAGAGTGCTCTGAGGCAATGTAAATCACCAGAAACAGCTTTGTCTCAGGACAGATATTAGGAGTAAACTGGAAGGTCTAGGGATGCAACAGAAAAGAGGGAAAGAACATTGCTGGACCTGGAAAATTTATCATCTTCAATATGTTAGATCCAGTGCTACGATTTCTGCTGTCTGCCATTTATTGCCCCCAGCTCTGCCAAAATCTGATGAAAAATACTGATTTAAGGAGTTACATTTTCCTTGGTTGTTTATTTTCTTTCTGGCGTTAAAAGCTTTTGCCTTCTAGTTTGAGAAGATCTGTGGTGTCTTTTGAAAATCCCCTAATAAAAAAAAAGATTTCTGACAATTTTTCATACACTCTCCAGATAAAAAATAAGGTTATTTCAGGTTTCACATTTTGATTTATTTCAGATGAATTTAAAAAGAATGGTCTTTATCTCATTATCTAAAGGAATTTCTACACAATTCAATCTCACTTAATTAATACAATTTTGCAAAGATTTCCTGTTATCATCTTCTTTTAATGTTCACAAATCTATCTTATTTTTAGACCATTTGTTCTCTAACAAATTTCGAGATGGTGGTCAATCCCTATCAAACATTGTCAGAAGTTATAAATCACTATAAAGTCACAAACAATGGATAATGGATTTTTTTTTTTTTTTGGTAGATAAAATGGTGTATTTTCTACTTTTGTGTGTATTTTATTTAACTAAGCAATTATAAAAAGCAATTATAGTGAGTGAAAGAAAGAAATCTAAAGGTGTTATTCTAACAAAATAGTATTTGGAATAAGTTCCTCAAGCACTTAGCAAATTTATGAAGGACCTTTTTTTCCTTTCATTTCTAAGAGATCCTCCATATGCTTTTGTATGTTCTGGTTGCTACAAGCTCTACTCAGGTTTAAATGATCATTAGAGGAAGGACAGTGAGACATCTCAAAAAACAGAGATTAATTCTTGCATATTATAGAGAGATTTGAGTAAATTGAAAATTGCCAAATATTGTTTTAAAATCACCTAAGACTACCCTATACATTATTATATAAACTTTTTTCAGTGTGAATTAAGGACATTCATGGCTGAACCAACTTTATGGACAGCAACAGATACACATGCAAATATATGACTTCATGAAGTACAATAAGTCTTCTCTTTCCCCAAAAGCTTTGCAGAAGTGGCTCAAAATCAAGTTCCACTTTGTCATGTGCAAAGTTTACCCTGCACTAGTAATAAATTCACATTATTCTTTGGCTCTTTGCCAAAATTGCTTTGAAACTTTTGCTTGTGTCTCAAAAAGCAAGAGCCCATCTTTCAATTTCCAGGCCATTAAGTGAAGCTAAAACCTCTTTGAAACCTAATTTTGTTTCAAGTCATACCTTCAAGAAAAACACACAGTCCAGCATTTCTCAGTCTTGATATTTTGGTAATTAATAAAACAAAATAGTGTCATCCACATACTTCCAGAGAAAGGAAAGCTGAGTTTCTTAAAGGTTGTGGATTTTTTTTATGCTCTGAAAGATTACAACTATTGCTCATACTTTTTCCCCTGAAACTTCAACGATCCTTTGCTAAATAAAACCACCAAAAACACACCCAAAAGCAAAACAAGTCTCTTCCTCAAAAGCCCGAGGTTATGTCAAGGAAAATGATGACAAACTCTGACTTTTCTCTTTTGGAGATTCTGGATTGTCTATTTATTTCAGGAAAGCATAGAAGAAGAGAAAATAACTTGAAAACCAAACAAACTTGGGGAAAATAGTGTCCAAAAATAAGTTTTTCCTGGTTTTTAAGCCGTTCAGAGTGAGGACAGAAAGATCTAGACACAAGACAGTTCAAGAGGATTTCTGTACAGTCAAAGGGCCACAATCATAATATGTGCCGTGGAAGAGTGCACCAAATCTGGAAATTTTTGTGAACTGGCTTGATAACATTAACAGTCAAAAGCACAGCAAAATCCATGAGTGAGAGTTAAACATTTTGAAAATAATGAATGCAGAGTTCAAGACTTGAAAATCTGCAGCAAAGGGTTAGGAGGAGTGCTAACATGGTGAAAGTGGGCAGCCCTTCAGCTGCCAATGAGAAAACTCACTTTTTTCTGAAAACTCCAAACTACCAAAATACATGCTTAAGAAATCAACCTCAAATTTAATAATTTCTCATTTGTGTAAACAACTATGAAGATGATGAAAGATATAGAACTTTGCAACTTAGCAGTAAAACAGAAGTAATAAAAAGTATTAAGCTTGAGGAATAATATTAATGGTATCAGATCCTGCCTATTAATGGAAAAAAACCCCCAATATTAAACACCAGATGAAAACAAACATACTGGAATAAGTTCTAGGCTTAGAGAAGTGATGGTTGCCATTCTTGTTGGAAAAATAACCTAAGGCCTCTTTCTTCACATAGACTTAAGCAAAAAATGTATTAATACAGAGGGGTTCATTAGCTTCACAAAAATATTAGTATATCATCCTTAGATGAGTGAGCTTCAATTAAGTACTACTGATGGATTAAATGGAATATGCATTCATTTAAATAAAGCGATTGTACAGGGATTCAAAAAATACATCTGAATTATCACTCTCTGCTGAAAATTTTCCCTACAACAAACCCCAAATTTGTGTAAGGAATCTTAGTGTTGTGTGTATTTTTTTGCTGGCTCCACAGCCCCAGTTTTAAGGTGCAGATGGCGAAATCGACTGTAATGGTGGTTTACTACTTGTGCTCTCTCTAGAGTTTTAAGTTCAAATTGCACCTATAAAAAGGGGTAATTAGTCCTTTCTGGTTTATTGCTGTTAGGGGAAAGAAGCAGTTTCAGTTAACTATCGACTAGACACCACTCCAGATTAAATATCCTGGATTCAGTACCTTGTCCTGGCTTTCAAATACCAAACTGAGAGTTCAAAGAAAGTAGGAAATGTCACCTTCCCAAACATTATGGACTATTAATTATGTCTTTGCAGTGAACTTTCTCAGTGCAATTAGTCTACAGACATGAAGATCATTCTTTATAAAAGACTATAGGCTGCAACAAGGTTAACTCCAATTTAAACTGTGTTAATAACAAAAGTGACTGCATTCAGACAGCTGAATAATTATCTGATAAGCAAAGTATGTGTAATGAAGCAGAAAAAATTGACTAATTTTAAAACAGGCATGGGTATGCAACAATGTATATGTTTGTCTTTCCTAGCACTGTTGCTTTCCTACCCTGCCCTTTAACTATCTAGTTCTCCATGCAGAGGGATTCATAAAGCAAATTACATTTAGATACAGGTAACTGTAAGTAAATACATAGCTGCATATGACAGAAATTTGACAGCAGCTTTTAAAAGTGTGCCTTTTGGGGTCACTTAATAAAGAACTGCAGAGAAGATTTCTGTGCCTCTGCTTTGACACGTACTCTGCTCACCAATAAAGCCAGGAGACAATTGCCCTCGTGGTGGGTGGTAACTGAGGGTGAGCAGCTGATCCCAGGGTGGAATTTCATCTCACCATTTCCCTGGAGGCAAACCTCGTTTAGAAGATTTCTGAGCACCTTTTTTTTCCCAGGCCTTGCTTTTTTCCCAGTGAGTTTATCACACACTATAATACTCTTAAATGAGCGAGTGACAAGGTCCTGTGCAGAAAGTGCCACAGAGAGAGCTGTGCTGATTCAGCTGAAGGGGGTTTGTATTTCACCAGGAGGGAAAAGCTGGGAAGTGAAAAGCCTTAGTACAGTATATTCAAGCATAATCAACAAGACAGACCCAGCTCATAACTTAAAGCATTTTAGAAACCTAGGACTGGGCCTTTACCTTTCAGAGAAATAAAAATAACACTCACTGAAATGCTAATAAACAAACACCCAAAATGTTTAGCTTTGCAAGAAACTGTAGACTGAGCTATTTTCTTAAGGAGTGGAGAAAACTGGGCTGTGATTTCTTTCATTTTTTATTTAAGAATAAAAAATATCCTGTGTTTTAATTTCTCTTGTGGAAAGGAAAAAAAATACTTTCTCCTGTTCTGAGATTCAAAACCTGCTTCTGACAGAAATTCAGATAACCACTCTAAAATTATTCCAGTTATTCTGGAGCACCCAAGACAAGAATAAACTTTTCAGTGTTACTGTGCAGAGTAACACTTTAAAGCTTCTGTGGTTGGTTGAGCTTGGCTGGACACCAGGTGTTTGCTAAGACATTCTGTCACTCCCTCCTCTCAGCTAGACACAGGGACAATGTGAAGTGAAAAGCTCTTGGCTTGAGATAAGGACAGGAGATTACTTAAATTTTACTGTCTTGGGCAAATGGACTCAATTTGGGGAAAATAACTTAATGTATTGCCAATTGTCTGTAAGAGATTAGGATAAGAGAACAAAACACCCTCTGCCCTCCCTTCCTTCTTCCCGGCTTCAACTTTCCCTTAACTCCTGAGTGGTGCAGTGGGATGGGGAATTGAGTGACACAGGCAGTCTATAATGCTCAATCTCTGTTCTCCTTTTCCAGCATGGGTTGTTCCATCCAGGAAATCATTGCTGATGAACTTGTCCAGCATGAGCCCTTCCCCCAGGCTGCAGTTCTCCCAGAATGGCTCCAGTGTGACTCCTTTCCACAGAGCAATCCTTCCGGAGCAGGCTGTTCCCCACACGGCACAGCTCCTGCCAGAAACCCTGCTGCTCGATGGACCACAGCTCCTGCCAGGAGCATCCCTTACCCTCTCTTAAATTTGTCATCCCAGTGGTGCCACCAATGTCACTGCTGGCCTCAACTTTGGCTGGAGGCAGTCTTGACTTGAAGCTGAGTGAACCCAGCTGATTCAGGAATGAGGGCATCTTCTGGTGCCTTCTCACAGAAGCTGCTCCAGCAGCCAAAACATTGCCACATAAAACCAATACAGCCTCCATTAAGAATTTCTGTGGAAAGAAAAAGATCTGAAAAGCAACAACCACAGATTTAATCATAAGTATGGATAGTTATCTCACATTCAGAGAGTTGCATTTGTTTGCATTTCCAGACCTTTAACTGGAATTGAAAAAATACTTACAATGAAATTATGAAATATGATGCATTAGAAAAATACTTGCCAAATCCTTCAAATCCTTCA
>JAWWMS010000001.1:11956604-11995382 GCA_035048045.1 Chlorospingus semifuscus
ACATGAGCACAACACAGGAGAAGCAAATGAGAAAAGAATTGTTTTCCTTTTCTCTGAGGTGCCTCAGGAGAAAAATCCTGGGAGAAGGGATTTTATCAGAGAATGTAAATGCCACAACCACTTTCCTCACATGTGCACGTTTATATTCCTTTTGCTAATAGAAACCCATCCTGATGCATCAGAGACATCAGAAAATTGGTGCTGCCACTTTTCCTATGAGTGCCTTGTATGTCTTATTTGTGTGGCCATAGAAATAGAAATATATAGAAAATGTATAGAAATATATATTGCACATGGCATATAGCAGACTCCCTGTCTGAATCAAGTGCTCCCCTTGCTGATGGAGAGACCAGGGACCAAACTAGACTGGGGTGAACTTGGGTCCAGTTGGCTCCCAAAGGAGGTGCAGAAGACGAGGAAGGAGGGATCCAAGAGGTTCCCAAGCTTATTTGATAGGGTGATAAAGAGTCCCAATGTAAAGCTTGATAAGAATAACCAAACAAACCACAGAGACTATCCACTACAGATCTCTCCAGACTGGAATGGCTTTTACAGCACCACAATTGTATGAGGTATGAGAGAGGATGAGAATAGGCCACAGTATCTCTAAACAAAATATTCATCAGGAACCTTTAGAGATTCCAGAGGCTGCTCTAAATTGAGCAATACATCAAAAGGGGATGCCCATTGTTATCCCTGAGGAGAAACTTACTAAGGAAATGTTTGTTGTTGAGATGAGAACATAATGGAAGTAGGTCAGGTTAAAGCAGCAATCTAGTCAATCATTATCTCAAGTACTCATTTATCCCAATTAAGTTAATGCATTAAGTTAGGAATTAGTTTTTGTGGTTTCCCTCTCTTCTCTATGGAGAAAAAAATCCAGAGAGCAATTCAGCTGATCAGAAAGACATTTTGCTTTTGTTGGTTTGTTTATTTTTTAATTTGAAGATGGAATGGTGCAAGTTATACAAGTAAAGTCTCTGAGATCTAATTTCTAGACCTGCTCTCTTCAAAAGCTTTAAACACTATTGCTAAAACAGATAGATAGGAGAGGGGGATGGTGGGCTTGCAACTTTACTGTAGATTGAAACAATGGAAGTGAAAGTTTCTTTCTTTTTCCTGCCTGTGTCAACAGTAGGAATGAAATTTCATGCTTCCTCCCAGTCTGATTGACACTTGGGTGTTCATCTCAGTCACAAAGACACAGAGACCCAGAGAGTCATACTTTACATTTGAGGGTAGTTTTGGGCTAAAACAGCCTCTGTCTGTCTCTAAAATCTGATCTGTTTGGGTGGTAGTATGGAGCACTCCTCTCTAAGGCTAGGCAGGACTTAGGAATTCCTCTTAATAAAAAGAATTCTAAAGTGCATGGGTGAGCGTAAGCTACAGCTGAATGCATAACTGCTGATACCTTTACTTACACATTTAGTGCACTATTGGTATTTAATGTGCAGCTTTATGAAGTGCTCTGTAATACTCTAAAGATAATTGGTGAGGTATCAAGGTAAAACATTATGTATTCAATGCAAGCAATCAGCCACATCTAAAGCAGAAAGGTCAGGGAAAACTCATTGCTAAAGCATAACATGAATTTTCCAGGGCTTTTGGCATCCCTTTAGGAGTGCAGATAATTTTTATCCAGTAAGGAGATCTCCAAAAATATACCTTTGTTGGTTGAGTTTTCTCAGTAGATATCTTTGCAATTCATCAGCATGATTCCACACAACTCCTAGGTTACTGAGAAAGAGAATAAGGTAACTCCCTTGACTTTTGCACTTCACAACAAAAACAGCTTCAATTGAAAAAAAAAAACCAAAAAAACAGAACAAAACCACCACCACCAATGACAAAAAAAAAAAACAAAAAACCCAAAGGAAAACAAACCCGCCATTTTGCTGTGTATCTTTCTGAAACATGTGATGTTGAAAATCAAAAAGTAAAGTTGCCATGGGCCTTTATGCAGCTTTTTTTAAGCACTCAAAATATATAGAAAAAGGATTTAAGTTTTCCTGGATCTCTCTACCGTGCTTCAAACCTGTAAATTATCTGTTCTGCCCAGTGTTTGACATGGCTGATGTTTTGTGGACGTGATTAGTTCGTTACATTGGAGTTAATATTCTAATAAACCCACATAAATACTTGAGATTGTGCTTCATGCTAGGTCTGTGGGAAGTTCTTGAATAGGTATTGTGTGCATAACTTGATCAGTCACCAAACTGACTGATCTAGTAGGATTCATCAAAATACATCACACACCTGACTTATGCAGATTCCCTGTTACAATTAGAGCAATCTCAGCTTCACTCCTGTAAATCTAGAGCAAATCAACATTTAAATTTCTGTAATGTCAGGCAGTTCCATCATCTCAGTAGGTTTGTTCCACATTTATATAGCTATGTGAAATTTAATAATTTCTAAATTTCCTTATTGCTATGATATGGTGATGCACTTGATCAAAAATACAAAAATAACAGAAAAAATAAGTACATTTCAATATCTAGGGAAAAAGCAAGAAAATATGCATTACAGTATGCTGGTGTCAGTAATATTATAGTATTATAATAAATTCTAGTAACCTACATACCATGGGAAATCAATTTTATATACCCTATCAAATTCCACTGTTTCTTAAAATTACACTTTTAAAGGGAAATTTTTCTGGAAAAAAAAGAAATTTCAGAATGCACTATGGAATTAAAAAAATTACACATCAGTTACAAGATTGTTTCCAATATACATTAACCTGTATATATCAATAGTATTTTTGCTGAAGTCAAAGACATTACACTAGTTTAGCAGAAATCTGAAGACACAATCATGCTTATAGCATCTACAGAATATGGAATAATTTACAGAAGTTTTTTAGCTGTGTGTGTACACAACAGTTTTGGAGAAGGAAAAAAAAATTGAGGATGGAATGGTGCAAGTTATACAAGTAATGTCTCTGTCTGAGCTCTAATTTCTAGACCTGCTCTCTTCAAAAGGTTTAAACCCTATTGACCCAGATTATATATTAAAATTTTCTCCAAATTTGTAGTCATTGATACAAAAAAAAAAAACAACAAAAAACAAACCACTTTCAAATTTTTTTTTTTGGTTTTTCTTGAAATCTATAAAAGATACTCTGCCATCATAAGTCATCTCTTTTGAGAAAATAAATGGGTTTGTATTGAATTCTCTTCCTTTAACATTTCTACTTGAAAAGAGCAATGTCATAGGGATTATAATGCCTTGTGGGGGAAAAAAAACAACCTAACAAACCTTTTCTTATATAGTTCTTGCTCATGACAACAAAAAAATGAATAGTACTGTAGATTACAGTAAAAATTCCAGATGTATTTGAAGACTTAGTTTTTGTCAGGGAAATGAGACTTGTTTTGGATACAGGGCAGTGAGCCACTCATCTGAAGAGAATAAATTCTTGTCAAGGAGACGAAGTCTCATGAATATTTCCAATTCTTTGTTGATTCTTTGAAGGCCAAAAAGAGGCAGAAATCTCTATCAGAAAATAGGTAAATAACTTGTCAAGGAAACAACATGCTTAGAAAAGGTTTGCTAGAAAACTGAAACATTATCCAAGAAATGGGTGCAAAAAATTGAAGTGACTGATACCGCACACTCAGTCAACAGGAGACACAGCAGTCCCATGATATGCAAAAATAGCTCAGATATGGACTAATTATTTGGAAAAGTTAAGGTTTAGGGTTCAGTGCCTTGCCTGGGTAAAAATGACAGATGGGTCATGCCTGTGCTGTTTTGACTTTGCTCCAGCCTCCCTGTCTCCTTTTTGACAGCAGTTTAACTCCAGGGTGCTACAGAGACTCTGCAGCAAAAAGGTTCAAAGCTTCAGGAGCTCTTGAAAGGTGTCTGCAGGGGATGGGCAGGCAGAGAGAGAACTTCTTGGAGTCCACCAGCTCGGTGGCATCAACACAGCTCTGACCCCATCCCATCCTGCAACACCCTGGTGGCCCTGGATGCTGTTCCCACATCCCTCAGCAGGACATAACGGGAGGATTTTTATGGGATCTTCCCTCCTTTACAGCCTTCTCCCTGCAAGACAGGCCCCATGCCCTCACCCTTGTCTGCTCAGGAGTCTGGGTTAGCAATTTTGAAGGGTAGAGAATTCATTTAGCCTGAGTTGCATCTCCCAGAATTAGATGTGCACTGCGAGAGCGCTGTGATGGCCAGAGAGATTTTTCATGCCTAAAACATCAAAGATTTCCTGGCTTCAAACTGGGCACGGTGCATTCCTACAAAGTATTTGAATCCTTTCATTTCCTTACACTTGTTCTCTCAGCAGAAGTTGCTGGTCCCCAAGGTAAATACAAAGGTCTTATTCTGTGTACTCTGTGGTGCAGAAGGAATGCATCTACACGGGATGAGATGTAATTTGTAAGCAGTCCGTGCTTCCCACGTGGCCCTGCTACCTGCTGATAGCTTATCTAAGGAGACTGAGGAAAAGAGATGGGAAATGATAGCAAGCAGAAGGGAAAATAAGTAAAGAAATCTGCAAAGCAAGGCAATCTACAGCTGCTGTTGCCATGAATATAGAGCTGCTGACTCCACTAGTGAATTCTTATGGTGGGTACAGCTAAATAATTTTGAGAACACACCAAGTAACACCTAAATATGATTTCTGAGTATAAATTGCTTTCTCCACTGAAATGAAATATTCTATTACAGAAAGGCATTAGGTGACCCAGCATCCAACATCCAACAGTCCCTCTTTGTGTTTCTACATTATTATTCAGTCTTTGGAAGAGGGTTTGGAATGACACCCAGATGTTTCCAGCAGACTATTAAACCTGTCAAGTGACCAAGCTTGAACAGCACCATTATACCCATTTAGTAATAGATCTAGGAAAATGAATTTTGCTGTCACTCAGTAGAACTGAAATACTTGGCTGGCTTTAACACTCCTGAAATTATTCTAATTAGATGCTCTGGTGTATGATTTCCAACTGTACTTTCTTATAAGAAAATTATGCCAGAAGCTCCAAGTTTAATCTAGTCTAGAATACTAAGGAGTAAGAGGTGAGCTCTGAGGAAAAACCAACCAGGTCCCATAGACTTGAAAAAGAAAAGGAAAGAGTGGAATGAAATATAAAACTGTGGTGCAATGAAAAGAATGCTCCTAGACTCCAGCTGAGTTGTATCTTTGTGTTTAAATGTGCCGTCTCAGCCCTTTCTAACAGTATAAGACTGTATCAATGTTGACTCTATCAGCATTTTACAGAAATCCACCAACAGCTAAAGTCTTTAAAGCATAATACCCTAAATGTGTGCAGTGCAGTTTCTGAGCTGGTGTTACAGAGTCAGGCAGCTCAAAGATGCTGAGGCACACACAGTACAGCGATGGCATATCAGTGCCAGACAAGCCGGGGAGTCTTAGGCTGAAATGGATTGTCACGATCACGGGCTAAATCTCCCATGTAGCGCTGAATCTGAGGTTTCAGTCAGTAACTTTGGCAGCAGAGGAAATCATCCCTGAATTATGTAGAAGTGAGCAGTTTTGGAAAATCTGTTTGTGAGTTTTGAGGGAAAAGTTATGCACGTGTGCATAAAAGTATGCGATTAGTAGTTGTTACTGCACGGTACAATAAAAAAGAAAATATACTTCAGTTATCCTAGCTTCACCTTGTAATAAGAAAAAAAAATGTTGAAAAGTTATCTTTTTTCTCCATGCAATTTAACTCAAGTTGAAGGTAGCTTAGTTATGGCTAGTTTACTATTACTTCAGGTGGGAAAGATAAGATTTCAAGAATTGGATCTAACTTCAGCTCTATGCTATTGGGAATATTCTACAGAAGTCTACTAGCATTATATCTGAATAAAATAATAGGGAGATATTCCAGCAAACAGAATTATTTTATTATCCTGTACTTTAAACTTTTCTGTTGCCAGGACTCTGACTCATACCTCAGAGCTATTTAACACGAGTAGTCCCTGGCCAATTGAAATTCATCCAATAAGGTACACAGTGCAACAGGCCATGACTCAGGCAGAAAGGCTACTATGTGCTGAACGGGGATTTGGAGTTGCATATGAGCACATATTTACAGAATCACAGAATGTCCTAAGTTGGAAGTCACCCACAGGGATTGAGTCCAACTCCTGACCCAGGCACAGGACACTCCAAGAATCCCACCATGTTCCTAAGAATGTTGTCTATACAATTGAGACCTGTCAAGTGCTCTGACCACTGCCCTGGGGGAGCCTGTTCCAGTGCCTGATCACCCTCTAGGTGGAATACTTTTTTCCAATATCCAAACTAAACATCCCCTGTCACAACTTCAGGCCATTCCATAGGGTGCTGTCACTGGTCACAACAGAGAAGAGATCAGTGATCGCTCCTTCTTTTCCTCTCAGAAGATATCTATTATTTAAGATGTAATTCTGAACCAAAAAATGCTAAATGTGTCTGAGCACCTCTCCCTGCAGCCTAATCAGACTCTGCATCTGCACGTAAAGATATCAGTGAACTTCTAAACCAACTAACTTTGCATGTGTTTGCTTCATTTGCATAGGTTGTTATTCTCATTTCCTGATGCTGAAGCTATAAAATATTTATGAAATATCAAGGCTGAGGGTTTTGTCCTTGTTTGACACTGTGTTTACATTGTGAAAATTTTAGACACAAAAAGCACGCATCCTTTGCACAATCAGTCGTACTGGGTTTCTTACAAAACCTTTCTGAACAATTCATGTCTAAACAAAGTCCCTTACCCCCAAGCTTCATATAAAACAAGGCAAAACCTTTGAATGTCTGGGAGAAGTCTCAAGAATAAGACTCCAAACTTTCAAATGAGGATGGAGCTCCCCAAGTGGGATCTAGGCCAGCAGGCAACAACGGCTTCAGTAAGATGAGGCTGAGCTTGGTCTCAAGAGAGCCCTGCATAGTCATCTTTAGTAGCAAAGGTAGAATTCTTTGGCCAATAACTTGTAACTGAGAATACCCAGAAAAATCTTCCATTGCAGTCCCATTGCTGGTGATGTACAGAAACCTCAGTTTAAGAGCACTCATGGAACCACAATCTGGAGGCTGCAGAATCAAACGTGGGACTAAATGTGTCTATGAGCAGCTCAAACATGAGAAACTACTGGTTTCAATGCTTTTTGTACTGCTATTGTCTTGCATTCTGATCATTTTTCTGGTATAAATCTAATGGAAACTGAGGCCTCAATTCTAAATATGGTTTTTCAGGAAAATCAAAGAAAGATGAAGCTGTGCATTGTCAGCATCACTAATGGCAACTGAGAGGCACACATTAATACAGCCAGATGTTAGAGACCTTCTCTAGAAGAGTGGTTTCCAAAGCAATAAATAATAAATAGATCCATTTAATGGAAATTGTTGCAAGATTTTATGAGCAGAATGCATACTTGTTACTGCAGTATGTAGTTTACTGAAAAATTCCTTCTGCAGTGTTTCTTGGTATGCTGAGGATGAGTTTCAACCCAACACAAAATTTTGGTTTTCAACTTTGGAATTTTTTTAAAGGTGTTTTAGAACAGGCTTTTCCAAAGCCTATTCTTATCAACAGCTGAGCCAAAGGGGAGAGCTCTTCAGGTATGCACATTTATTCCATGTTAAAGACTGGGTTTACTTAACTCAGATTGAGAATCTGAACAGAGCAGGAATCACTTAGGAAAATCCTAGCTGTAGTATTTTGAAGAACTGTGCCTGTACTGCTTGGACTGGGAATCATCTTCTCTGAGAATGACTCCTATTCTCACATTTCCTTCTTCCATGTATCAGGGCAGAAACCAAAGCACCAAGAGTTATAATGAACTCCCACTATACTTCTTATCAAAAGCAAGCATTTCTGCATTTTTTGATTGAAGTATTGTCTTCATGCTAATTTTTGTTCATCTAAACTGCCAGCATCTCCCACATGACTCTTGATGCACCTCCCCGTTCTTTTGCTCTAGCACCACATTATTTTCTGTGGCTCTGTTCACAAAGTTGTCACTCTAGACTGGAGTGGTCTATTAACAATTTAAAGTAAATTGTTAATCCTGTGAAGACAGGCTGGGAGAGCTGCAGTTGCTCAGCCTGGAGGAGAGGAGGCTCAGGGGAGATCTTAGAGTACCTTCCAGTACCTGAAGGAGGCCAACAAGAAGGCTGGGGATGGACTTTTCACGAGTGCTTTGAGCAGCCTTGTCTTTTCAGAAGAGTAACCCTCTCCTGCCTTTAGTATAGAAATTTCCAAACAATTCTGGAAGTTAGGAGAGCTCATAAATTCTGTCCCTCCCAAAAGTGTTGCAAAACATTTGGAAAATGTCAGGACCAGAACAAAGGAGGATTTCTATTTCACAGGCACATGAAAGGTGCTGTACAATAGATTTACATCAGTATGCTGGCCAGCTCTTCCCTCATGCTGTGTGAAGTGTAGATCTTCTTGACAGGTACTTTGACTGCAGAAAAGTCCCTACCTGACCTCAAATCAGAGAGAAGCAATGGCCAATGGGTACCACGGGAAAAACTTATTTCTCCGTCTTCATTCCAGCCTCAGTGCCAGCTGTCTTCAAAGTCACTCCTGTATCCACATCTGCAAAATAAAGGAGCCTCTGAAAAACAAAAAGCTGAGTCCCTTGCTCCCTACCTTAATGTAGCTGGGGTCTTTTAGATGTTTCTAAATTATATTTCTTTTTAAGATGCAGATTTTAAAAACATGGGTGAAAATTTCACAAAACAAGTACCAACTGCTTTAAAATTGAAGACGGTTTATGATGTGAGGATTTTCAAAAGTAATTATTTTCTCAGTAACAACAGTAAACACTGGTGAACAGCCCTATTTAATTATTATTTCTGCTTTATTGCTACCAGTATTTCTCATGTCTCCAATACACATAAAGCAGCTTCCTTCCTTGTCTCTGGAATCAGAATACACAGCAGGACAAAGTTGATCTCAGAGGTATTCCTCCTCAATTCTTCTATATTTAGTTAACTTCCTCTTATATTTAATTCCACCATTTCCTTTATGAAAATTTAATTAGGCATCTAAACTTACCATTTGACATGTAGTAGTGATGATGTTACCTGGAGGCTTGGTGCTTTGCATTGTTTCTCAGGTCAGTTCACCAGAAGTCTTGGTAGTGCTGCCCCTTCTCTTGGGGAGGGTAAACCAGGCTAAATCTAAATTTAAACCCTGGGAGCCCTGAGTGGAGGGGGCAGGATGTGATCCAGATTCCCCAGCAAGAAAATCTGGCAGCAGTGACTTTCCAGGCAGCTTAATTAATGTGTGTTCCCACTCAGCTCTGCATCCCACTCTTTAAAACCAGAATAACTCCTCAGACATATAATTCAAATACATTCATCTGTTTGATAAGAGAAGTATTTTCTTACAGTGATTTTAGGACTTACATAGCAAGATGTTTCATCAAAAAGGGAGACCAAAACATCCATTTTAACAGGCTGAGCCTCTCCATTCACATTTACTCAGATTTCATTTGATCAGTGTTTCCAATGTGTAATCCTACCCGTGGTCTGTTTCCCAAGATTTCACATATACTTTGCCTCCATTTCCTGTCTCATTTTATTTCTATTAAATTTCTTTAAAATTGTTCTGCTCTCCAATTTTCCCTTTATATATCATAAGAAACAAGAAGGACTTGCTCAATTTTCTCTTTCCTTTTGCTGATTCTTACAGTTACAAATAATTTTTCTGTGTTGCTTTGAGTGGAGTTAAGAACAGTAATAATAAAAACCCCAAAAGTGCAGCTGAAAAAAAGGAGTTCAGTTTAGCAAAATATAACAGCCAATAAACTTTCAAAATAGACAGTCAAATAATTAGATTCTAGCAGGAAATCACAGAATTGTCACTGCTATAAATATTCAGAGGCTACGCAGACTGGGTATGAACATCCATCACAGATGATTTAGAAATAATGAAATGAAACAGCTCTGGACAGAAGATAGCCTAGGTAACAGAGCAGAGGATTCTCTAGCTCAACTGACATTTTTGTGACATTTTCTGGAAACTGAGCAACCCATTGTAGCTGGCAAAAAAAAGTATGACCTACAAAGTTTTCCTACAAACTGTAAATTTGTTTCTGTGTGACAGCTAGCTTGGACATCATCCCTATTCATTTTGTCAGCAGCTCCTTTTTAGATTGAATGTGTGAGCTCAGATTCTCTCCTCTCTTTTATTAGTCTAGGAAGAGATGAGCCTGTATCAACTGCTACTATCATGACAGTAATTCAGGACAATGCCTTTAAATTCCATATGCAATTTTATAGCCTGCACTTAAAGGAGATTCACAATTTTTAGATTAACCTTCTTTCTCCATTATTATTACTCAATGTGCTGTTTTCAGCTGAGGAAAATTCAAGAGTAATGTAAAACTTTATAGCATACACATCCAACCATCATTGATTAGTGCTAGGATTTAAAAAAGAAATATAATCTTTTGCAAAACAAGATAGTAGGATACTTCTGGAAACTTAATCTAATTTTAAATTTGTTCATCATTCACTCTTGATTGCAATTAGAGTCTACTTATTAAATACCATCTGTTTTCTAAGCATCAAGGAGTAACCTGAAAAGATTTCTCTGAAGGAAACAAACACACAAAAAGCCTCAATAAAACCTTGATGACCAATGAGATAATTATTGAATATGCTAAAATGATGAAAGTGCAATGAATAATATTTTTTTTCAAAAAACACTTGAGCTTCCATATGCTTCTCCTTTATCTGCATTTACTTCTACACCAGGGAAATCTAGAGAAAATATTGTGGAAAATATTTTTTATCTAATTTCTTATTCATTGATTTTTTATTATTTTTAGTAAGATTTTTTAGTAAGATTATTAATGATTTTATACAATTCTGCTTATTAAAATACTGTCTATGGATATCCTGTTTATTTTTTTTTTTTATTATTTTTCATTTTCTGGAATCACCTCTGTAATGGACCAAATAACTTATATTTAGTTTTGGTAAAACTGTCTTCTGAAAAGGTACATTTTTGTGATCTGAAAACACTGAAGATGTGGAAACTCCATTTTTTCCTGGAAATTTGTCTCCAGTGTGACTATTTTCATTAATTTGTGTCTGGGAAACTGATAACGTACCATCTCTTATGCTGAAAGTCTTGTTCTAGGCAAAAATGAAATATAAAGCTGAGGATTTGGTGTGAGTATTATTGCTATCTTGACAATCTAATCACAGAATTCACATTTTCTGTGCACTTAGTATTACACATAAAAAGACATAACAAACAAAATACCACAATGCTATATTTAAAAGTACTGTGCAAAAACCTCCTGGTACCTGCCCCTTCTCTACACTTACACTGCCTCCCTGTGTCCCAAAATTCTGGATTCGGTCTATGGAAGGGTGTGGTGAGATGGCAGCATCTGGAGCCTTCTCCTGGGAGAAACACGGTGTTGAAGTTAATGCCTTCATATCCCAGGGTGAGAAAGAAGATTTATTTTGTGGTTTTGTTTTTGTTTTTCTTTTTTGAGTGGGGTTTTTTTGCTTCCTTTTTTTTTGCTTGGTATTACCACGATCTTCTGCGATCGACAGCTCCCTGTAACATCCAATCTTAATTACATCCAATCCATCCAACGTGGGGCGTTTTTACTTATGTTAAGCACTTTATTTTTGTTCTCTTCATCCCCTGAAGCTGCCTTGTCCCAGCTCCAGCTCTGTAATTGCTTCTCTGGTCACTCCTTGTTGGATGGGCACCTACAGCTGAGTGTTCCTGGCTCCCAAGCACCCCATGCCTGGTACCCTTTGTTCTGCATCCAGTGCCTCCCCTTCTGAGACCTCTCATACCAAGCATGGATCCCCCTTCCCTAAATCATTAATTTAGAGATTTCCACCATAAAATGTTTTATTCTTCAAGGAATTATTGTATTCACTTGGCTTCTTGGAGCAGAGTTTTTGTTTGGGGTAAGCATACACCACTGTATTTCAACTGCAGCTGTGAAGATTCACACAGTCCATGTACCTGACATGGGAGAAAGTCTTTGAATGAATATTAAATCTTGGGTTTTTTTATGGTTATTTTCTAAATTTTCCCTCTATATTTGCTTTTATTTATGTGAACAGAAGGTCTTAATATCAATTTTGCATCTAAAAAGTTTAGTTATACTTTCCTCTTTACTTTGTGACCCTTATTCTACCTGATAATATTTTCAGTTTACTGTTGGAATTGCCTGAACTGGTACACTTTGCTACTGTTCTAAAAGTTACTGAAAGGAAGCCTTTTGTATGATTCTCCTTAAATATCTATCCAGGTACAAGTTGAATGAGTACTTAGCAAGTGTTTGAGTTAGCAAAGAAAGAAAAGAGCAATCCTATGTATTTGTGAAGCAAAGAAAAATCCAAGTTTCAGAAATTATTGCATTTACTAGGCAGAAAACCTGAATTCCTAATATTCCTGGCCATTGAATTCTAACCCTCCTGGCCCTACCTGTATATTTCCAAGAGGCTCAGTGCTACACTATTTATAAGCAGATTATGATCACCTTCTGTGGGCAAATTATGTGATAACTCTGCTGATGCACAAAGAATAGGCACTTTTTTTCATTTTTTGTAGCTGTAGTTTAATGAAAGAACCTGTTATTTTCTATTTAGAGAAATTACCATTTCACTATTAACAGCAGTCATGTTTCCATGTCAATCTGACACTAGTGCCAGGAAATAGATTTATCAAAACTGTCAGGGTAGGTTTGTATGATAAGACATTATCAGAAAAGAAGTAATCACTTTTAATTAACTTCATATTTCAACTATGTAAGTACGTAAGTATTTAAATTATCTGGTACATTAATTGCTTTAAAAATTTATCTAGATTGGAGCTTTCTGAAACTGTAATCTAGGCAGGATGGCACAAGAGCAAAGAAAAGGAGGAATGAGGGCATCATCTATAGAAAAAAGATAATAAAATGTGGTCAAGATTTTGCTGATTAGGAGGCTCTCAGAGAGAACAGGTGAATGCAAGAGTTATTTGAAAGCCTAATCACATCAAAGAGCAGGAATAAAATAATTTAATCCCTTGTTTCATGGACACAGAAGTGCTAGACTGCAGTTTCACCACAGATCTAGCTTCAAGGCTTTTTTCAAAGACCTGGTAGAGCATTTCCTTCCTGCAGAATTTAATTGCAGTTTAAAGATGTCAGTAGTTGATGATGCTGTCCTTCCAAAACAAAAAAAACCCACCAAAATTTACCTGGTCTCCTGCAAGAGGTGTGGAACTAGAAAATACACCAAGGAAACCCAACAAACCTAGAAATACAGCATAAACTCTGAAGCACTTTCTGAATTATAAGGGTTAATCAATAAAATGGATTTATATATCTTTGTCTGATTCCAATCAGCTGTTTGGTAATGGGAGATCCTCTGTCATACAGACCTGGCACTAATGACAATGGAGGCCATACCCTGATTATGAGACAGAGGCTGAATTCTGTTTTGAATTCTCTGATTTTACACCCCAAAGAACAGCTCAAACTTCAGAAATTAGTAACAAAAAAAAAAATCAAAAAAAAATCAAAAGCAACCATATTAACAAAATACTGCAACCTCAAGTAAAGAACATCAATGGATTTATTACCATTCTTCAATAATTTAAAAATGTGAATGGCTTTGCTATCCCACCTGCATTTAGGTAAAGTCCATTGCCCAAGAATGTTTGCTCTTTGATTATGAAGGTCTGTAAATGTATATGTGACTGTGCATGAGTGTGAGAGCAGGGCAGGGTGAGGGCACATGAGCAGGAGAGAAACAGTTGGGGTTTAGAAAACTCAAATTTTAATGCAAATTCTTGATATCGAGCTACCCTGAATGTTTCAAATTTTGTAGCTTGACACAAGATATTCACAACATGCTCATGCAACATCATTGTGCTTGCATTTAGAAGGGCTTTTTGACAATAAAGAATTATTTTATTTGAAGTTAATTTCTAAAATAATTTATTGCAGTGCTCTTTCACAGCATTACTAATAACACGCCTTGCTTAAACACCCTGATGATTAGGGTTGAGAACTGACAGTCAGGAAGAAAAACAACTGTGAAAAATATCCCAATGAGAGGATATGACATAATTTTGACCCTGAATGCAAATGCTAAGAGTAGCAGGGACACATATGTGAAATCAATAAGCAAGGGCAATCTGTGCTGTCAGTTTCATCAGTGAGTCATGTCTTGTGCGGAATTCATTGAGAATACGTGAGAGATGTATTTTAAAAGTGAGAGAAGGATAACAGGCAGTTCATATGCAC
Organism: Chlorospingus semifuscus; assembly: GCA_035048045.1. Lineage (NCBI taxonomy): Eukaryota > Metazoa > Chordata > Aves > Passeriformes > Passerellidae > Chlorospingus > Chlorospingus semifuscus. Next base: position 11,970,840 of record JAWWMS010000001.1, read on the forward strand.
TCTATTTTTGCAGTGCAACCTGCTTATTAAATTAATATGGTCATGTTAAAACAGGGAAGTGAAGACAAGAACATGAGGAGGCATTTTTCTGGGAATTAAAAATTTAACAGTAGTCATATAGAATAACCTAGGTCACTTTTCTCAATATACACTGGTTTTTTTTTCAAGTTCTGAATATTCACTTCCAGGATGAAGTTTTGGTGAAGCATAACCTTGTGTCCTGAAATACACAACAACATTTCAATCTCCAGAATTTCACAGCCAGAAGTGGCCTTTTGATCCTGGGAACAATATCTGAGGCACCAGAAATGGCTTATGCATTTCAGCGGTCACTTATGAGTGAGTGAGGGTGAGGAACAGGGTTTAGAATTTTTCTGAAGAAATGTCAAAAATATTCCCACTGGACTGACTCTGAGATATGAAAATTTTTATCAAGTCCTGAGTGTTCCCAGTAGAATAAAAATCAGCTGGCTTTTTTTAACTTGGACAAAAGAAAGAATATTACTTTAGATATTGTATTTTTATAATTATAAACTATTGTTTAATAATTTAGTGAACACGGCTCTAAATTCAAGCAAAGGTCAAGAACTTGGTCTACAAAATGCACTTCAGTCCTTATTACATTCAGGTTTGTAAAAGGCATTTTTAGCTTACTTTTGTACCATACTGAAACAGACAGCTGTGAACTAGTTAAGGAAGGAAATTTTGTTAGAAACTTCATGGAAAAAAGGGTTCTCTGGGCTTTGCACTTAGCCTGTCTCTTCAACCTGGTTACATTTCTTACATACCATGACTTAAGGTACAGCCTGGTTTGCTAAAACTACTAAAGTCTTGCCCTTCTAAACTGAAACACTGGTGTATTTTGAAAGCTAAATTAACTGGAGACTCATGTTTTCCTTCACCTGCCTCACAAGCCTTAGAAATCACACCTGGACCTCTGTTTCTGTGCTGCACTTTCCTGTACAACAGCCAGGAACTCTGTTTGCACCTGAATTCCTCCTTCTTTATTGTCATGTTATGATTTGCCCCTCATTTTCACAGTGAATCAGATCAAGAATGTCTCCTTTTTCTTTTCTAGTGTTTTACCATAGGATGGAAAAAATAAAAAAGGAATGACTTCTTGGAGCCATCTGGTGTCAAGTAAAGGATGGAAATAGAAAACCCATAGGAACTGGAAATGTTTCATTTAATTCATGTGAAATGTAGGTTTTTACAATGAAATTGGTAGAAGAATAGGGGTATAAAAACCCTGTAGAAACCAGAAATAATTCAGTAATACAATAGAACTTTCAAACAGGTATATAAGTGAAATTTCTTCAAGTATTTTGTGTCATTTACATGATATAAAAGTTATATCAAAACCAACTTTAAAGACTTGAATCTGAATCATTAAATACACAGTGTCTTTTTTTTAAAATCAAACATCAGCCATATAATTTATTTAGTTTGTCTTATTCCCTTTTCCCTTCATTAGCTGTTTTTGGCATGGAGTTCAGCCATTCTATTGAAAAAAGTTCATAAATATTTTCCATTGATGTATTAGTGTATAGTAGCCAAAATACAAAGCTTTTAATGTGTACTGTGCCTCCAGTATTAAAATTAGCTTTAAAGTACTTGTGATGAGAGGCAAATTTCCTAATTTTATAGGAGTACTGATAGTACTGCTCTTATTAATATAAAAAATATTGATGCTACATAAAATACAATAATACTGCCTGGTATTTATTGGCACAGATAATTATTTGGGCTTTTGTTCAACATACCCAATAAAACCAACTATGTATCTTTTGTTAACACAAACAAAGAACATATTATATATGGAAACTCAGCATCCATAGATAATAAATACCAGTGCTCCCCAGCTGGTATTTGCTGTCCTATTTTTTAAATTTCATTTTAAGGGCAGTTAATAGTGGCTGTAGCTGACAGGTATTAGAGTTGGCACTGAGGTACCATCAGCAGGTGTTGGAGCCTTACCATCAGCAGGGAAAAAAACCTAGCAGAAAATGACCACACAAGCCAAGATCACTCATGGGAGATGGATTAGCTCTGAAAACCTGGATCTTTATCACATGAAAATGGCTGTTTTCAGCTGTGTAAGTTGTATTATACAGCTGTATGCCTACCACATTTTAATTTTGTTTATAGTGTTTATATCTTATATTTGGGTGTTTTTCAGGCAAAGACTCTTTTCAAGAGCCTTTTCAATTTTTTTTCATAAAAACAAAAGCTTAAAAAAAATTGAAGAGTTATATAATTTTGTGCTGAAAAATATATACAGAAGACAGGGAACTTTTTTATTTCCATTCACTTCTGGAGGCTGTTTTCCCCTCCTGTTCCTTCTAACATAGTACAAAGAGTGAAATAACTTTCACGATTTCTTTTAGCACCTGCAGCTAACCTTTGGGACACATGGCACCATTCCAGATGCAGATCTCCACACCAGAATCAAAGAAGTAGTAAAAGAAACTACTATGCAACATTGAACTAAAACCATTTCTTTCTCCACCTTCCTATTCTTCAGCATCTCACCTGTCTTGAGGTTTTTAAAAAGGGGTGGATTTGTGTTTTAACATTAATATCAACCTTTTAAATTTTTACATGGGAGCAGAAGTGATGCCAATTAGACTTTACCTTTAAATTAATCTTTAAAAAGTACATTACTGATGATTTTAAATGGCTGAAACATTTAAGAAATACAAAGATAAAAACATTTTAAGTTTATTTGCAGCAGCTATAAAATCTTTGAAGTTCAAAGTCTATATGATTTATTCCTCTCATGTGGGCTGCAAAGAAGACCAAGAGATGAACCATAGGAGAAAAATACAGAAGACATGGAAAAATATAATTTTTAAGAGTATCTACATTGCTAAATGACTTGGAAACTTTTGAGTATCTTATTAGATTTGCAGTTTTGTTGTATTTATTAAATCAATAGCACAAATATTAACTCCTTTCTGAAATGAAGGAAAAAAGAAAGCACATTTCAATGTAATAGTAATATGGGTATAAATTCTACTGCACTTTTTCTCTGTGGCTTTCTCTGGTAGCCAGCCTGCAACAGACCATTAGCAAACATATTTTGTTGAGTTTCTAAGCAATTTTTCAATAACAGAACTGTACCTTTCTTTGTGATGATGCAGATAAAATAATCAGAGGCCTTAAAATGGATGAATCCTTAGGGAATGGGGTTTATTATCCAAATCATATTGAGTCTATTACTGAAATACAGCAACTTTTTCTGATGGAAATAATATACAATGCATCAGTAGAGTGCTCAGAATTCAAAAGTAGTCGCATAAAACTGACTTAGATTTTAAAAACCTGTTACTAGTTATAAACCTTTGCTCAATCTATATGTAAAAGATGCCTTGCTTTTAGTCTACAAGAATTTATATATTAAAAAACATAAGTGGGTGGATTTTTCCTCTAGCAGGTAAAAGGAAAATAATACCAGAAAGTAGATACAAAAATAACCAGAGCAATTCAGTTACTCCACCATGCATCAAGGAACAGACTCTTTCCATGCTAAGCAAGACTAGATGCCTTCCAGAAAGTTCCATAGCACAGAGACCTGAGCAACAGACGAGCTTTAGGGCCAGCTTCTTCAACCCTTTTTTCTATGCTAACTCATCAGACTTTAAAACAAGTAATAAAGAAGTGACAAAACCTTTATGCAAGTCATTCAGTCCTATATCCATATTCACGACATAAATTTAGCCTTGATCAACCCCATTTAATCATTGCTTCTTTTTTTGTGGTATTTTTTTCTTTTTAACTTTACTCAGTTCCAAAAAGCTGCCTATTTCCCTTATTCTTCCATAAGACAAATAATAAAATGGACAAAAGATAAACATTGAAAAAGAACAAATTGCACAGCTCTGGCAAAATGTTCTCCTTAGGAAAAATTCCCACTGATTACAAGAGACAAGAAATTTCAATTGGAGCTTTGCCTGAAGAAATAACTGAGAATTAAACCCAAATAAAATAATCACATAATACAAGTTCTCACACGTAGCGAAATTAAATTATCTTTCAATTCTCACATGGACAGAAAAGTTTTTGTCCAACTGATGGGAAATAAGAGCTTTGCCATTGATTTTCAATGAAGCTGAGATTTCACCTCAGGGCATTTTTTCTCATATACTATTTATTATGTCTTTACTCTAACACAACACATAAAGATCAGCTAATGCTTGCAGAATAATGAATAATCATGTCTTCCAAGACCAGATATTACCATCCATTCTAGACTTGAATAAAAACTTGAATGCAGTTTTTATTTCTAGAGGAATTGTGACATTTTGAAGAGGGAAGAAAACCCAATAAACTAAACCAAACCAAAACACCCAGCTGAACTGAGGCATTGAAATTAAAGAGAATAAATATTGACTGTCAAATCCTCTCCAGGAAAAAGAAATCACTGCATATGGTCTGCTGCTGTCTCTGTCATTTCCTAAGCATTCCATTTGAGAGAGAATAAAAAATGCATCTGGTTGACAAATTATGAGCTAAATTAATTCAAATGGTTTAATGGAGTATGGTATCCATCTCATGCAAAAGAAAATTATGGAGCTTTAGGAACATGTCACAATTGATGACTTACAGTGTTAAAATAAATTGTCACAGACATCAGGGTTTATTATGGAAATAGCAAGTCAGCACTTCCATGCTGCCTGTCAGAATTCTGTTCAAAACTGATGCTTCTGTTCAGCAAAAATATCTGGAAGAAGGTAGCAAAGCTGAAAATTTTGGGGAAAATACTGCTGGACTCTCAGAGGAAAGCCATTTCTGACCCACAGATGGCTGAAAATCGGCAAGTAAGTTCTTATACCGTAAGTAGAGAGCAGCAGCAAACTTCTACCTGTAAGCTGAAATATTTTAAGATCTGCAGATGTGTCCTGGGAAGCTCAGTTTCCATAACAACAGCTTTTGGTGTCATGATTTTGAGGCTGTCTGCACCTCTTGATTTCTGTAGCCGTTCACTTGGGGCTGCCAGGATTATACAGTTATTTTGTCCAGCACTAAATTCTTGTATATTTGCACAACCAGGGTATTACTGGTGATTTTAGCAAGTAAAAATCACAGTCTTTAATGTACTTTAAAGCTTTGGTACAGTTGCACAAGAAGCAGGATCCTGCCTCAGTGTTTTACTGATTAATGAAGTTGGAACACTCCAGTGCCACTGAGATATTGCAGTAGCATAAATATTTATATGCTTAAAAAATCAACCAATCAGGAACTAAATATAGAATCCAGAAAACAAAGGGGATTTTTTTCTAAGGTTGTTACTCAAATCAATCCCAAGAACTTAGTTACTGAGGAAACAGACTTGAAATACAAAATTGAGATAGCTAAGAAAAAAATTCTAAATTGCTCTGTGCACTAATGAAAAAGTAAATCAGACTCAGACCTTTCTTTTGGCAAAACAGGTCTGAGCAGTTGTAAGCATTTTCCTTTTGAATACCATCTCTAGCAGGCAGAGACCTTCTAATGTTTTAAGGAGAAAAAAATCAGGTTTTTAGAGCTGCTTTTTCATAGCAATACATGACTCCACATGAGAGCATAATGCCAACATCTCTACTAGATAGCAGCAATTCCCTTGTGCTTCTCAGGGCAAAGTATGCCTGGGCCAAAGTACAATTTTTAAGTGATAATTTTATTTCAATTTGGAGGATTTAGTATCCTCTGTCTGCCTTTTTTGCCAGGCTTGCTGTTAAATGTGTTCCAGTGCAGTTAGCTGACTAAACCTGTGTTCTTCAACAGTTTTTTCTTTTTTAACATGGACTTCATTAATTACTCCTTTTTTTTATTTCCTATTTTCTCCTTATTGTTCCCTCTTCTGCTTTTATGTTCCTCTTCTCCTAGTAACAGGTGATTTTACAAATGTTTATTCCTCCCCTATTACTTTTTTTTCCACTTTTAGCCTTAGGAGTTAACTATTATGCCATCTTATCTTCATACAAATCCGTCTCATTTTCTATTTTCTTATACCATTTAATGCCTCTCTTCAAACCCAAGATAAAGAAATGAATTAAAAGCAATTTTTTTTTTTTTTTTTGCAAAATAGGTGCACTAAGATACATCAGAAGAATTTTATTTGGTATTTATTTTCTGCTGTGTGTTTATGACTGAACTGAAAGAGGGAACTGACCATGAAGACCAAACATGGAGAGCAGCTTGACCAGAGCTCTTACATAAAGAAAAACAGCTCAGAAGTGAAGGAAATGCAATCATTTTGCAGGGTAGTTATATTTCTTGAAAAATGTATTAATTCATCACAAAGAATAAGGTTTTTTTTAAAAGAAAAAGCTCTCTGTGATTTCTCCCAGCCATGGAATATTAGATGAACTTCAGGCTAGAAAAGCACACAGTTATCCAAGTACAATGATTGCATGCTCTATAAAATTGCTCTCAAGCTGAATGTATTTGAGGGGAAAAACCTTTAAATTCAAGCAGGAAGAATTACAAAAGAAAACAAGAACTGGATTTTAATAGAAAATTGCCTTCAAGACTGTTTGTCACTTCATTTAATTCTCTCTTGGGGGCCCATAGAGACTAACACTTCTATTTGATGCAAGACTTAAGAACAAAGCATAACAAAACTAAACAGAAAAAAGCAATTTTGGCAGCCTTGAGCTGAGGGTAATGAAAAGGAAACAGATTCAATGAAATGGGGAGCAGTTATGGGTGTGAGATGAAGTTTAACCATTCCTGCCATTTTTCCATTTCTAACACTTTACTACTCAAATGTAAATAATTTGCTTTTGTTTGAGCACACACTGAAGAGAAAATATGAGCATCAAAAACAGTGGGAAATTCAAAATAGTTTAAACAGAGGCAGATCACTTAGTATTTCAAATGGGAGACCATCTCACTCCAAGGTTTTCTCTTTCTGAATCCCCATACCCATCCTGGAAAATGCCAACTGATGCACCAATAATGCCATTAAGCAGTGCTTTGAAAAGAAATGAGAAACCAGGTCTTTCTATGTATTTCCTTTGCTTTGGGAGGCCTGTTTTGTGTTTGCATGTAAGTAAAGAAATAATCCAAGAGAGTTTCTTTTTTCTTTTTCTTTTTTTTGTATTATAAAGATTTTAGGTGAAAAATCTCTTTATTGAACTACGAAAGATCAGTTAAAATTCTGAGTGTCAGCTGTTAGAAAAGTGAGGTCTGGGAACTGAATTAAGAATGAAACAGAAGGGACTTGGGCAAAGTTGCTTTCCTGAGGAACCCTGTTTCCACACTGGGGTGTATCTGGAAACTCAACACACTTCCTTTTCTCCATGATTAAAAGTAAAAGTTTTTTGGGATGCCCAATGATACTGAGTAGAGAAGAACCAAGAACAAGCATATTTTTATGATTTGGACAGCTACCTAAGAGAGAGATTTAGGTGAAAAAAACTCAATTTGGTCAAAGTTATTGTTCTTGCCTGTTTTCAGTCAGTCACCCAGAAGTGAAAGTACTCTGCTTTCCCTCAATAAAAGTATTGAAACAGTTCGTAGAGAGATTCAAACTTAACACTTTGCAAACTAGTTATTTTTTTTTTTTTCAAATATTGGAGATAATTTTAAGGAACTAATTATATATCAGATGACTTCTAATTTCTGTCCCATAATGTTGACCATAATCTAGAAGGATATTACTTACAAATTTAAAAAACTTTCTTAATAAAGCCTGCAGAGAGTGCAAATTCTTTTAAGATAAAAGGAGAGCTATTCTCAGAAGTCCTAGGTAGCAGTTTGCAAATGTGCAATTAAAATTCTGGCTCTTCCCTAATTATGGAACACTTAAGTTAAATGGTCTTAATAGATATATAATGATGGCTTTTTAAGCCTATAGTTACTTATAATCTAAAGTGATTCCTACTTCAGTTTTAAAAGCTTCCATTAAATGCCTATTATGATCTTTATGTAATTTAGCAAGACATTTAATGAGTGTTTTATAAAACTAAACAACAATTATTACCAAAGACAAATGTTAAGCATACAGATTAACATGCTATTAATGTGAATTAGCTTTTTCAGATTAAAGAATGTTGTGGGATATGTGATTAAATAGTGAAATTTTTACTTAAAATCTATTGGGATGAATGTAGATTAAAATGTTACACAAAATTAGGAAATTTTAAGGATGCTTAAATGGATAAGAAATTGTTTAATGCAATTTTTTATTAGGTTATCTATTGAAAGGCTGACCAAGCTGCAGACAGCTTATAAAGAAACCTCTATTAAAAATGTGCATTTTTCTAAAAAGAATTCTGTTCTATTGATGAATGTGATCCTTAACTCTGTGAATCTCTTGGATATTTCCACATAATTATAGAAATCTGAGTTACTGGCATTTCGCTACATTTTATCATAAATTTGAACATTCTCAAGGCTACATAAGTATTTTAAAGTTAATAGAAATGTCCAGGTAGAAGACACTTATACCACTTCATCAGAATCGATATAGATCATGTCAATAATTAAAGATTACAGAAATGAAAAAGCAGCATATGATATACAGAATACCATTTTAAGTTTCAGTCCTGTGCCATGTATGTTGTTGTCTCTTCTCCTCCTACCCATACATTGGTTCCAGAAAATAATTTGATATTCCTAGATGCTTAAAAATATCTGATATATCTAGAACCTAGATATATCTAGGTATCTAGATATATCAGATATTTTTAAATATCTAAGTATCTAGATATATCTAGAACCAGGATGTTTGATTTTAAAAAAAGTCAGTAAAACTTAAACCACTGGAAAAAATACTTGATCAGGTAAATTTTTCTTGGGAAACATACTTTTCAGTGAAATCAACTAAGAATAAGTCAGCACATCTCCTACATGATCCATGGGACATATGTTAAACCAACTTATTTTTACAGCATTAACTTAAGTACTTTCTTAATAAAGCAAGTATGATATTTGATTTGTTTGATGTTTACTTGTTTGATTGATAGTACAGGTGAGTTGTTTTCCTTCTAAAGATTCTGAAAATGCAACTATCTTCATTAATGGCAAATTTGAACATGCTTAAATTTATCATGAGATAAACATTATGTTTAACAAGTCCTGGTTTTACCACTTTGATTTATTTTTGATAATAGAGCACAAGAAAAGCCATAAATAACATTAACATTTCTTATTATCACTAAGCACACCCATTAAGCTCTGTTTTAGTTAAGGAAAAAACCCTTCCAAAACTCTGAATTCTGTTTCAGACTTTACCTTATGCCTTGGAGAAAGTCCTTTCAATGCCCATCCTGATTTGTGAGAATCTGATGTATAGCTGTCATGGTTTTGCAACCAAAACCACTACAATAACAAAGGAAGACAGAGCTGATACTTCATACCTTTTAAGAAGTTTTGACATATATATTTTAAAATAACATGGCCACAAAGCAGGGATGGATGATACTGACTCATCTGCTGACAAATCAAATACCATGGATCTAGATTTATGTTTGGTTCAGGTCATAACCAGAGTTATGAGAGAACTGGATCTGATGGCTTGACTTTGAAAGTTTACGCTCATCTTTGGAGAAAAAATGGGGGAGAAAAAGTAATGATATAGAAATTATATTGAGAATAAAGAGCATTTATGTGATTGAGGGAGAAAACTGTGATGGAGAAACTGGGAGTGACAGATAAAAATAATAAACATTTAAGATAAATAACAGCTCTATATGATGCACTTTCTATCTATTGACTTTATACCCTAAAAAAGAATCTGACCATGATATTGATGGTAAAAAAATGACACTTTGGGCACTGAAATACTACATCATGATGCAAAAAATTATCAAATTAAACCCTAATAGATTATTGGACAGTATCCATTGTATCATTAATTAAACAAACAAGGCTAAAGAAAAATAAATTTTTGCTGAAAGAACGATTTTTTAAAAAGGAGTGAAGAAACGATCAGATCATATCCTTAAAACACAATGAAGTTTTGCCTAAGGTTACAAGTTTGTTCTATTTTTTTTTAATTGAAGACTTAGAAAGGGATTTTTTTTTTCCTTCAAGAATTAAAAACATTGAGGACCTTGAACCAAATGACAAAGAATACTTTTTGAGCATTCTAATGCCAGTAAATTAGCTTAGACACAATTTACACTAAGGCATATTTTATCTGGCTGCTCTGTTCCAGTTGGTAACTTAATAATCATATTTTTTTAGCTAATAAAATCTAAATTGGTATGGAGAACTGTAAAAACAAGGTGCTATTGCACACTTAAAACTAGTTTAAACAATAAAGTACTTAATTATGAGGATGCCCACAGTTCCTAATAAATGTGCTCAGACAGAATAATTAAGAAATTTTGGCCTATGAGGAATGTGGATGACCCGGTTTCCAGGACAGACTATCAAAGTGCCCTTAATATGGTTGACAGTTTCTGAAGGAAGCCTTCAGGGCAATATCCTATCACTTGGTTTTATTTTAAGCATTAGATTTTCCATTCCTCCACATATTCTCAGGAGCAGGAAGGAAGGCAAAGGCTGACTCAGTTCTGACCTCTCTTCTAGTTCCCACAACATCCTTGGCACCTCTTGGCTCTAATGTCAGTTTAACATTGACACTTCAGTGAAAAGGACTCTTTCTTTTTGCTTGATGTGGAATATATTTTGAGTTGTTCTAGGAAGAAATATAATATGTCTCCTGGCTAACAATTTCTATGCCAAGGACGTTATAGTTGGACATTTAAAGAATCTCTCCAATTCAATCCTTTTGGTACTAATAAAAAAGTCTATGTTGCATCCTCTTGCATGTTTTTTTTAAATTTTTTTAAGGGGTAATTCATGAATTAGTGAGCATGATTACTGTGGGTAATTGTTCTTTCTTTAGAGAGAAATAGATAAATGTGCATAGAGAGATGCTTTTTTTGGATAAATGTTTATTCATTAATGAAATATATAAATCTGAAATGGAATGCTGAAATGGATCAGCTGAAGCATCTGCAGTGCATATCCTACTTTGTGGAGGAGCATGTCCAAGAAACTCCAGTAGAAATATTACATTTGGAGGAAAAGGAAAGAATCAACACTTAGAAGACTGTGTAAACCTTATAATTACAGTTAATTTCTTCAAAATTATTAACTAATGAAAAATAAATCAATATATTACCTTTAAGGGAAATTAGTCTCCAAAGGAATAATAAACTGAATAAATATTTTTCATTTGCAAACCAGCCTTTCTGAAGCTATTGGCCTCACCCATTAAGCAAGTCACTCATCAAAATCTCCTGATTGAGCTTCATTTAATTTCATTATATAGAGCATTTTGATTTTCCCAGTGCATTTTCAGGACCATAGGTTTTTTAGTAGTAAACAATATTCCCTGTAAAAACTAGAAGATATCGTATGAAGCTGCTGCATGCAGTTATTAAGAGTGGTTATTATTGACTTGAAATAAACTCTGACTATAGATAACACAATGTTTTTTGACCCCTTAAATGCAGGGAATCACTATTTATTTGTTAAGAGAAAGTTAATATTGCTTTGATTATGATGTTTAAAAAAAATCTTTATAAGAAAATTTTACCATGTAATGAAATCTAATTAAATGTAGAAGTGTAAACAATATTATTGTTGAGTTCATTCTGATAAATAAAATTTACATAGCTGGACTACATAGGCTTTTATCTGCAGTGAGAACCTGGTTTGGCTTAAAGGTTTTTGAATAAAATATTGGGATCTGTTTCATTGGAATTTATAAAATATTATGATATTTTAACATAAATATGAAGAAACAAATGAAATTAGAGCACAAGTTTACCAGGCATTTCCTGACTTTAGTAAACTGTTTCTTTTGGCTGCCTTTGGCAAAGAAATTGATGGAAAGCATCAGAACCCGTGCTAGAATCCAGATTTTCCATATCAGCTGTTCACAGCTTTTTCTAATCAAGGCATGGATTATTAACACTGTTGTCTATAGGAAAGCAAGACCAAACTCAAGCAGGAACATTAATGACTGATGCAACCCAAATTCTCCTTCATTTTTGTCTCTCTCATGCTTGGATGATTGTTACTTTTCTTTCCATAAATCCTGTGCCTGTGTGCTCTCTTTTCCAAGGCAGAGGCATCTCACAGCTGGGAGAGCACCTGGCAAATTTCCTGAGGGACTGAGGCGAGTTGAAAGGAGCTGCTTTAGCCTTAGTACCAGTAAAAACCTTCATATTGAAAACTCTGGATCTTCTTTAGAGAAGTTCAGTGTTATGATACACTAATCTTTCTGATCTGGGCATTTATCTGATGTTAATTCCAACTGAGGAGAATGGTGAACTGGGGACATTTCTCAAAATAATGCAGCCTGCATTTGTACTGCTTCAAATTCCTTCCAAGCCATCAAGGAGCCTCCCAGTCTGTGTTTCCTGTAACATCCCTGTGTTTGGCAGGATTCCTCCTTCTGTCATACCCCAAATGGAGTTTCTCAGACAAAAACAACCCAAAATACTGATGCATAAATAAGAGCATGAGAAAACCTCTTTAGCATTGATTTTAGGTGACCATATGTGCTAATGGCCAAATAGATGTCACTACAACAGTTGTGTCAGCTGTCTCATGGACACCTGGAACAGTTTCCCTGTCCTTGCATCTGAAAGTGTTTCTCACTCAAACACATGGAAGTGTCAGTACCCCTGGTAAGGACAGAAAGAGCAATAGTACTAAAACAGATCCACAATGCTCCAAGCTGTGTACTAGGTTTTCTAACCAGCTATAAAGGAGTCAATATATAATTCCACACAATCTACTGATTCTTTTGATTTTTCTACTTCAAATTCTTGGGTTACCATAAAAAGTTTTGAATATTTTTACAGAGATATTAAAATTTCTTCTCAACTTATTTCAAAAGCAGGCTAATGTTAAGGTAGATATGCCTTGGTAGCATAGATAAAGTAAAAAACAAAAAAAACCAAAAAAACCATAGTTTTGAACTTTGACAGTAGAGAAGCACAAAGATATTCACCAGAAAGATATTGTGCTGTCATGTATTTCATGTTTTGGGAGCTGTCTGCTTTGAAGTGTAACACAGAGAAGGGTTACTGTGAAACAAGGGGAGACACATCTAAATGTCCTTAATCATCATCTTCCCTAAAACCTGTCTGAGGTATCTTAAACTCCCCTTTTCTGGCAAGGAACTAATTTCTGAGTGTGTTTATGTTTAAAAGTCCATTTATATATTGCAAGAATGAATAAATGAATCATTTTATTGGCAAGAGGTGGTGACCCCAGTGAAAAAATAAGCATAGTTTCTGCTTTAAGGTCAGAAAAGAAGCAAGGGTCTGCTTTATATCCAGGGGGCCTGGGGGTATAACTCCTAGATAAGGAAGCCCTGAATATGTGATATGTAATTAAATGGCAATATGTTTATTATATACAATCAAGGTGTTAAAAATGGTTAGATCTGTTGACAGCATAATGAGGGCTTAAAGCTGAAGAGGCTTTCCCATTTATTTCATATACTGAGCTTGAGAAAAAACACAGCTTTTGTTCTATGTCACAAATGTATATGTTATAACTTCATTTGCAAAAATGCCACATCTTTGGGGATCCTACTTATACAATATACTTTCTAAGGAAAGGAAAGGAAGTTAGATTTGTTTTAGAGGTATGAGATATCGGCATAAACAAAAGCTTGCAGCAGGCAAAACCACCTGATCATCTTGGGCACTGAGAGGAGAAAGAGAATGATGAGTCACTGCAACAGAAAGCAATAAGTGCAATAGAATGAAAAACCTTATTTATGAAATAAATAAATAAATTCTGCACATCTCTCACTTGCATGATGCTGTAGTAACAACCAGCTTTCAAACTTTCCTTGACAGCAGGATAGATTTGAACTCTTTCTAATATCAATATCAATTAAATTATATATTTAGCATTTTTAACAGCAGCAGTTTGAAACAACCCACACAGAGTATGTTTCTGGGTCAAGACTGACAAGATTAATTAGCAAAGCACTCAGATAGCTTCTTTCATGTCAAAAGATATAATTAAGATGGCACAGAACAATATAATTTATCCCTTGATATATACCAAATTATTCTGATCTGCATAATTTAAATATAACATTAGGCAATATCTCGTGCTGCTAATAATAGGAGATTGTAGCTGGTATTACCTATTCATGTATTTTCATTAAAGGCTTATTTATAATTTATAGTTCCCTTGGCTTGGGAAAATATTTACTAAATGAAAAATGTATTGTGGCCTTGCAGTTAGCAGGTTGATTGCATTAGGAGCTTTCAAAAGTGGCTAAAAAGGCATTTGTCTTAAACAATACACCTACTGAAATAAAACACAGTATTTTTATTTTTTTTAATTTAGTGGATTATTCCTTCTTTGTACAAAGACAACTACAATAACAGAACTTTTGCTGTACTCAGCATTAGTCAGAAGAACCCATCTCAATAATTTCAGGGAATCTGTGATTTGATAGCAGAGCCTGAAAATGACTGAAGCTTCCCAGAGGAAAGGAATGAAGCACCCAAGTAGATACAGTTCCCCGCTCCCATAATTTGCTGTTCCTGCCCTTATAGAGCACAGGAAATACACTGAAGACAGAACCACATTTCAGACAGCAATTTCAGTGCTATGTGAGATTTTCACAGCACAGATTCCCCAAGAGAAAATTTAACCATCTTTAAGGAACTTATTGGCCACATGGAATTTAAATTAAAGATTAAAAGTGCTTCTCATGAGCAGCACATGTGCCAGGTAAAGAGGCACGTGCATTTATCAGTGCTGATTCCAAGAATTGTAATGCTCTAAACTTCATCTCCAGCAGTGATTAGGCTTTATGCAACATAAGGCAGTGCTCCCAAGCTGACATGGCTGTGGAGCAGGAATTATACCCCTTAGGATCCAATTTCTCAGCACTTTCTAAATTTACTCACTGTTGCAGGTGTAATGGCCATGCTTAAGGACTGTGAAGTTAGCAAGCCTCTCTCTCTCAGGATCACTAAGCTCCTGATGTGTCTTGTAGAGTGGATTTACAGGTACATTTTCTCCCTTTGAAATTTTAGATTTTTGTCCCTGTTAACTATGGCAAGACAGATGTGGATGAGGAAGAGCTCAGGGTGAAAAATCCCAGATTTGGGACAGCCAGACTTCAGTGGAATCTTTAGTATTGCATTAAGCTGCTAAAGAAGACAAGAGATCTTTATCAATGAGAAACACTTGGTAAGCATATTGACTATGATTGTACCTGAACACAATTTTCTTTCAAGGCACTTCAAGCTAGTCAGAAAATCCCTTAACTTATTTTGAACAATAACACCCAAGTAACACAGGGATGTGGTTAAGCTTTTTATGGGCAAGCCATAAGCCTTCTTATTAAAGATATGTCATTGCATGGCCAATGTCACTCCCTCAAGCATTCCTTCAAATCAATACCTTTTATTCCCTGCCAGCCTGGCTGATCAGATAGCCTGCATATCAGTCCTGACTCCAGTTCCATTAGAAGATAACAGTGCATGCCAGTGCAATCCTTCAGGAATCTCTTCTGCAACAAACCTCTCAATGTAAACAAGTCACAAGGTTATTCTGACAAGTCATGAACCACACAGAAATGATGTACCTACTCTTTTGTGGGGATGAAATGAGATTTCTTCACAACTGTCCATTCCTACATGTAGTAAAAGATATATTTTATATATGTAAAGTACAAAATAATTCTTTTCTCAAGAAACCCTCAGTCAATGTTATTAAAACACATTTTGACTAGAGGTGGTATGGAGGAAATAAAGACACAACAGTATTTTTTTCTTAAGCTGAGCAAAACACTACTTTGAGCAAGCCATTAAACTATCAACTTGATACTTTGTTTTCTTTTTTAAGCTCTCTAAAAACTGCCTAATTGCTTTAGGAAAAGAATTCCAGCACAAATTACGTACTCTACTGAGGTTATATTAAATATTCAATATTTATTTGAGATGTATTGTAATACAGAAGTGATCTGCATGAATAAAACATTTTTTCCTTTAAGCAGAGTTTAGTAAAATAAAGAGCTAACAGTTTAAAAACCTAGAGAGCTCTAATTTCATATATAGGTTTTTTCTTACATATAGAAGTTTTCTTAACTTAAAAAGTGACGAAGTTAGAAAGAACTCAGTTTGGAAGAAGAATCTCTTCGAAAACAAAAAGTTCTAAAGAGATTTGGGAAATGGACTTTACACAGCGAATGCAGCAAATACAGACATGGTTTTGTTTCTCATTTTTTGCCAACATTATATTTCTTGAGCCTCCAACATAAACCCCCTTCAGCTCAGCATGTGCTCCAGGCACAGAGGAACAGATTTAGGCAAGTGATTAAAGGCCAAGCCCCCAAATGGCATTGGGCACCACGAGCAATCTCACAGAAACAGCTTGGTGGGAGTACACAGGAAAGCAGGTATTTATTATTTCCAGAGCACTGAGAGCCCCCAGCTGAGAACAAGATGAGCAGTTACTCAGCAGAGAGGTAAAAAAGATCCCCAGGACAGTGGCTATCACAGGAAAAGCACACAGACAGAAGATGCCTGCGCTTCAGCATGGCACAAAATGTGATGCTGTCCATATTCCCCTGTGCCAGTCTCATTTCCTATCTGCCCTTGGGAATAGCTTACAAGTGTTTCTAGATCTTTGATAAATAGTCTTAGACAGGTGTATTACTGGGGATTGGGCAGGGCTGAGGCAAACAGTTCAAACAAAGAATGATAAGGTTTTTGCAGATGTTGGTTAGTTGGAAACTATTTTGCATCCATAATTGAATAACTCCCAGTTCTGAAAAGACATCAAGGAAAAAGTGAAGGAATTTGGCTGTATTTAGCTCTTTGAATGCTTTCTGCTTGAATCCTGCCTTGTTTCTGACTGTGAGGAAGAACAAAAATGGGACAGATCTGTTTCATGAGCTGCCACTATAAATTCTATGCCAGCATTCTAGACGTTCACTATCAGCCCGACACCTCTACTCAAGTTTTGAAGTCTAGCACTTTCCTGCAGCTTTCTCATATCATCATCTTTTAAACATTTGACATTTGACCCTTCCCAGCTCCTCAACAATTTCCTTACTGACACACAAAAATGGAAGGATGAGAAACACTATCAAGTTTACATTACTGAAATGAAGATGAACTTTTTCTGACTAATTACTGGTGGGAAGATATAAAGTCTCATTAAGTTTGTTTTATCAGCACAGAAACAAAAGGTGTGAAGGGGAAAGTCAAAAGGTGGCAACAGAATGTACCTGGTCAGAAGACATTAGCACAAAATAATTTGTAGATATGTGGTGCAGCAGAGTCCAGGCATGCTCACAGGCTGTGCCACACTGGAACCATAACCAAAAGAGTCAAGATCCAAGAGGGGAGGAAGGTTTGCAGTGTCAGCATGTCACTAAGCATTCAGGGAGAATGGGGCCAGGGTAAATGCTTTTCTGCCAGCAGTGTGTCATTTTTCTCTGGCCTTGCTTGAGGGAGTAACTTTGCTAGGAGAGAATGAACCACAGGTATGTGTGTACTTCTTGCACTGAGAGAAATGATGGCATGATGGGGACAACAGACACACAACACAAGGAGGACCTGGACACAGGGACAGCCAACAGAAAAGAATCAAAAAATATAAGATTTTTTCTAATTGTATTAAGGAACAGAGGGATCGGTTGTAGTTATTAGAATGATGGTAAAAAACCAACTCTATTACCTCAAAAAACCACTCAAACCCCTTTTCACATCCATATGCTTTTTAGAACCAAGACTCTAATACAATTACTTGGGTAAGCTTGCTTGTTTCTTACATGGCATCACGAATGAAATTTAGTCAGATAAGTTCCTTGCTTTTTCTTCTTGCACCAAAGATGCAGAAAAAGCAAGTGAGTTATGGAACAAGCACGGGGAGTTTGTGCATAATTTGGGCAGCTCTGTAATGTTTTGTCCCTGTTCCCTGTTAGCACTAATTTCTGATCCTCATGAGAGCCCTGAAGGAATCCATGCTGTGGCTTTCTGCCACCCAGTCAGAAAAAAAGAATGCAGGATATTCCTGTAGTGCTTTTGGTAGCTGTGGCCAGCTTGGCCAGCAGCAGCAGGACACTGCCCCAGCAGCCACCTGCAGCTTTCCAACCATGAAACAGCAATGCTGGAGGTTGGCTGGTCCTTAACATTCTCGTGAAGTTGCTCAGCAGCTTTTCTTGCATGTCTGGGAATCTCTGTGTCCCTCTCCCCTGGCATGGGAACTGCTTAGGAAACAACTCTCATATTCAGGCTGGTGTTACGGACGTATTTGCTGAAAAATCCTTCTGCTAGGATCTCTTCTCCTGAGAAGCTGGGAAGCTTCAGCTTCTCCATGTTTTGCTGCTTTGGAGAATTGTTTACTCAGCATGTGAATTGTTTTTACTTGATAACCAATGACAGCCAGCTGTGTCGAGGCTGTGAGCAGTCACAAGATTTGATTATTCATTCTTTTCCATTCCTTTCTTTGCTAGCTTTCTGATGAAATATTTTCTTCTGTTCTTTTAGTGTAGTTTTAGTATATAATTTTAAAAAATATAATATATATCTCTATATATATATTTATATATTATATATCAAAATATATTGATATATATATATCAACATATTATATATATATATCAATATATATATCAAAATAATAAACCAGCCTTCTGAAACATGGACTCAAGATTCTCATCTCTTCCCTCATCCTGGGACCCCTGCGAACACCACCACAGGCTGGTGGCCACAGGTTTTTGGGTTTTGTTCTTTGTTCTTATTTTTGTTGAGGAGATGAGGGAGCATGTCTCAAGTGATGTCATTTAACACCTGCAATATAGTGAAACATGACACATCTGGCCATGTACCAAATTTTGTACAACCTTTCAAGCATTTACAGAGGCAGATGATTTATAGATGTACTTTTGAAAAGTAAGAAGTAAAAATATTACTTCTTGATATGTTTTATACAAATGATGATGTGATAGCTATTCACACATTTATTCTCACAAAATAAAATGGAAAGTCCTTACAAAATAAGTCAGTTGGCTTTCGACTTTCTGAAATAAATGGAATAGTAGTATTCTAAACTAAAATACAGATTGCAAACTCTGACAGCTAATATCTATTTTGCAGATAGTATATGCTTTGGTTAAACAGATAATCCATTAAAATGCGTGTTCTGGCAGAAATTCATTTGCAGCTCACTGTTGTCATTTTTGCTGAATTTACCCAATGTCTTTCATAATTCACAACAAAAAAAAAATCCCCCAGTGAACTGGTGTTTCTCCCACTTTCTGCCTCCTTCTAGTAGTTAAATATTTTGCAGAGATCCGGCCTCAAGCCAACTTTTTTCTCAAGGTTTACAGGTGATTAGCTTTGAATCTTGTGTTCCCATGGTACTTAAAATCTGATTTTTCCAATGTGGAATGAAAGAAAACTGTCTATGAATTAAATGCAAGCTTTACTGCCCTGAGACCCAATTAGGTATTAGCAAGTACAACACAGACCCAGTCAATAGGACACAGAAAAGAGATGGTTTGCATCACTAGTTTAATCAATATACATGATTCCACAATATCCACTGGCAGGAAAAGCAACATAACACCATTTATGTTAGATATTCTCTGGGATTAGTCAAGTACATTATCTTGCCTTTTACAGGTAAATACTTCCCCGCTCCCTTTTCCTTGAGCATGCAAAGCACTGTTTGTTTTTTGCAAAGGAGAGAGAAAAATACATGGCACGATTAATGGGCAGTCACTGCATATCATGTTTAAGAGAACAGCAAATTTCCAGAGGACTAAACACCATTTATTTAGACTATTCCTTTCTGAATAAATACCTCTGATCCTTATTTGCTGCGGTAGAGCAGCTATAAAAATAAAAATAAAATAAAAAAAAACCCACAAAAACCCAAAGCACATGATTAGGTCTGGTGCTCTGCTGATGTATGGCAGGCTGAAGGGAAGTTAATGGTATAGTTAGCCCCAGCCTGGCTGCCTTTCTTTTCTCATTTTCTGAGCTGCAGCGTGGCACAGCCTTTAGCCAGCACAGCAACTCCTGGCTGAGAATGCATTAAACTGAGCAGATGAATGGCAGCATTTTAAAGCTAATCTGATATCCTGGACAGGCTTGTGGGTTTTAAAGAGTCCACATCAGATAAAAAGGACTACTGGACACTTGAGAGCTGACATATTCTTCTAAAGAGAGGGGGTGTTGAGAATTCAATTGGGCCATAGAGAATATTCTAAAAAAAATAAAAGGATCAAAAAGGGAAAATGTAGTTTTTATACCACCAAAAAAGATAAGGAACAGGGATATACAAAATCAAGCCACTCAAAAAATACTGAAAAGACACTTGAAAATAATTTAAAGGAGCAACTTAATACTGGAATAATTAATTCATTACAGACTTTCCTCAGTTAAAAACTAATGCCCTTTACATCTTAGAGATGCAAAGGGAAATTAAACTTCAGTCCTTTATTAGTAAAATTAGTGTGTTGCAGGCTCACTAAATTGAAGAAGGCTAACTCAAATTTCACTTTCATATCTCATGCACACACTTTTATTGCAGACAGAGGACAGGAAGGGTTTATATGAATTGATTGCAAGGTAGCAGATGTAGTTAACACTGTGCTTTCATGTTACAATTTCTAAACTAAAGAAATTATAGTTAACACTGTGCTTTCATGTTACTGTTTCTAAACTAAAGAAATTATAGTTAACACTGTGCTTTTATGTTACAATTTCTAAGCTAAATAAAAACAGAGCTACGTTCCAGCCAGGTATGTCATCAAACAGCCCTTTTCCCTCTATTCAATGTGTCTGAACATTCTTTTATAGTATTAAACTAAACTTGATATTTAATGAAAGTTTTGCAAAAGCCACAGCTGAGGTTAAATGCAGTGATTGTTATTTAACTGTTCCTGCATTAGAGAAAAGTATTGAAGTGTTCAGAAAAATAATGTGGGATTGAGTTTAGTGTTTGAGGCAGCTGCTGCAGGCAGACACACACACATTTGGAAAGATACCAAGCTGACATGAATGGCATTATTCTACATTTTATTTGGGGGCACAAGCCTTGGACTGGATAACCCAGTTGTAAAATTAAACATATCAAAGGTGTCTGCAATATAGAAAGTTCCAGAATCAACTATGTCTTCCTATTGCAAGATGCATTCCCAAGGGCAAAAGTGCTTCCAGCCAGTGTCTGGTAGAAAGAAAGAAACACAGATTGAGGTGTTTTCTGTATCCATAGGAATTCTGTAGCTCCACATGCCTCAGGTAAAAAAAAAACCCAGACCTCTCGTGACTAGCAACTCTGACTACTATATCTTATGGATGTATTTTTTATTCTTTTCCACAATTCTTAGTTTACAGTTAATTTCCTCTGGGTTCAGAGGACAAATAAGGCTGGGAGCATGCTGTGCCCAGGAATGCTGCTTTCCAGCTGCAGCCTCAGGAAGATGGATAACTTCCTGTGGGACATGGCACCAGAACTCCATTCACAGCACATTAGAGGAGAGAATCTCTTATGCAGAAGGTTCTAGTGCTCTGCTTGCATAGAAAAAGGTTTCTAAAGTCCACATGGACCCTTTACTTTCTACATTCTACAGCACTGATTGTACACTCCACCTCTAGGCCTAGGACCCCCATTATTGGACTGTTATTATCAGTATTAAGAGATCTGAAACACAACTGCTGCATAGTGCATGTGCTTTTATCACTGTTCATATCATGGGAAAGGAAGAGAAAAAATATATAAAAGCCCTTAAAAGATGTGATAGAAATTTTTCTTGATTTTTTCTTATCTCTTTAATAAAAGGGATTCCTAACCAGTTTTTAATGTTAGACAGCATCAACACAGCAGATCCACACTCAAGAAATGGAATCTCTTGGAAATGCTGGGATATCTTTGAGTTGTTATTAGCTGGGTAACCCAACTGCTGAAAAGTCATAGTCCCCAAATACCCATTAATAGATACTTCCAAGGACTTTTGCTTCAGTACATAAGCAGAATTTTGTAGAGAATTTTCTTCTCATAAAGTCATAATTTTTAATGTAATTTCAGAATACTACTCTAAAGTTCTTGAAAACATTCTGAAATATATGACCCTGACAATTTCAATGGGATTTAAACTTTTTTGTCTTTGCCCTTATCTCTGTTTTCTTTAACTCTTTAGGTACGTTCATTTTTCTATTCCATTATCACAGCAGACTATTCCAAAATGCTATTAAAAGTTTTGTTTAAATAATGAATTTTGTTTCTTGATGTCTTTAGGCTACGAAAAAAGTCAGTAAAAGCTTCTGGAAAATAAAGCATATTCCAATAAAATTCCAATAAAGCAGCAGCAGAAGTGTATTCCAACAGTTCTGAAAAACTACCCTGCCTTATAATTTGTTTGGCTGAAGATGTGGCTAAGAGCTCTATAAAGAGTTCCAATCCAAAATCCAGAAAACAAGTATCAGAAAATATTCCAGTTAGGGTCTTATAGTAGTCCACACATATATTATCCATATATATGTAGAGACAAACATAGTTACATATAAGATTCAATAACTGCATGAGTTAAAGAATAAAAAAATAAATGGGGAAGCAAAAAAGCCATAACAACTCCAGAAAAGTTCAGTCATAACTCCAAGGAAATGATAAAAAAAAGTCACTGAGGTAAGAAAATCATTAATGGCAGCCTTAAATATACAGGACTATGAGCTCTTTTTCTAAAAATACCAAATTAATTGCAATCACTTCTCCATTGAGTGATGGCATTTGTTGTGTTTGTTGTTGGGATTTTGGAGTTGTGTGATATACTAAATTTTTTTCTTGATGTTTATTAAAGCAAACATTTTTGTGTTTTTGTCCATTTTTTTATAATGTGCCATAAATGCTATGATTCAGGCATATACCATATATATTCTCAAATTTCTTTCCTGATCTAGAAGAAACTGCTTTTGTCCTCTTTTAAGAGTCTGAGTTTTGTCCAAGATATTAAGAAATTGTGCCATCAATCACCTCTGTTCTCACAGAAAATTTTTGCTATTTATTTCAACCATCAAAAAAGCCATATTGAGGTGAAAACCAGCTTTCAAATAAATGTAGGACACTGAGAAGTTTACAAAAAAAATTCAGACATTGTGTTTTAATTATAAATTCAAAAGAAGTAAGAATGTATTCTTTGCAGTTATTTTCAATGCATTTTCTTAAATAAATGCAAAATGTGGAAGCTTACATTTCCAAAACAAATTTAATAGTTAATAAAAAATACCTCATTGTAAGTATCTGCTTTATCCAAATACATACATTCATAGTCAAATTTTATCTCTGGAAAAGAAATACTGAAAGTCATCTTCATGAGAAATATAACAGCAACTTCTGAATGAAATTTCAGCATCAGGATTTATTCAGATCTTCATGTTCTCAATGGGACTATGCCGACCATACTTGTTTTATAGTACAATTCCTTGTGTATAGGATACTAAAGAGTGAGAAGGAAAAAAAATCATGATATTATCCGCTTATTCTACAAACAAAATATTCAGAAACAAAAATGGACCAAATGATACTTCTAACATTGAAAATGGTGGAAGAATTTATAGCAATGAATAGCCAAGAAAGATATATTTCTGCCTCTTAGATATTAAAAAAAGTTGATCATTATGGTTTTACTAGTTGAACAAGTAGATATTTATTTAAATTCCATGAAGGTTAGTTATTTTGACCACCAGGATTTAGCCTTGTTATCTAGTAAATTATCTCACCATGTTCCCACATATCAGATACTACATTTGGTGCTGACAAGGGGAAGTTGTATTTTAAGTATCCTCACTCCACCAAAGTACACATTCTTTCCAAGTGTTTGAATGTCAAACTCTGGCTCCTGCATGGCAGTTTTGCCCTTGAAATCAAATCCTCCCAGAAGTGCACGCCAGAGGAAACCCTTGTGGCTCATGGGGCTGTGCCTTTGTCCAGCTCCAGAACAGCTCCATAAAGACAGTTCTCCACCTCAGTGCTCATGCAATGTACTGTTCCTCAAAATTGCTTTTCTCTGGGAGCACAGATGGGCAGACAAACCCGTTTGTTCTTTAGAGCCTCCACTCTGCCCAGGTTTATCAGCCATGGGCTCACCCATGCAGTTCCCAGACCTGCCTCTACCATAGTACATATATTTTACTGCAGGAGCTGCCTGCTCTCACACCCTGCTCACTGGAGTTCTTGTGCTGCAGCTACATCGAATACAGAGTGTGTCACAATGATTGCTCAGGCAATTCTGTGTAACAGCAGCTCCTGGAGCTATCAGCAATTTTATACAAGCCCATATAGCACATACATTAAGAAGTCTCTTTCCTATATGCTTTAAACTTCATTCTTTACTTGTAGAAAAAAAAGAAAAAGAAAGGAAAAGGAAAAGAAAAAAGGAAAAGGCAAAGAAAAATAAAAAGGAAAAGGAAAAAAGGAAAAGGCAAAGAAAAATAAAAAGGAAAAAGGAAAAAGGAATAATAAGAAAAAGAAAGAAAAAGAAAAAGAAAAAGAAAAAGAAAAAGAAAAAGAAAAAGAAAAAGAAAAAGAAAAAGAAAAAGA
>JAWWMS010000001.1:11995651-12006366 GCA_035048045.1 Chlorospingus semifuscus
AGAGAAAGAGAAAGAGAAAGAGAAAGAGAAAGAGAAAGAGAAAGAGAAAGAGAAAGAGAAAGAGAGAAAGAGAAAGAGAGAAAGAGAAAGAGAAAGCCATTATTTGAGACTTTACAAAGTGAAGTTATATTGAAGACTTAGGGCAGAGTTTCTCAGTCATCCAAAACTCTTACTGAAATGTCATGGAGTTCCTGAATGCAACACAGAGAAGTTCTGCATTATGGATTGTTGAGGTCAAAATGAGTACCATTTTCTGTAGACATTTTTTTTCTTAGATATATTCATATGTACATTTAAAGCAAACCTTGGGCTATGTTTAAGAAAAAAATCCAACATTTTAAGATCTTCAGCATCTGTTATGATTAGATAGTTTTTCTGATCTATTGCTACATTTAGACCAGGATGGTTTATTACCTTCCACCTTTCACTGACAGTTGGTATATTGAAAAATTTTTTTCCATCTTCCTTATTACGTGCATCAGCTTAAATGATGCAAGTGTTGAAGTGAAGAGCTGGGATTTTTCTGGTAATATGATTTCTTGAGACTGTACAATGTTGATATTAATAACAGTATGATGAAATTATACAGCATGCTGCTCATTGTATAGAGTAATGACAGGAGCTGTGGTGGTCTTGTCAAATTTCTTTACTTGGGAAGGGAAAGAAGCTACAAGCTCTTCACTTATCTGTTCTACACCAAGGTGGAATCTGGTCTGGAGAATATGACACAAAAATAACAATGTTACAGTTTATTTTGAAAGGGCATAGTCAGAATGAATCTAAAAATATATATTCTCTTACATATTTAAGATCCCTCAGCATCTTACAGCAACCAAAAACTGAAAAGTATAACAAGCTGTCACTTAAAAAATAAGATGTATGCACACAATCTGTGAGCTTAGACAATTTTTCTATGATTCCAAAGAGTCTATATTCAGATCCTCTTCATTCCATGGAGTTAATCACTTTTTTCCTTCGATTTTTGTGATGGTTTTTGCTAGCACTTTTTGTTCAGTTTTATCTGAGTTCTTCATTCCACCAATTCAGCAATAATTTCCTTTACTAACACGTGTCCTTAAGAGGCTTTTAATTAACAACATTGACCACTTGTCTCAAATTCACTCAAAGCTCTCCACAGGTGCATGAAAGGGAAACTTTATCTAAACATAAAAATCAAGACCATTTCCTATTTTCTTATTCGCACAAATTCTTCTATAATGAAAAAAAAATCCCAAAACCACTTTGCTGATAATTCTTGGAAATGTTTAATGGAATACACCATTTTTGTTTGAGAAATACAGGAACTGTTGACCCTAAGACTAAGGAAAATGCTGCAATGTTGAGCACAGGGATGGATAAGAGATAGAAAGTCCTTTATATTTTTATGTACATAAATAATATTGCATAGAGTTAGTTTGTATAATTTGTGAAGCTTGTCAATATTAGTTAATCCCAATTTTATATTGCTAAATAATTCAATGAACTAACAATGAACTAACTTTTTAGCTCCAAAAACTTATGCAAAGTATTTCTTTTTTTTCCCCA
The DNA here is from genome assembly GCA_035048045.1 of Chlorospingus semifuscus. NCBI lineage: Eukaryota > Metazoa > Chordata > Aves > Passeriformes > Passerellidae > Chlorospingus > Chlorospingus semifuscus. Next base: position 11,997,197 of record JAWWMS010000001.1, read on the forward strand.
GAATTTGATTGTGGTTCTGTATCATCTTTTCTGGGAATCTCTACCAAATCCAAACCTGGCAGCTTTAGAACTGACAAGAAATTGTAACCTCATTTTCTTGAGAACAAAACAACATTCTCTATAGTGGCGCTCTGAAATGTGGATGAATTTTTCCATTTTGAATTTTGCACTCCTTCATTCCCCAGTAAATTCTCAAACTGCAGTTAGAGATGTAAAACAGCAAGAAAGGTGTAGATTGCTTGTATTAGAGTAAAATATTGATTTAGAAATCATGACTAAAATAAGCTACCAGGAATTATCACCATACAACCTGGGGAAGCAGAGGCAATTTTTTGAAGTCTTCTACAAGGAATTGGAAGCTAGAGGGCAGAAAATGCCAACAAACAGTTAAAAGAAACCCCTCAGAAGACCCAAAATATGAAGTTAATACCCTACAATCATGCATAAAACACAGAAAAATTGGGCCAGATGGATATAGCTACATACCTGGTGCTGGGAATCCAAATATCAAACAGCTGAAATCCAGAGGCAGCCCTTCAGGCTAATCAGAATCTGATCCCATGATCTGAAAGTCCCTTGGCAGCCAAATGAGAGAAGATGAATGAGGAAAGGAGGTAAAATTAAAATGAAAATATAAATAAAACAAGCCTTGGATAAGAGCTGCAGGTTTTGAAGCAGAATTAATTGCACTGATTGATGTAGCTAGTTTTCAGGTTGCTAGAGAGCACTGATGTTGTGACTGTTGATAAATGTGCAGGAATTTAAAGCATTAACCCACACCACAACTGCAAAATTTATTATTTTTGTACCTATGTGAATTGGTGCATCCAGGCAAAAAATTTCTTCATTCTTCCTCTATTAACTTTACTGACAAATATCAGTACTCTTACCTTGAGAACAAGTGAATGTTTCTAATTCTTTCTAAATGGAACTGGTCCTTTTTTTGACTCCTAAGAGCAAAGCACTGCAGAGTGCACTCCGGTCACATGGGACAGACATCTGTCAATAACTTCTCTGGAGAGAATTTTCCTCTGTATCCCATAATCAATTATTTCACTACCCTTTGATTTCAGAGTTCAGCCCTCAGCCAGTGGGCAGCTAGGCACCATTGCCTTAAACTTGTCCCTGCACGGATAGGTAGTTGAGGTGCCAAGCAAAAGAAATAATTAAAAACAAAATCCCTGCAAACAGCAGAGTTCATCAGTTAGAGTATTAAGAGGCAGTGATAGTCCTGTTCTGGTTGTAACCTAAAATCATATGTAGATACCAGACACATTTCTAGAGATGATTTGTTCTCTCCTGACTGAAACTATCACCACCCTGCTTGAGCTGCTTGCTGAAACCAAGTCCAGCTTGGATTTCTCTTGGATTTAAGGACAGCATAAGCAGGACAATAATTAGCTACAAACTGCTGCTGTGAAATGTGAAGTATTTTCATGACTGTCATGCTTGAACCCCAGCTGGCAACTAAGCACTACACAGGCACTCAATTTTTTCCTGTGTTTGGAATCAGAGGAGTAAAGTGAGAAAACTTGCGGGTTGACACAAAGTTTAATGGGGAAAGCAAAAGCCACACGTGCAAACAAAACAAAACAGGGAATTCATTCACTGCTTCCCATGGTGTTCAGCCATTCCCAGGAGAGCAGGGCTCTGTCACACATACTGGTAATTTGGGAATACAAATGCCATCACTCCAAATATCCCTCCAAACGTCCTCCTTCTTCCTTCAACTTTATATGCCGAGCATGGTGACAAACATTACAGAATATCCCTTTGGACAGTTGAGCTGAGCTGTCCTGGCTGTCTCCTCCCAGCTCTGTGTGCACTGCCAGCTCACTCACTGGTGGGGCAGTCTGAGGAGTCACTTTCTGCAAGCACTGCTCAGTGATCCCAACAGCATCCCTGGATGTACTGGCAGTTTCCAGCACAAATCCAAAACACAGCCCCATGCAAACTACTGCCAATAAAATGAGCTCTGTCCAGTCAAAACCAGCACAATAAATTACTCAGAATACCCTATCTGTGGTTATATTTGTCTGTAGATCTTTGTCTATGTTTTGGCATATCTTTTCATATAAGAGAATTCTTTTCTTATACAGATATATTACCATATCTGTATAAAAAAAAGAGTATCATTACCAGAATATTTACCATATTCTCTAACTATTTTCAGAAATCAAAGACATCACAGTCGAACTAACTGTATTCCAAGAAGAATTTAATCATACTCTTGGGCTTAGCTTTGCCACCATTTAAGTGGAGTTGGTACAGCAATAAAAAAAGAGGAGAGAAAAAAATTAAGGCACCTTGCTGAGTTGGCACAATATATTAAGATGCTTTTTATTATGGACATAACTCCTTATGAAGTCCTTATCTACATTTGCAGATCCATGACTAAAGCATGATGGAATGCAGATGATATAAATCTAAAAGAAAATTAAAATCTGTTTATAAATATCTATTATTTTTGTTTCCAGACTGTTTAATGTTAATTCATCCAGTAACTAATTAATTTAAAATGAAATTATAATAAAGAAAAGTGACAAGATTTCACCCAAGTCCTTAAAAATACTGTTATTTTCTGGGAAGAGCTTTCTTTTTTTTTTTAAGGGAAGTTTTGCATATATTTTTTTCTAGCTTCTGAGTTTCTCCTAATTGAGGTATTTCTGATTTCTGGTGCAAAAATGAATCCAAGAAGTATAAAACTCAGAGGCCTTGAACAGGACTGGATAAAACCTAGCAGGAGGAATATGAGGAGGCACTTAGTAAGTGAAATGCTTCATTTACTTAAACGTAGGAAGAGTTCCCAAACCTCCTGGTAATTCATCCTTGGGTAGTTCCATCTTCCTCTGCTGTAAGACAGAATATACATTCAGTATTCACTTCAATTGTCCATCTAGTTATTTACATACCACCAAGAATACATATGTGTGGACATATAAAAAATAATATATAAGGTATTAATATCAAGATGTCCTTATAATTAACCTCCTAAATTATAAGGAGATCAAGATCTTCTTGTAATTTACCTCATGCCACTCAGCCATGGGTTCTTCAGGTGCCACCACTGCCCACCCTGTCTGAGCTCAGCCCTGGGAACGCTGCAGCAGAAGGAGCTGGCAGGAGGAAACACAAAGTTTAGGAGGAGGAAAGTGTCAACCTCATTATTTACTCTGCCATTTTTACCTTGTGAACCATCCTTGTCATCCTAATGAAAGCATTAAAATGGTGCATGGAGAAATCATTTTAACTTCCCTCTGCCTGATTTTGCCCAGAGAGGGTTGTGGTATCACCTTTAAAGACGAGGGAAACATTAAAAGAGTGATAAGAACATCAGAATAAAGGGGGAGGTACTGGGTATGACTTTTTTATATGATTTTGTTAACATATAATTGGTGAAGTCTTTGCACACTCATCATTCAATTTGGACTATTAGGGTTGTTACAGTTCATTGGAATAACAGTAAAATCTTTAACTCTACCCACATTTCCTGTTGTGAATATTCCAGTTCAGTGTACCTAGAATTCTAAAAATTTTTTTAAAAGCAGTTTTGTAGTTAGAAAACCTTGGATTTATCTCTTACACAGTGCAAATTGCAAGAATATTATCAATTTAATGATGCCAAAGTGCTCTATGTTAAGAGTTCCAGTGAAAGCTCTGAGGGTTGCCTGCAGCACTGAAACTTTGGGGAGGATAGATGCTGTTCCTCTGTGAAGGAGTTTGCTTTGGCCCATTAAAATAGGTGTGAGAAACATTGTCAGGAGAACAAAAATCAAAGCAGCATTCCAGCTACAATTCTGGACTTTGTGCTTTGATGCTGAAGAAATAAGGTTAGTGTTACCACAAATCAAAGGTACTTAATTAACTCCTGCTTTTTATGAGGTTGCTGAGGAAAATTTTACAATATATAGTTTTAAAAGTCATTAGCTTTGTGACCTTAACATTAATGTGTCGATACACAATTCAAATTGCATTAGTGAGCTGAGTGAACCCCACTGTGGAAGTTTATCCTATCTCCCCCCTTCCCCAAAAAGTCATTATAAAAGAACACATGAAGGCAAGTAGGCTTCATGCAAAAGTAAGTTTACCTCTGATTTATACCACACTTTTAATGCCTCCTTCATGCCATAAAAAAGCATTTGATACAAATTGGTTCAGGCTAGTGTTTCTGGAACACAACAGTACATCTAAAGAGGAGATAATGCAGCCATGGGGAATTACCTTTCATTTATGAGTGTAAACTCTTAAGAATAGAGCCACTATATTCAAGAGTTTCAAAGGAAATCATTTGATAGCAGTGTGCCTTTTTATTGAAATATTCCCATAGAAGTACTAATTTTGCAACTTAAATGACCTGCCAGCAGCACTGCAAGGAAAAAATAATTATAAGAAAAAATTATTATAATAATGATAGACACACACCTGTTATTTTACACTGCCAGGCAACCAGTTTCATTAAAACAAAAGAAAAGCATCACCAGTGGGAAAGAGATGCAAATAAACATGGTGTGTTGATGACTTGAGGCTTGATGATGCATTTGTAGGGTTAGAGCTCTTTATCATGGAAGGGAATGAGTAATTTGGCTAATGCATAGAGGATTTCAGTATGCTGTGTTCAACTGCTCATGTGCTTTGAATACCTATGTGCCCAAGAAATGTGATTCCTTTGATCATTTTAGCCAGATCTTACAGTCTGGATGAGAATTTTCCATTATTTTCAAAATTTACTCTAACTTCAATACAACAGCTTTCTGTTAAGAGATGAATGTACAATGTTGGCAACTCAAAATCTTTCACCTTGATATCAGATTTAGAAAGGGCAAGAAGGCAGTAATCAAAGGAGTAGAAATACATAAATACACATTGTGAAGTCTGCCCTTGTTATTTCAGTGTGTACATTGGGAAAGAAGAGATATGTCATGTTCTGGTAAATATGTTTTCTAATCTGTTAGATTTGTTTTGGCAAGGCAGGGAACAATAAATACTTGTACTGAAGAGAGAGACAACATCATACAGGGAGAAGCTGTTTTCCTTTTGTGAGAATAACCACATGAGTACATTTTTACTTGTCTTCACCCTACCCATATACTATTTTTCCCCAATTCTTTTAGCGTGTCAATAATCTTTAAAGCATTTAAAAAGTTGTTCTAGCATATAGTTTTTGAAAAAAAACTCAAAGTTTTTAAATATATTGTGGTCAAGTGCTAAAACTAGTGCTGATGCCAATTGCAAAGAAGTCAACACAGCGTCCAAGAAATAGAGCAGTGTGGATTACAGAAGATGAGACATGTGATGTACTTTTATAATCTTGACCTCCCATGACTATTCAGATATTAGGAGCCATTTCTTGATTAATAATTTCAATAAATGAAGGAAGGGAATACCAGACTATCAGAGAATAAATACAACCACACGTTTTATATCAAAGTCTACTGGAGTCCTTTTCTAACTATTCCTTTAAGAACTTCTTTCAATGAACATTAACTAAAGTTAATGGTATAACTCCTAATATGATGGAAACAGCTAAAAACCACTTTGTATAATTTCAAATTTATAGAATAAAGGTGAAAAAGAGATGAAGATTATTATAAAATAAATAACTATCCTCCACTGTTAAATGTTCACAAGCATACCAGTTCTCTGCAGACCAGTTCTTGTAAGTCTGTGTTCTGGGAAAACCAAACTCAAGAAAAGGTTTCATTAACTGCTCTTAATTCCTCCCCATGGGAGGATTTGTGCTGCACACCACCCATGGATCAGCCTGAAATGGTTCTCAATCACAAAGTGACAACTCTACAGCCACAGCCTCAGGACACTAATCAGATTTCATGTCTTATCACACTTATTACTTGATTTGCTAATCTGAAACCAACCACTTAAATTCTTGACTAAGCACTCAGCTCTTCTCCACACACTCCTCCTGAGCCTGGGTTTTTGCTTCTGGCTTAGTCAAGCTATTTTCTCCACCTTGCTTCTCTGACATCTGACATCTTATCATAGCAAAGTTTCCATGGCAGCCAGTATAAGGCACAATTGAGCCTTGCCATTATATTTGATGGGCTTTTTCTTTGGAGCTTCGATCCAGACTGCAATATCATTTGTCAGGAAACTAACCAAGAGATCAAAAAGAGTTTTGGGCATTTGGAATAGATTTGTGCTTTAGCTGTCCCCCTCAATCAACAGGAAAAAAACTTTAAAAAACCCACCACCAAACAAAACACAAACAAAACACCCAAGCAAACAAACAACCTCTAAAACATATAGCAAACTGAGTGATTCCTACAGACAGCTCTAAAATTTTTATTTACAAACAACACACCAGTATATTAATTTTTCTGGCGCTATGGGTTTTTAAGAAAAAAATAATTTCATCTGAAGTCGTGGAAGTTATAAACCTAAGATGCTAAGCCATTTTTATGAGTCTGTAGCTGACAAAGTGAAGAAAAAAAAAAGAATAAAAGAGGCAATACATCTGAAACACAATCACTCTGCATAATACTGAAGGGAGGAAGGTATCTCCTGCTGTGATAAGTATCACCCTCCAATAAATACAAAACATAACTCCCCAAACAAAACCTCACAAACTGATTCTCTACTTTGACAAAATCTTCTTGTTCATGGATACAACAATTTGCTTAGAATAATGAAGTAAATGGCTAATATGAAATCTATTCTGTAAAAGGTCTTTGACACCTGGATGGTTTTGTTACCATCACATTAATGTACAGAATGCTGTACATACCACTGGGCATGTATAAAAACAGCTGTGAGGTTCTTTCCTCTCTTCCCTACATTAAAAAAAAAAAAATCCTCCAACTCACAGCTTGATCACAAAAATTGGCAAGGCAGAGAAGGTAGTCAAGAAAGACTGGATCCATTAAAATAAAAAGAAAACACTGGTATAAAGATGAGACTTATTTCCTCATCTGCCTGCATGTCATTCCTCCTAGTCTCACAAAAGCATTTCGTCCACAAATTACCCTCAAGTTTATTACCCATACAAAGTTTTCTTATTGTTCATCTCAACAATTCATCTGCTGCATGACTATACTAAACTAAGATATAATTAGTGATGAGTCTTATGCCACAGGAATCAAATTTACTCAAAAAATCTATTTCCCTGAAGCAAAAATCACAGAACCAACCACAGAATTTTTAAGGTGGGAAGTGAGCCCTGAAACTCCTGCTCAAGCAGGGAGTTTTAGAGTTTGCTACTCATAATTGTGTTCAGATGCCTTTTGAATATCTTCAAAGGAGGAGACCCCACACCCTCTCTGGGCAATCTGTTCCAATGGTCTGTCACACTCAAAATAAACTTCTTCCTCATTTTGAGGTGGATCTTTCCATGTTCAAGTTTTTACCCATTGCTTCTCATTCTCCTGTTGCTGGGCACCACTGAGCAGAGCCTGGCTCCACCTCTTGGCACCTCCCTTCAGATCTTACAGACATTAAATACCCTCTCAGTCACCTTTTCTTGAGGCTCAGCCATTCCTTTTAACTGAATTGCTCCAGTCCCTTAATCATGTTCATAGTCCTCCACTAGACTTGATCCAGGATCTCCATGTCTCTCTTCTAGTGAGGAGCCCAGAACTGGACCTATATAAGGGAATCCTATGGAATAAATCTGTGCACACTCTCTGCAAGCTGCAGAGAATACACCACTATTCAAGGTTTGAACAAAAAAGGAAGTTAAGCTGACACTGTTGCCTTCAGCTTTTTCCCTTCTTTGAATATCAATAAGTACACTCCTAGAGTCTCATTACTCCCTTGGCAGGGCTTCCACTACCATTTACACATGAATAATTTCTTTTTTATAGACCCAATATTGTTTTGTTCAAAACACATTTATCATTACGGAATGTGATACAGTAGGAGCAAACTGCAAGCGCTTCTCATCAAAGCTGTCTTTGCAAAACAACTGCACATGAAAAACAGCCAGGATGTGAACCTGAAAAGGCTTGTTTTACAATTCACTGCAGTTGTCAGGGGCTTGTCCAGGACAAACTTACTTCCTCACGTGGTTGAGTACCGAGTACACAGAGTATTGTGAGGAAATACTGAAGGTTTAGGTTGAACTAATATCTGAAACTGAGATAAAATTACCCCTAATTTAAGTGTACTATGAGCAGCATTTAATAGATCTTATTTAATAAGAGACAAAGTATTCTTTTACATAAATCATAACTTTTGAGGTGGTTTATAAACAACTTTCCAGTTGCATACTTGCACTTTTGCGGAGGACACACATCCATCCATACTTTAGCACAACTTTTTGACAGGGCAGATCTCAATGTGGATGCAACCTTTTAGCTCAAAATAAGCTCACACCGGTGCAAGTCTCCCAAATGGGTAAAAGGAAAATGAAAATGGTAGCAGTGTCCCAAAGGAACAGATACAGATATCCTGCATACATCCTTGCATGCAACACTATGTTCCCTGGTTTCTGATGAAAGCAATTCTGAAAACGCTGTAGAATGTTAGGCAAAGAGATTAACCACAGCTTCAGTGTGGTTGAAGTACTGGTGAAAATGTTTTACAAGCTAGAAGAGCCACTATTTTTCCTCATTTGGCCTCTGGCATGTGAAAACTGACAGGGAGCAGCATTCTGCAGGAATGCTCCTCAGCAGCTTGGAGAAGAAGTACATGCTGCAGGTGGCACTTCCAAGAGCAGAGCCATAGGCTGTCACCATGATATTTCATGAAAACTCCCTTCACCAGGATTTTTCTCCTAAGAAGCTGAGAAGCCTCAGAAAAGAAATGTAAACAATAATTGTCTGATTGCTTAGAATGTGGTCTGGAGGTTGCTTACCAACAGGTGCATATTTGATTGGTTCCATGTAAATTGTTTTTACTTAATGACCAATCCCTGTATCAGCTGTATCAGACTCTCTGGTCAGTCATGAGTTTTTATTATGCATTCTTGTCTAGCCTTCTGATGTATCCTTTCTTCTATTCTTTACTATAGTTTTAATATATAATTTTCTTTTAATATAATATCACAATATAATAAATCAACCTTCTGAGAACATGGAGTCAAATTCTCATCTCTCACCTCATCCTGGGGACACAACAACACAGCAACAAGCTGTGACAGTGTTCACAGGGGTCTCAGGTTGAGGGAAGAGACAAGGATCTGACTCCATGTTTCAGAAGGCTTGATTTATTATTTT
>JAWWMS010000001.1:12006466-12029403 GCA_035048045.1 Chlorospingus semifuscus
ACATTTTGTTCCTGAGGCCTCTCAGCTTCTCAGGAGGAAAAATCTTAAGGAAAGGATTTTTCATAAAAGATGTCTGCGACAACAAGCTGCTCAGCCCACCCAGCCACCCACCCATCCTCACCTTACCCCAGCACAGTCTGGCTGTTGTTCAAATGCTGAACAAGGAGTGTGCCAAGAAATGTCCAGGCTCTGCTTGGTGGTGCCGCACAAGAGGACAAGAGGCAATGGGAGAAATGGATGCACAAGAAGTTCCACCTGAGCATGAGGGAAAAATTTCTTCACTGTGCAGTGACAGAGTGACTGGAACAGATCACACAGAGAGGGTGAGGAGTCTCCCTCACTGGAGATATTCCAGAACAGAAGCAATCCTGTGCTATGTGCTCTGGGATGACCCTGCTTGAGCAGGGATGTTGGACAAGATGACCCATTGTTGTCCCCTCCAACCTGACCCACTCTGTGGGGATTCTGTGAAATTATGATTATTCTTACATCAAATTCTTTACATGCCAGCAAGACCTTGTCCCTCACTTTGTTTTGATTTTTTTATCAATTATCAGCCCAAGTGGAATAATCAAAAGTAGTAGGAAGCATAGAAACTGCATGAGAAAGGAAAAAATAAAGAATTTATTAACAAACAACCTACATACACAAACCTATGAAGCACTTTTTCTCAGATCGTGCTTGTTCCAGAACTCCAAGTTCCTAGAAGACAACTACTTATTTTTGAATTTCCTTGGTTATCAGAAATAGCTAGTTGACAAAGTGTTTTAAAATTCTCAATTTCCTGGCATCAGGTGTTAGCGGTGACATCCAGAGCTGCCATTACACTTCATATTGAGCTGTCCTTTCTCCACAGGTGACCAAAGCTTCCAACAGAGAGGCGCTAATCGTGATAAAGAAAACACAGCACAAAGAAATCCCATCCAAAACCTGACGGTAATGCTGAGTGATGCTCCAGCCATACCCAGAAGAACCAGTCTACATATTGGAGAGAAAGAACATGAACAATTTTGATCCAGTCCAATGCATAAATAAATCAGTCTTGGGTCAGGCTCCTAACCTGACCAAAGGAACAGAGTGCCCAGGACCACCAGTGTTTGCAAAATGTGGTGTTTATTAACCTTATGTGAATGGTGTGCATACAAAAAAACTTGTAGTTTGGACAGTGAAAATGAGATATTATTTTCAGTTCACATTAAGAGCATTTACTATAACCCTGTTTCTCATTATTTCTGTTTTCATTTCCCCCACATGTATCCATCTCAACCTGAAATTTGTTCAGTTCATGCAGTTGAAAGCTTTCCTTCCTAAACAACAACTTCTGCAGTGTTCATACACACCAATGGATCTTCACAGACAGCCTTTTGTTCAGTTCAAGTCTTTAAAGAAATGTTCACAAGCCAGAACTCTGTCACAAAGGCTTTGTGAAGCAGCCACAGAGAAGAGAACACCCAGTTTTTGAATCTTGTAAAAGTTCAGATTTATTTAAAGTGGAGTGGGGCAGGCAGAGCACCAGATCCCTGGGGATGTTTGAATTCAGCTATTCAAGTTCTAGATAATTAGAATATCTCACTTCAAAGGCTCAGTAATGTATTCTCAATACCATTGTAATATAACACAGTACTTAAAAACCAAATCCAATTGCAATCTTGCAAAACAAGATGAAAAATAACTCATAGAAATTCCATACAAAATCAGTTTGAAATTGATGTCACAGTGATTCCTTCCTTCGCATTAAGGCTAAAGCTGGGAATCTTCTATATCTTAATTCTGAGAAAAACTAAGTTACAGGACTTGAACACCTAAACAAGTTACTTTGATGCAGGCTTAATTAGCCTGTTTCAATATAGAGGAATCAGGTCTGTAAATTTCTGATAAGTCTATAATAAAAACGTATCAAGTTTAGGTTTACAGCAGCCTTTTTTTTTTTATGTAAGAAAAGGATCAGAAGGGCAAGAAAGTCTGAGAAGCAGAACATCTTCCCATGTAGATATGATCATCCATAAACATTGTCAGCCGCCTCAAAGAATTGCTAACTCTGATACGTAGAAGCCAAGGTAATACCGACAGCTGAATAATCCTCCACTTTTTATTTTGGAAAAGCCAGCCCAAAATAGATAATTCCTGGGAGGAACAGGCAGTTGACTTTAATCAAGACCAAGAAACAAAACAAGAAAATTAGCAAATGAAGAAAGATGTATCAAAAAAGGTGGATTAAAACAGTTTCATGAGTTTTATCACCCATGTAAAGGCTATGTAAAATCTTACATGTGCAAGAAATAAAGAATTGCCCACCTGTAATGAGAACACAAAGACTGGAGGTGCAGGGCATCCACAGAAAAGCATTCCTGCTTTAAGCTTGATATTGTCATAATCACCATCTGTATCCCCCTGTTGACAGTAAATTGGATGCAGAAAATAAGCAAAAATGCTCTTTCAAAAAATTGTAATTTTGTTAGAGCTTCGTCATTCGTTCCTTCATCCACTGAGGAGTATTTTCTGATAAAAATTATAAGTATCAAAAACTTACAATCCAATACTAAAAAAAAATTACTAACATTAAAGTATTATAAAGAGGAAACCAACATTAAAAAAATAGAATTGCAATCTCCAAGTAAAAACTAAGATTTTATACCTATATTTTGGTTTCTCATTTTGTTGAGAAAACCAGGGTATTTAGTTCCTAATTCACCACATGTAAAAGAAAATATATACACATATATGGATTTCATAACTCCTGGGCCAGATTGGAAATGAGACCTTTGATTTCATCTAGAGTGAACATTTATTTCTGGGTGATCTGTAAAAGACTTCCAAATGCATAATTTTAGCAAAGTAAGTATGAGAATTCAGTCACAACAGCTGCATTTCCTGATGCAAATTTGTGTACATTGTGTTAATTACTTATTAGCAGGGGTTGAAGTGCTGTGAGACAAATCCCTGTTTGTCTGCCCTTTATCAACCTCTTGTTCAACAAAGCCATTTTTCCTGTGAGGCTGCAAATCCACTCCTCATTTTGGTCGCCTCGCAAAGAAGGGAATTGATATTTTAAAATCCATTTTTAGGCTAGTCCTTTAAAAATGTATGACAAGGTTTGTATAGAAAGATTGTTTTAAAGGCCAGACCAGTGATGGAAACCACGGCTTGGTGACTTGTGGAAGTGGGTAGGATGCAAGGTTTGCACACAAGCTCAGCTCCCCCAGCTCTCTACCAACAAAGATCTACCCAGACAAACCACACCAGATCTTCACCTGAAACTGGAAGGATAGGAAGGATATCCAATGCTCCTCATTAATTTCCTTCCACTTGTGGTTTTGAATCATTTGCCAAGCCCCTGATTTCCAGGACTGGGAGGACTGACAGACTGCTCTTCTTGCAGCCTGAAGAACTTCATTCTTACCAAGAAGAGCAAAGTGCTCCCAAATCCACAGGTGTGTTTTCCTATCAACTGTGCACATTGGCTGAAGATTCACAGGCAGTGCATACAGGAGACAAGTTGACTATTTTATTTCTCTTCATCTTTTCTGTTAAAATGGTGATATGATATGATGATTCAAAGACTAATTGGAGCCTTAAAATCTTTGAAAGCTGGCCACGTTGAAGACTCTTCACTTAATATTACTCACTATTAAATTGGGAGTAATTATTTTTAAAATGTAGAAACCATGAAATCACTTCAAGATGTCTTAGGAAGCTTAAATTCCCTTACTAGGCAAATGATCAAGAGTTTGCTATTTTTTTTTCAAATAAAAATGATTATGTAACACATTTAGGTATTCTAAGATGATTAAGTGAAGGAATGGCCTATGTTGCACAACATATCCTCATGCTGAGACAGATTTTAATGCAAAGAATTTAAAAGTTCAACAAAAAATAACATTGAAAAAAATAATAAATTAATTCCTCCTAGAGAGGTAATGGGGGTGGTTGGGGTAAATCACTATACTATGATTAGCCATGAAATTAAATATCCTCTTTTATTGTTTTTATTAGTTTTGAAACTTTCCATTGAAGATAGAAACTGTAATAGACACCTCTTTCTTGTGAGAAAATTTACTGTAAGGGCTCTTTTTAAATCCAGAATTATGATGATACTTACCAAACACTGCAGTGTTGGAAAATATTTCAGCTATCTGATGGAATGAACCAGTGCCACATTGCCTTAATTTCCTAGAAATCACAGTTCTGAACTGCAATTATATTACGTGGCCAGATTAATTAAATTACTTAGGAATTATAAACACACTAAACTGTTTATTAGATTAGGTTTATAAGCCTGGATCATTAGGGAAACAATTCAGATGACATTTTTATTAGCTAATAATGCAAACATTACTGACATTTTGAAAAGGATATGTTAGGTTGTTTTAACTGAATTTACTACATTTTTGTCATTCTGATTGAGTTAGTTTTTGCTCTGAATATTCTGAATCACTTACCATCATGATTACCCATTGTGATAACTGACACAGGTTTTTTTGGTGGTGGTTTTAATTTCACCCAAGAAGAAATGCACTGAAGGCAAAAATAAGATTAAAATTAGAAAAGCAATACATCACCAAGATTTATTTCCTAAAAAAAAGCCTCAAGTGGGCCAATGAATGAAGCAACTAAACACATTACTGAATTAAGCAGTTCATTCCTTATATCTTCTTGTAGCTCTTTGTTCACAGAAATGTATGTTTTCAGATTAATACAATGAAACCAAAGCATATTAAAAACCCCAAACAAACCCATAAAGAATCACTTACAAAGCACATTTTACTTCTGGAATAAGTACAAAACTATATAAAAAACTGTAGAACAAGTCAAGCACTTAGTCTTCCAGAAATTAAGTATTTCATATTATATTGAAGCTAAAACAACAGAATATTAAACCCATTCTTTTTCTGAGTTTGTATTCAATTCTTTAGTGCAAGGCCACAGAGCACACATGACAATGTTTTCAAAGTTCTGGAAATCACTGAGTGGAAATTAGAAGTAAAATAAATTATGGTATTTCTTCTGTGATCTTTTCAGTCTGACATTTAGAAAATGTGACACATATATGCAAGATAAATCTGAAACAGGAATGCCATGCAAACGGTGCCAAGACATCTTTTTGTTCATCTAAGCTCCAGGAACCTCTTATTTCTTATTTCAGTTTTTTCTCAAAAAAGTTACCACCACCAGATGTTGTTGATATCAAATTAGAAGCAACATCAAAAATAAATATAAATATTGTTTTTAAATAAGGAAAAGGTTTCCAATCATACAGGGAAACTAAGAGATGCTCAGCCAGGCTGAACATGAGCCAGTCTGTGCCAAGGTGGCCACTGGCACCTGGCCTGTGTCAGCAGTAACGTGGCAGCAGGGCCAGGGAAGGGAAAATCCTGCTCTGCTGGCCACTGGTGAGACCACAGCTCAAATCCTGTGCCCAGTTTTGGGAGCCTCACTGCAAGAAAGACCTGGAGGGAAAGAGCTGGGGAAGGGTCTGGAGCACAAGTCTGATGAGAGAGGAGCAGCTGAGGGAGCTGGGGGTGTTTGATCTGGAGAAAAGGAGGCTTGGGGTGGCTTTATTCTCTTCATCTCCCTGAGAGGAGGATGGAGACAGGCGAGGGGCAGGCTCTGCTCCCAGGTAACCAGCGACAGAACAAAGAGAAATGGGCTCTAATTGTGCCAAGGGATGTTCAAGCTGGACATTGGAAAGGATTTCTTCATGGAGACAGGTTTCAAAGTTTGTGACAGGCTGCCCAGGGAGGTGTTGAAGACACCATTCCTGGAGGGATTCAAGAAACAATTGGATGTGGCACTTGGTGCCATAGTCTGGTTGACATGGTGGTGATAGAGAAAAGGTTGAATTCTATCTTGGATGTCTTTCCCAGCCTAAATGGTTCTGTTATCACATGTGGCACTAGTCTGAATTTCAGAAGTGCCAGCTTTCCAAGTCAGATTTCCAATCTAGACACTTCACAAACACCTAAAGCTGTGTCCTTATTGGTCTATTTGACAAAATTAGAGCAAGTCTCCTGTGACTGCTGAGATCATGAATTTAACTAGAAATATTAAAAAACAAATAAAAAAAAATAACATCAGGTCAGAACCATTTATATCTATTTTATTTCTGAACAAAAGGATCACATGAAGTCTACCATGATTTTGTCTCTTGTCCTTGCATTTCTGTGCCCTTACTTGGTTAACTTGGTTAATACAGTGAAACCTGCAGCCTTTTCAGACTGATTCCCTTTTCAGCAGAAATAGTAATGTGTCCCAGCCCCATGAGGGTGCTATAGAGAACATACCTTAAAAACACAATAATACCATACATTCATGTTAGATAGAAAAGTGAATTTTAAAGAAATCATTCTCCCTGTACCTGAGAAAACCAAAAAAATAAAAACCAAAAGCAAAACTAAATTTTGTACTTCGGGTCGACATTTTCTAAAGTTTTAAAAGCAGACCACCTTGAAGACGGCTCACTTCATATTACTCACTATTAAATTGGGAGTAATTATTTTTAAAATGTAGAAATCATGAAATCACTTCAAGATGTCTTAGCAAGCTTAAATTCTCTTACTAGGCAAATGATATTGCAAATATCTGTCTATGTCTCCAAACAGGCAAATTGAAAAATCTTTAAAGTTTAAGCTTTAAAAAGCTTATACCAACAGAAGGTCCAAAGTCAGTTATTTTCTTTTATTTTGAGTTTGTGAGGAAAAAGAAAAGAAAAAAGAAAAAAAAAGAAAAAGAGGGACAAGAGAGTAGTCACAGACTTATTAAAAGCAGTAAATATCAGACTGTTCATAGAACCCTGCCAGGTCTTTACAACTTTTGAGTGGGGTGACCAAGCTTATTCTACTCATGTGTGAATGCCCAACAAACCAATTCTAAAAACTGTAATGAGTCACTGAGAAGAGGAATAGTGAACATTTTTAAGAGATTTGAACAAGGACAGAGAAAAGGAGTCTAGACAACCTCTTTTTATTAAACATTATTATTCAGTAGTACTTCAAGGTCAGAAAGCAGCATGTACTCCTCTGTGTCATGTATTATAAATAACAAACTTTCTGAAAACAAACAACAACAAAAAAATTCATCTAAAAGACCCAAGAAAGTAACCATGTGCAGGTTTTTTGGTTTGCAAAGGCCAAGGGGAAAAAAACAACAAAATAACCCAGTAACAACTCAAGAACAATTTAAGAATCCCTGTTACTATTTAAAATGGAGTTTTGTAGCAGTTCTCTGTAAATGATTATCATATTTTGAAATGCACTAAGTACTGCTGTGTGTTGCTCTCCTCTTTTCCTATGACAAAAGCTGAAAAAGCTCAGATCAGCTCAGGCAGAAGATGCCACAGATCCAAGTAAACACCACTCACTCCAAGCCTACAGCTGCCCAGTGCCTCTGTTATTCCTCATGTTTCATCATGGGCAACTCAGCCCCTGGAAACTGCTTGTGAAGAGCTTAGGACACACTTAAGAAGCAGTGAATATAGGTCATCCAGGACTAGTTCCACTGATGTTGCAGCTATAAACACTGACGAAAATCCCTGTAAGATTTCCTGCAGCAAGCCAGGAATGAACTCCAGACCAAACAAGGACAAAACCCCAGCTCCTAACATAAATCAACCCTACAATTTCAGCCATGTGGGAATAAAAGGTCGGGTGAGTATAAAATACTGGTGTGGGAAGTGTCTCATCAGTCAAAGAACAGGAATTGTTATGGTTATAGAAAAGAAAATTGTGATTTGTTTAAGTATCATCCTTAAGAGTTGAGATAATATTTCTCCTTAGCTAGATGAGTTTCCTTTCTCTATTTTGTAACATTAACTACCATCTTATGTGAACTATAGATCTCCACTAAATTACTCACAAAAGAAGTAGGTGGCAGACCCCATCAAACCCAAGCCACTGGGTTTGTCAGACCCTTTAGAAAAAAATAGGTTTGTTTTGAAATTCTTGAGAAGAAAGAAATCCCATGCAGTGGGAAAACCATGCATCCTATGGCAGACTGGTATCACCAACTGCAGAAACAGCTGAGGAAGGATCATATAGAAAGAAATGGAAATATTTAAGAGAAGGTACATTTTAAGTCAAATAGAATCCTTGTGAACTCCTGAGGAAAGCTACACAACAGATCCTGTCTCTTTCACTTGCTGGAATCTCAACTGAGCATTTTTTGACAGATTAATCATTGCCCTGGTAGGCACATTTGCTGGTGAAGAGAAATCTGAGTGGGAATGAAATATTATCTTGAAGAGGACAGGGCAAAAAGACTGCAGCAAGGGTTAAAAACCTTTTCCAAGAGTGTCAACAGGTGGTACCTTTGAACAAGAGACATGGGGCAGAGGGGAAGCAGTGCACAATGTGAGGAACCACAAAGAAATATTTTTGTCCACTTGAAGGATTATTTCAACCATCACAGGATGACCCTATTGGCCAGCCCTCATCAGTACTCTTAAAACAAGAAAACTGTAGCACCATTGTTCTGCTGAGTTACTAAAGTTATTGTCATTTATTATTAAAGGGAACAAAAAACAAAAAGAAGGGGAAAAAGAAAAGAAGCAAACCTGATAAGGAGGTTGGGAAAAATGAAAGTGCCTGAGTCTGTTCATTAAGGCACATTCTGGTGAATGATATAATGCCATTGCTGGCAATGGGCATTCAGTCACTCACTGATCAATATCAAATAGTTGTGTCAGAGTCTTTCAATCAAACATTTAAAGGGCTTGGGGGAAAAGAGCTGCCACCTTTTAGAGATAAATGATGCTGCTATCACTATGGCAACCAAAGCCATCTGTCATGCATGACACGGAGGATTGTTCCTGACTATCCCACCAAGCCTATTGCCACAGCATTAGATCACAGTTTTTGTCTTTATTTGTCAAGAAACGGTCAGGCAAACCAGAAGGGTGCACCTAAATTGTACAATAGGGCTTAGAATGGCAACACAGAGCAATAACCACTCACATCAGCCCAGTGACAGGTCATTTCCTAGTTGGAAATGCTAACAAGAAGTCAGTAATTCCACAGTAAATAATGCTACCCAGTACCATTAACTAAGTCCATGGCAATGCAGCATATCTGACAGCAGCAAAATTTGAAATACAAGGGGTAGGAGCATAAAGAGAATAAAATAAATAAATAAAAAAAAACATTTCCAGTCTGTTTATGGTGAAAATATTTATCACAGACATTAATTTCCAAATTAATGAAAGGAAATTTCATGAAAATATTTATCACAAATTAATGAAAATATTTATCACAGATGTCAATTTTCCAAATAAAATAATGACAAGACCCAAATACTCCTTTAAGTACATGGCCTGTCATCTCACACGGTAGGGACAATTTCTCCTATTTTAAAATTATTTTTTACCTCTAATGTAATGAAATGGCTTACAGAGTAAGAACAGCACCCAGGCAGGTCACAAAAGGAAGCTGTAATGAGTGTCTACTTGCAGCAGAGCCCACTTGGCCTCTGAGTTTTGGCAGCCTGAAGTTTTAAGTATTAGAAACTATCATTCCACTAAGATATTTCCTGGAACTATGAGTTAGGAGGGAGAGATGTGTTGACTGTGGCAAGCTGTTTTTTCATGTACTGAAACTTCTAACTAAAATTCTTTCCCAATATAAATTAAGCGAGTCAGAGTCATACCATAGAGAAACATGGAGAATTTATTTACACAAAGTTATTTGGGTGGACACACTTGGTGTGTCTAAAACACATATCTAGTAATCTATCAGTTTTGAGGTAGCAGTTGTTACACTGTCTGGATTCCTTCAGAAGAGCCAACTGGTTGATTTTCAAGAAGATTTTTACATTTGAATTGTTTGTAGTCCAAGCTGTGATATCACAAATATTATATAAACCATAAGAACTCCTGCTAACATTTATTACACAAGGCAAACAGCACATTAGATGAAACAAGCTATCAGTTGTAACTTTGACATAGCTCAAACTTGTTTAAGTATTCAGTGCTTCCCCAAGCCATTACCCCTCACTTCCTCCTAAGCAGCAAAAGCAAATCCTCTTGGCTTGTTTGTCAGAGTTAAAAAAAATTAAAAAAATTCAAACTGAGGCTTCTCAGAGGGTAAATTATCACATGCTGTTGCATTAATTAAGGGGCAAAGATTCCTCAAATGTTTTTTAGGTCTGGGTGGCTTGGAAGCACAAAAGGCCCTTCAGGCAGCTCTTTCAACACTTATCTCCCTCTCTCACCATGCCACTATATCCTCTATCACATAAATGCTCCTTTTCCTGCCTGTAGTGGATTAAAAACTTATCTCTGTTGAACAATGGTATAAGATTTCTCAAGCAGCCTAACATCTCTCCTCGCCCCCTTCCCCAAGCACAAAGACAGGCAAACATTTGTTTCTATGGATTTAGAGGGTGGTGATGTAGCTGGTCATCATCTACTAACACAGAAAATGAGTGGAAAGTTTGGGGTTTGAAGTAAACAGTAAAAAACTGCAAGTGCTTTAAGCAGCTGACACTGCAGAGGTTTTAGAGGTGGAGAGAGTCAAGGCAGTACAGGATCAGCGTGCAGTGGCAATAACTGAGACAGAAAAGAGAACACTTTGCTTTCTACTCCCATTTTTATCAAATTTCCAGTTAGTATTTCAAAAATGTCCTTATTTTTTTGTAACATTTGTTTAATGTGAAAACATCATGTTTCCTCCCTACTTGCCTCCAAAAGTAACCAACCTGCTTCTCCAGTGCTTCAAAATGAAACAATGGATTTTGAGGTATTTCTTAAGAAAAAACTAATTTCATTTTCATAACATTTAGTATCTACATTGTCACTAGCCAAGAAGATTGTCATTTGTGAATGACTTCACTCAGAGGCATGGAGTCCTGCCTGTTCTTTGGCTGCTCTTTTCCTTAGGTCTCAACACAGAGTTTATTTGTGTATCTTGGGGAAATATTAGTTTATAAGCTTAGAAATTATACGACATGACTTAATAGAAATCCTTTCAGCTTCATAAGAAATCTGCTTTATAAAACAAAACACAGAGCTGTAAAACCTGAGTGTTTTTTCCCTCATTCATCATAATAGAAAAAGAGATTCAAATCACATTTGGTTTAAGAAAACCCAAACCTTTGCATACCACAGGTATTTTAGGACTGACATTTAAAAGAAGCCTGCTGATATTCTTACTTTCCTATTTCCTTCTTTACTTTCATATCAGAAAAAAAAAAAAAGAAAAAAAAGGGATCTTTTCCTAATTTAGATCCCAGCACAAAGGGAATCTCAGTCTTTTCAATAACAACCAAGGTGTTTGGCATCTCACGAGACAAGATTTTTTATCTCTTATTCCACTATTTACTTTTTTAGTGATACTGGCTAGGGAAAAGAAATCAGCAGAGACTTAATTCCACCAAACAGGAGTAAGCACCCATTCTGAAACTCTCCTCACTGCAAATACAGCAGGACAGGGTCAACATTAATCACACCATCTCACAGTAAAACATAGCTCTAATCCAAAACGCTTTCACTGTAACAGATAAACCAAAACTAGGATAAGCAAACAGCTAAAAATTGAGGGTTTTGTACATGGAAGGATAACCTAAAAACCACCCAGGGCTGGACATCACCCATACCTGCATATTCCTCATACTTTGGTCTGTCTCCAGTTAAGCCAAAACAGAAAACAGGCACAAGCTTATCTACCTCCTAAGGCAAAGTCTTATTAGCACACCAGGACTACTTAACCCTCAATTCCTGTGCTCAGGGAGTTACTCTTGGCTGCAGTTGCATTCAGGGTAGGCTAATGAGCAGAATATGCCAAAGCTGTCAGTGTGAATCAATTAACATCTGCCCCTGGATCTGCAGCACCTGCTAACAGGCTGGATTAGGGGGGAAAGCCAGCTCTGCTCTCCCAGGGCACTCAGAAGTGTCGGGGCACATTAGAGTTTTAAAGCTACTTTCAGCAGTAGGTGCAGCTGGGGAAGTGGGTTGTGCATCCCCTCTTGGCAAGTGCCTGGGAATGTGCATTACTTTCTGTAATAAAGTATTGTGCCAAAAGAAAAAGGAGCTCATTAATGTGCTTCCCTTTTCATCCAGGAGTAGGATAACTGGCACCACTGCTCTCACCTGTCTGTCAATAAGCTTTCAGATGCTCAGTGCAGGCCTTACAAAGCCAGTCAGAGGCAGTGGGACTCCTCTGGTTTTGCAAATCTATTTGTGTTATAGCACAGGTTCTAAAAGTATGTGAGTCTCTGCTCAGCTATTGATTAATCTGCAAGCCAGTGTCACAAAGCACTGTTTTGCCAGACTTGTTATCATTTGGAGCAGGCTGAAATGGGTATGTGAATAATGGAATTAGCATAACAGGCCTGCTACAGATTATCATGAAAGCCAAGAGGTCTGTAAGGTGACCCTGCACGAGTAGAGGACACAGCATTATTTCTTTCTAAGCTTCTTCCATCTTTTATCTGATGAGTACAGCCTCAGATCATCTGAGAGATACATATAATATATTATTCTATATGATATCTTTCCTTACTAATTCAATCTTTAACAATACTGTATTTCTACAGTTTCTCCTTCTTCAAAATTTCTCTTTGCTTTCAAATTTTCTTTTCCCCCATCTCTTATGGCCAAGTTTCATGTGGCTGCCATGCCCATGTGAGACTACTGAGTCTAAGGTGATTCTATCAAACTTTTCTGTTGCTTATCGCTGAAGTCTGATCACCTTCTGCTCTGGGCAGGTTTTATATTTCCCCATTCCCCAAAAGTTAGACACACACTGAAATCACATCTGATGTATTAGCTGTAAATTCTGCAACTTAACTCCAGGTATTACTCTTGGTAAGATTGCTACTGATACACAATGAAAATGAAAATGGCTTAAAATTACTGGGTGTATTCTGCAATGTAAAAAGCTCATGTTGCATTAAATTGGTTGGAAGTATAAAAGCTTTTTCTGATTTTTTGTGATCTTTCTTTGTTAATATCACCAGGAGTCATAAATCCTTCTGAACAGATGCTCTCAGACAGGTATATTCCCCCAGACAAATAACAAACACCCCCATGGCAGTATATATATATTTCTCTGTGTGTGCAATATGAGAGCTATGAGAACAAGGAAAATGAATTCTCTTTGTCTAAGGGATTCATTCCTAGACTCATGCTCAGTTGGTCCTGTTCCTGAATTATACATTCATGTCTATAGTTTTCCCGTGTCTGAAAATTATCTCTTCATGGAAGGCACACAGAATGCAGAGGAATTAAAATGGCTGAAAGCCATTCAATCAGTCACAGAACATTTTTCTTTAGCATTAAATGAAGGAATTTTTTAGGAAGGAGAAAAACTAAGCACAATCACTAAGTTGGTTGTGCTTCTTTGTCCAGATGTGAGGTTTTAAAATGTTTCTATAGAATATCATATTAACACAGGGAAAAATGTTTATTAACGGCTGTAAGTCACAAGGTTTTTCAACAGCAAGGTGAGCACACCAGCTCTCACTTTAGTGACTCTCCATATCAATAGGAAAGCCTTGACACACTTTCCTCAGCTGTGGGAGTTGTAATTTTGCTGCCATGTGTAGAGATGACACATGATTTTTTTGAGTGGAAGCTTGTCAGATTCTCTCAAATTCTTGTTACAATATTTTAATTAATCCCTTTCCTTCATTCAAGTCTTCACCAAATCCTCTCGGGTTTTTTATGCCAATGTTGGCTGCTTTTGAGAATGTCTTCACATGTCCTGGATAATGTTGGTCCTTAAGTTGAAAGGATTAGATGTGCCTTGGACTGATATTTTTTTTAATTCTCAGTGTATTTTAAACTCAGATTAAGCATTTCATTGCTGGATTCTTTCCAGACCTTTATAAACATACAATTATTTCTTCTTTCTGTGCCATTTTTGATGTTTCATTGACACATGAAAATCATAAGTTTTAATTTAATTTCTGAAGACCTGTTTATGTTCAAGAGATTCTTGATTTTGTTGGGTTTTTTAAAATAATATAGAATTTTTGAATTGTCTTAGAATATTTTAATGAAAAAGAGACTTAAATAATTTCTGCCTGTATCTCTTGGTGGTGAATGGTGATCCATCCACTTGGTGGCTGGTCACTAGTCAGGTTCTTCAAGGTTCAATACTGTGACCAGGCCTGCTTAACATGTTTATTGGCAACCTGGATGAGGGGATCGAGTGCTCCCTCAGTGAGGTTACTGATGACACCAAGTTTGTTCTGTAGTTTAGCTGACACAGTAGAGGTTGGACTTGATGACCTGGGATGTCTTTTCCAACCCCTATGATCCTATAATTATAACAACTTTCTCAGGGGTGCCTTAGCACAAAAAAAGATTCCTTGATCTTCCATCAGTCAGTTTGGGGCATGTTAGAGCTGCTGTTCTTCAGATTTAGCCTACAGACCCATTTTTCTCTGAAAACTGCATTTTGGAACTAAATAGCAGAACCGATCATTACTCAGATCTTGTCCCTTTGTCATGGTTGTCTCTCTGGCTGGCAACTCGACACTGCAGCCAATGGCTCAGTCCCACATAGTGGGATGGGAGGAGAATTGGAAGAGTAAAACTGTGGAAACTCATGGTTTGAGTTAAAGACAGTTTAATAGGGAAATTCAAAGCTGTGCAGGGACTGAAATGGTTCATGCCTTAAATATTGTTATGAAATTTTGCCCATTATAGTAAAAAGTGTATAAAGAAGCTAGAACCACAGAAACCTCCTTGAAGAACTTTGGACTATAAGTCAAACTGCTGAGATTAGATGAAGGGAAAACCCATTCTTCAATCACAAGGCTGAGGGAGAGGAATCTCTCTAAAACAAAGCCAAACACAGCAGATATTCTTCCCTGGCTGAGTTTGGGGTGAGGGAGACCAGAGCATGTAGAGGCCAGGTTTACTGTCCCCTAAAACGTGGAGGGAGAGGTTTTGGGTGCAACACTGGTCAGAGGCAGCAAACACCCATCCTCCCTTACACAAACTGGCCCAGCTGTGGAACC
The DNA here is from genome assembly GCA_035048045.1 of Chlorospingus semifuscus. Taxonomy (NCBI): domain Eukaryota; kingdom Metazoa; phylum Chordata; class Aves; order Passeriformes; family Passerellidae; genus Chlorospingus; species Chlorospingus semifuscus. The sequence continues at coordinate 12,021,422 of JAWWMS010000001.1, forward strand.
CCCAGCCCCACAGGCCACATCCACGGGACATTCACATGAGAGGCAGCGAGAGGGTGTCATAATCCACCAAAGACCCCACAAAGTGCCCCCCAGAGTCATTCCTGAAGCCTGGCACCACAGGACTGCATGTGATGCAACAAACCCATTGTCTCTGCTGTAAGAGACAATGGCAAACTCCCCCCTGCCCCAGGGATGTGCCTGGGTTTTTCTGCCCTGCCTGAGTGTGTATTAACCCATCAGATTCCCTGCTTTATGGGGGGACCTTCACTGCCAAGAAGACCAGCTGGAGAGGATCAACAGAACATTGCTGGGATCCACAGAGTGATGATATTTTCCTTATTCTGTCTCTGTCACTCTCTTTCTGTACCCCCCACCCTCCGCCACCCTTTTCTATTTCTTTCTTTCTCTCTCTCTCTCTCTCTCTTTCTCTTTCCCCTTCATATTTACTATCAAATAAAATCCATACTATTGACTTTGACATATGGTCTTGTTTGCACATTAATTTGGGCAGAGGCATTTCTAATAACTTTAATAACCGGATCATGACACAAGGCAAAACAAGGAATTAACTCACTGCTTCCCACAGGCAGGCAGGGGTTCAGCAATCCCCAGGAGAACAGGGCTCCATCACACATAGTGGTGACTTGGGAATACAAATTCCCTTCCTCCAAAATGCCATCCTTCCTTCTTCATCCCACTTTATATGTTGAGCTTGATGACAAATGTAATAGAATAGCCCTTTGGTCAGTTGGGGTCACCTGTCCTTGCTGTGCCCCCTTTCAATTCCCTGTACACCCCCAGGCCACTCTCCAGTGGCAGAAAAGGCCTTGATTCTCTGATCAAAGCTCAGTTATAACGAAAAATCCCTGAGTTACCAACACTGTTTGCAGCACAAATCTGAAATACAGCCCCATACAAGTTACCATGAGGAAAATCAACTCTACTCCAGTCAAAACCAGCCCACGCTCATAAGGATTTGGAAGCACATCTTTGGATCCAAGCATTTGACCTGGCAAATGTTGCTGGTAGCAGAAACACAATTTTTTTTCCTAATTTTTAACATTTTTGCTTCATCACTGATCATAAGTGCTGGCAATAGCAGAGCTCAATGTGTCAGTGCTAAGGGCCAAGTCCCACAATCACTGTTGCTGTTTCTCCACACAGCAGAGAGGTTTTACTGCAGTGCAACACAGCATCCCCTCTGTGAGCAGAAAGGCTGTGAGATTGTGAGGCTGTTTCAGGGTAGTCTTTCTTAACATCAAAATCATCTGAGGTCAAGAGGGCAGAAAAGGAGCTATTAGCAAGATCATTGTAGCTTCTTGTTTCTGTGCTGTGTAGGAGCAATTTTTTTTTGGTGTCTAAGTTTTCCTTGTGACTGGGGGGCTTGCTGCCCTCCCTCCTCACAGGCGCTGCAGCCCCTGATACAGCCCTTGATTGCTCAGACAAAGAATCCACTCTTTGGCTGCAAATGCTTAAAGTCTTTGATATCAAGCAAGCCAAGAAAACAAATGCCTAACTGAATCAATCGCTCAGCTGCAAAATGAAAAGCAGACTGGATTAGAATGGAAAATAAGAGTAGAGGTGACTTTAGAGCCATGACTCTCCCCTCCCTCTGTTCCCATTTTTGTCAGTGGGAAAACTATAATTTCCCCTTTTTGTTCTCCAATGGCAAAACATGATTTATGACCATTTTAAAGTGTATTTATAGATGTGCTTATGAAAGGTGCCACACTGACAGCTTGCTAGGTTTTTCTTTTTTTTTTTTTTTTGCCTGTTTCCCCGCTCTGCTCCAATATCTGTTCAGTGCTGTACAATGTCCCTTCATTCCAAGGTAAATACATACTTAATAATTAAAAGATTTTCAGGAAGACTCTACCCTAATAATCCTGACGTAATTGGAAATTTTCTCTGCAAACATGCTCATGCTTTATCACACAACCAAAACAGGGTGGAGACAATGGTCTTTCATGGAAGAAAACTGCAAGAATATCTGCAGTGCAGAGTGAGATATTTAAATTCTGCAGCATTTACCACTGTTCCTGGAATAACAGTTTCTGTGTTCCAAATACTGCTAATACCCAGTATATTCAATTTTCACTGCTTAAAAATAGGAATCTGGATTCATATGTTAACTACAAATGTGTGTTGAAATGTATAGAGGCAGATATTTGGCCCTTGGTCTTAAGATGAAACAAAACTTCTTTCCCTTATTTTGTTATTCTGGGAGTAAATTTTCTCAAGTTACATAAGCACTTATAAGAAACAAAGGAAATTACTGTAAATTACTTGATCAATTAGAATAAATATGTGTTCTTAAACAAGTGTTTGCCTCTTGTAGCTGTGTGATTTCACATCTCTGTGATATCTCTATTTGTGTACTTGGTAGTGTTGATATCAAAGGAACAAACTACATTCAAAGAAACCCCTTGCATAACTTTGAAGCTATGGGCACTAAAATATTTATGCTCTTCCAATCATGGGAAATTGCAGTATTTTCCTTTCTTTAAGATAATCTTTGAAACAGTAGGAATAAACCAGACAGCCTGATATGATATTGCTGTATCTCTGGCAAAAATATCAAAACATGTGAAAATACATAACAGTAAAATCAAATGGGTTCAGAGAAGAGGAGATTTAGAACTCACAGATTAAGAACTTATTTAAATGGGTTTCAAGTGAAAATCCAACAAGTTTCACATGCTATAACTACCTCTCAAAGTAGGGACAATAGGATGCTATTTGTGGTTACTTGGCTTCAATCATGTGAAATGCATAGTAAGTGGCACAGTTTTCAGAAGAATGAATTCATTTTGGGAATTGTATAAATAATGAACATTGATATAACTCATGAATGCCAATTTCTGCACGAGGAGATTGCAGGCAGAAAAAACAGAAATATCCTACAGAATGTGTATCCTCCTCACCCAATTTCTCCCAAACATGGTCTATTCCCAATTTTGTTTTCTCTTCAAAGAACATAACACAAGGGAATAGAATTAATATGTTATGGGGAAAAAAAATCTACAATATTTTTTACATTAGATATTTAGATATTTAGAAGAAATTAAAAAAAGAGTAAGAACCAAACCTACAGATATCATAGTAACTAAGATGCCATATTTCCTGTGCTCTATATAAAATACACATTCAACAGTCCTGTGTTGTGTTCTGTGAATAACAGACTGTCCCCAAAAACCTGAATTCATAAATATGCAGAGACATCCCTTCAGATGCCCACAGTGCAGGTTGTTGCAGAGTTCTGAGGAACTACCACTGGCAGAGCACACAATGAAATGCTCTCACAGATTCCTCGCACAGATGCTTCTACATGAGCAGAAGGGGTAGTTAAGCTGTGCCTGAAGGAACTTGGCTCAGATTAAACATGTGGGTATAATAGCTGTTAAATGCAACTGTTCCCAGAGTTTTTGTGTGATATAATATGCTGAACACATTTGTGAGATATTCCATATTGAAAGTGATACACTTAATGAAAGTTCTGGAGTGGCTTAAAGTCACAGGTAATCAATCGAGAAAGACACAGAGAGCAATTTTATAAAATTTTAATTATTGTAGATGGATTAAAGTCTAAGATATTTATGTACCTAGCTGACTTTTAACATTAATGATTATACTTAACAAGAAGGATATCTTTGCAGCATTTGCAAGGAATGAGAAAAAAGTAAGTTTATCTTCCAGTTTCTTCATAAAAGATGGTTGCCATTTTGTCTATAAGGAATAAAATGTCAGCAACCTATTAAGGTAATAATGTAGGAACTATTTGGAAAATAATTCCAATACACTTGCTACTTCTTGAATATAAACTTAAAAAGTACAACAAGCATGAATTAGTGTAGTGATAAAAGGTCATATACATATCACAGAAGCTCCCAGGCAGAAAAGAAAGAACTTCAATAAAACCTGTTCATCTGTTTAACATTGATTCTGGTCTTACTTCATTGCCAAGGGTTAATTCAGTAGAACTCAGCTCAGTGATACTTAGATGTCACTATTTAATTTAAGAAGGTTAAGGTTAAAATGTCAGAACCTTTGGTGCTTGCGTATGATCTGAGCTTGAAGGGAATGAGGTCCATCTGATTAACTCTATATGAAAATAAGACCTGTAGTAAGATTAGTGACAGGGGTCCCAATATATCCCAATATATGTAGAGCCTGACACTGTTTGCATGGCACTAGCCATGCTCTCTCAGGGATGTCACTGCAGATGGCAGTTTGGTGGAAAGATATAGAAATTCTTGTGGGCTGTCTGGCTTTTGATTGTCACCCGAAAAACCAAGCAAAAGTGGGACAGAGCTAACACGTGTGAAGCTGCCAAACCCAAATATTCTTAACACTATGAGTTACAACTGACTTCCAGTTACAGCTTGTCCTGTAAAGGATAAAAGACTTATAGGGCTTTAAATGCAGGGAAAGAATCTGCTGGAACACTCTGTGCTACTCTGGGTTTAAATTTGTGACCAGATATGATATGCTGCAGCCTGTGGAAGCAATTATGTGCTACCCACATTTCAGCAGTTTTGGTCATTAGGGTTAATCTTTCGGGCCATCTGCAATATGTTATAAAAATACGGAGAATAAAGCGACCCAACCAAAAAAGTCCATTATTGTACTATTATTTTGTCTCTACAATACCACCTGAAATTAAATTCCCCACAAGAAGTCATAAGGGCAAAAATAATGTTATCAAAAAATGCTGAAAGAAACATGCAGTATGATTTCTATCAGGACTGCACCAGAGCTATCTTTTCTGATTATGGATTCAGGAGGTGATAATGGAATATTCACGGATAATTCCTGGTTTTGTTGGGGTTTATTCATTGTCAACACAAAAAATAAGCATGCCTTGTTTAGACAGCACCTTTTGGTACTTATAGACTCAAAAATATTCACCTCATGTTTTGTCAAAGCTTAGCTATTAAAAATTCGGTGGGACTTATTCTTTCCTAAGAACCATGACAAATGTTGATATAACGTTTCAATGTCTAAAGCAACATAATTTATTAAATTCCATCTACATGGCAGTAAGATTGTTAGGACCTTTCAAAAATTTTACCTCCTTCATTTTACTCTCAATAGGGAAGATTTTGACTTCAAACTGGGGACCTGACACATCATGTAATGAGCAACTTCATCTTTCAGCCATCAGTCTGTACTACACTGTTACACGGTCACAAAACCTTACAAACACTGCAACTCTTCAACTAATGACACTGCTGATGAAGTCTGCTGTCAAATTCTGTCCCCTATTCAAGTTTTCCAGAAGACCTTATATAATTACACTGGCTGAACAAGTAAAAAAGATTCCCTGGACTTCCGTGATTGCATTTTATCCAACTTCGTTATCTTTTATCATGATGCACCTGTGTTCAAACTTGCAATTAACAGCAAAATTAAAAGTATTGGAAACACAGGCAAAGAAAAAGGGTGTTGAAAATAATCTGGGAAAATAAGATGCAGATAGAGCATGTTCAATGAAAATGGAGTCAGTAAATATGTTGCTATTCTATTAAAATATAATCAAGTAGCTCAAACATCTGTGTGAAACTAAATTTTGATTGAATTTGTTCTCATTTCAAGGTCCTAATGCCATTGTCTGTAACAGAATGAAGCACTGTATTCTGCTTAAACAAAATCTGGAAGAAGGAGGCCTAAAAGAAAAGCAGTCATGAATGGACAAAAAATTGTCCACAATATGAAAGAACTTGAGAATTACTTCGATGAATAATTACTTGGGACAGTGTAACAACAACAACATATTAGTTTGTTAAGGCTTGTTTTGTGGATGTTTCTTGATTAGGAGGGTGTACTTGTCTCTGAACAGAATTCCCTGAGTTTCAGAGATTAAAAAGTCCAGAAGGCAACACTAGGATCATCCTAATTTATATTCTGTAATATTGATCAATTATCAATATTATGCAATGGAGAGGACAAAACTGCTCTGGGTTTGTATCCAAAACACATTTTTTATTGTAAATTTTACCTGTAAGTGTAAAGATAATATGATCAGAAATTATAGGTGCTGGTGAAATAAAAGACATAAAAGGACATGGTGCAGGATAGTAAAAATTTTCTTAGCATTTTCTGGAGAGGAAGATGAAAATATCATGTTATGCCAAATCCTAAAGCCCAGTCTCTTAGCAAGTCATATACAGTCTTTGCACAACACTCTGAATTCTACTCTGGTAGCTGAATTTTATTTTCAGGTTGTTCAGGAATTTCTAATTGTCACTGTAGAGTATTGATCCTTTATCAAAAGGAAAGTGATTTTACTTTTTTTGACTTCTAAACTCCAAGAGAAAGACCTGAGAATCACATGGAAGGAATGCTTCAATAATACAGTATTGTTACACTCTCCTGCCAAACAGATTGCTTCTGTTAATGGAATGCCTATCACAGTCCCATATTCACAAATACTTTTGGGTTTGTTTTTTTTTAATTGGTTGATTGGTGTTTTGTTTTGTTTTGTTTTGTTTTGGGTTCTTTTTTGGTTTTGTATGTTTGCTTTTATTTGTTTTGAGGTCCTTGGTTTGTTTGTTTTTATTTGTTTTGTTTTTTGTTGGAATATTATTATTAGTTGCTTTTCTATGTCATTTATTAATTTTCCATTGTTTGAAGGCTACGTATTACTGATAAATCTTTTTGCCCAAAGTTGTATATTTCAAATATAAAGAGAGCATTCTTTTTATTCTCTTTTTCAGTGAGGAACACTTGATGAGCTTGATTTGATTTAAATGGTTTATCAGTTAGAGTAATCAGTATGAGTAGTCTCTTATCTATTAGACTGCATATTCCTTTTTTAATTGTGAAGTACAATTTCTCTGTGTTAGGACTGCAGGCTTGAGAGAGATTTTGTGATTTTTGTCAAGGACATTCATGTTCTTTGATTTATTTATGTTGTTTTCTACACTACAGAAAATATTGTATTATTTTATATTTCAGAGAAAGGTTTTACCTAGATGAGGACCTGTGCCAGTTTAAAGCTGGTGCTTTCAGAAATACTTTGGCATTGCCAACAGATTTAATAAGTAAGTTGTTGATTTTCTTTTTTTTTTGGTCCTACGGGAAACTTTGGTCAATTTCGTAAAAAACCTCAATTTTGTTGGTAGTTTCTGCAGTCCCATATACTAAATATTGCTTATTTCTTAATTAAAATAGATAAATGAATCTGTGTAGTTGTTAGTGTATAACATCCTACCTTGATTCTTCTGAAATTTTTCCCATGCATGTATTTAGTGTAATACAGCTGTATTTAACTTAATTCTAGGATAATGTTCTCATTCTAATAAGGGTAATTAATTAAAAATCCCTAACTTTTTAAAATAATAGATAGGAAAAAAAAATCATATGATCATGAATTCCCCAAGGAAACCTAATAAAAAGGATTAGGAAGAATCTTGTAGTTCTCTTCCTGGAAAAGTGTATTTCTTTAAACTATGTCAACAATATGAATATGAATGGGATAAATTGAAGGTTAAATTTACCAATAAGTTCATGGTATATTTTCTTATGTCACACTTGTCAAAAGCTAATTCATACCAACATTCACAAAAATGTGAACAACTTGAGTATGAGTATTGCTCACAGCAAATGTAACACTTGAAAACAAATTTGTAAATTATTTTGCTTTATGCAAAGAGAAGAGCACAAATACCTGCTCCAAGTACCCTTATGGTAAACATTTAAAATGAATAACATACAACTAAGATTTTAAAGTGAATTTCTTCTTATGATTCCTATTTTTTTACCTTCTAAACATATAATTATGGAGTCAACTATTGTAGTTGTTCAACAATAGGATGTATAATGTATTTACAGTTCCACTTAAAATTTTAGGGAAAATATGTGACATCAAAAAGGCAAAATATTAAAAAAGTAACCAAAAAATTGTGTTACCTCATTTATCTATTGTGGACCAACGGGGAATTTATGCTTATAGATAGTTTACCAAGACTATGAAGTCAAAA
>JAWWMS010000001.1:12054532-12066400 GCA_035048045.1 Chlorospingus semifuscus
TTTCTACTTCTTAACCAGCTGTATGTGATCATGGCCCTTTTTCCTATAAGCCACGTCTGAACAAAACTCTCCAACATCATGGTATTTAATGTTGCTGGGGATCAGACATTAGACTACGTTGTCTATTGCAAAATGACAATCACTCTGCATTTCCTTGAGAGAATAACCTGTGGAACTCGTTGCTTATCCCTTTCTATTGGTAATTATTGGCTGATGTCTATCTTCACTTTTAGATTCCTTCTGTGTTGTAAGAGCACATGACACTTTCAACTTGATAAAATGTAATGAATGAATGGCCACAATGCAGAAGTGTTTGTAGTGTTAGACTCTTGATAAGGCCCTGGTGAAAGGTGTAGCACACATGACAGCTGCTATCATGAGCTGTCTGAAACAAAAACCCTTTTGACTTCTTAAGCTGCTCCCCGTTTCTCCTCATTCTTCCCAGTCTAGTTGCAATGCTCTTGTGAAATTGTGCAGTGTCCTATTAAGTGTTTCACCAGAAAAAAGGTTAAGTGTCTATCTGCCACTGCAGCATCACCAGTCAGAAAGGATTGGTCACAGCCTCTTCTGAAGAAGGTCAGCAAACAACTCAAGCACCCAAAGGAAGGGAAGACCTCCTCAGGGAAGTGTATTTCTGTGAGGAAAAAGACAAAGACAGCCACCACTTAAAGAGGAATTTACTTTCTGCAATCATGGCAAAGGTTCAGGTAGTGCTACGAAGTTAATTTTTCTTTTGGAAGTGCTGTGGGCAAGGTCAAGGAGAGACACTTTGGGATAACATTTGGCTATGCATTTCCAGTCTGAGGTGTGTGCTCTATGGCTTTGGGCCAGCTGACATTGTCCACATGTCCATGACCTCTCCAGCCTGCAAAGGGAAGTGGAGCCAAAGGCCAGGGTGCATTGTTAGCCTGGCAAGGGCAGCATTTGCTGACACTAAAGCACAGACACAAATTCTTGGCCTGCTGGCCAAAAACTCATTCAGAAACTTGCAGCAATTTTCTTTTTTTTAGCATGGTGGAAAGGAGAGGTTTTACCGGAGGAGAAAGATTCTCCAACCTGCCAGGGAAAAATATATTTACTGCAAATTATAACAGCAGACATTATAAATTACCAAAACTGGCAGAGCTCCCCACAAGAGCAGGAATTGCACTGTAGAACAAAGGCAGATGCTATTTGTGAAAACAGATGCCAACTAAAAAAACATTAATAAGAAGCAGTTTTTCTTCTCTAATTTGCCCTTCAGCTTGAGAAATATCTAAGATTGTATTGTTTTCAGCTATATCACTTGAGAAATAAAGAGCAATTTATGTAATTCATCCTTTATTGACATAGATAGTGTAATCAGCAGACCTATATTAAGAAGTCATTTTCAACATTGTACTTATACACAAATAAAATTAGACCAACAAAAAGAAAGATAAGCCAATAAAAATTAATTAATTCTGTCACTGAAATGACAAAATAGACAACCTTCTTGGTACAATTGCAGCCGTAGGTGATATTTTAATAGAATTAAAGGACAATTTGACAAAATTATTTTGCTTTGTCTCAAGAAAAAAGAACAGCTAACATATTCTCACTTCCATTTTCCACTGCATATCTAGAGGCTGTCTTTAAAAAAAGTGAGAGAAAAAAATTAGCACTTGTAATTGTTTTTGGATTTTTTGTAGAGTTGGAAAGGGAGGGTTTTTCTGAATTAAAGTTATCTATATATTATTGTGGTATTTATGTCTAGAGTGAAAAACATAATATTTTTCCTCAAAAAAAAAATCCATTTGATGCAATGAAACTTATCTTTCTTAAATATAATATCAGATTTAAGAAAATCCAGAGCAGCTTTTTTCTCACAGACTGAAGAATAAGTTTTGCACAAGAAGGCTTTCTATCTCTGAATTATAAGTATGTGAAAATAAGGAAAAATACTGAAGAAGGAAAAGAACTCTCTGAACAACTATCATCTGCAGGTATAAAAATAAGAAGTGCCTTATAATGTGTTTGAGTGTTTGGGAAACATTTTATTGTGATTAAATTTAATCTAAGCAAAAAGAAAACATTAAAAAGTGTCTGCAGGCTTTTTTATCTCTTTAAATCTACTTTGCACACTAATAGGCACACAACTATACCATTTCCTAATGTGCATTCTGGTTTTGGATACGCTTATTTGTTCAATACAGCTGAACATCACTTCATATTAGTTTCAATTGGTGAATACAAATATTATGGCTGAATGCCTGTGCTTCTAGAAACAAGGCTGTGAGACCAATCATTGCAGTTCCTGTTTCTGGCATATTTTAACTCTCATATGTCAACTCTGTAAATCTTAGAACAGTTTCTTTTCCCTTCTTTTTCCTCTATAAAGTAAGAATATAATTGCCATTTTTATTCCCTGCTCCATAATAACTGTCATTGGATAATGGAAGAATCAATCAAACATCTTTTTTTCATGTTCCTGCAGCAACAGAACTTTATTATTTTTTACTTCACTGACACTGAGAAGCCTGAATCAATATTGACAAAACATCAAATCGTTTTGAAAAGTTTAGCTATGATTTGCTCAACTTAACCACTTCATGGCTGCCACAAATTCAAAGAGTGAAGTCCCAGTCTTCCTGTCAGACATGAAAGTCCCTAATGCAAGGAATTGAAGTCTTCTTGTGTGACTCCTGGAATGATGGCTTTTTTTGAAAATTTCATTATCTAGGACTGGTGCAAGATATTAATTGTTAAAACTCCCAGGCAGGTCTGGTTTGCATGAAACAAGTGACAAAGTTAGAGGAGAATTACACATTCAGCAGCCTTGGAAAGTGCAATGTCTTAGCTTACACGTGCATTTGCAGGGGTACCCAATATTTTTTTCAGTATATTTTGTGGAAGACTCCAGTTATTTTTTAAATCACTGGTGATCCACAATTGTGAACATATTTTGGAAGCGCAGAACATTTTGATATCTACTAGTATGTCCTTAATTTTTTTCCATAGGGTCCCAAAGTTGACAACATCAGTTAAAAAAAGATAGTCTTTCCCTTATTTTGGACTATCTAAACAACAGCTGTCCTCCAAACAGGACAGCCTGGACAGGACATATTGTGTCAGGTATGTGCAAATGTATACATTGTAAATTGGCATTCAAGGAAAACCACAAATACTTCCCTACAAAAACATCCTCTCTCCTTTTACCACACAGAGTGTCCCAAGAGTTCTTTCATCTAGTCGCAACATAAATCAAGAGCTGGTCTCACATCATGGGCACCAAGCAAGTTTCATGTAGCATTCAGTTCTCTAGAACAACTCCCAAGGGTTTTGAAAGACTATTCCTGACCCTGTCAAACTCTCACATTTCTGGCATAGATGTTCTGAATCTATCCTGCTTCAGTCTCAAAGGTTAAATAAAGCAGTTTCTGTAAAGCCAAGATTCACTTATTAAAATGAACGCTACAAAGACAGCTTAGTAAATTATGTTTTATGTTTTAGCACTGGGTAGCACAAGAATATGTTTTTAAGCATTCTTTAAATTGCACTCTTGGGTTGTTTTGACTGTTGTGTAGCATACTTGTTCTTGGTTGAGGTGATTTCATCCACTGCTCCTCAATTCTCTCTGCTGGTTGTTATCAAACTTATATTTTCTGTGTTAATATAAAGGTGCATGATTTTACTTGCTTAAAATACAATATCATACTCTATGTGTTAGTAAAAGTTACTTTCCCCCTTATCTTGTATGTCCTAAACCAGCAGGAAAATAAGACCAATAGTGACTAAAATTATAGTGATATTTGTCATAGTTTTGAAAATGCATGAAAGAGTACTGACAAGTAAGATTTTATTCAGAAGTAGAAAATTTTACTCTGTAAGCCACAACAGCATTTATGTCACTCCTTTACTGCATTATGATTACAGTATTTAAGCATTGCCAAATAATATTTTTAAGCCCTAGGACCATTTAATACAGATGCCTTGCAGGGAACATTTTGCTTTTTCTTACCACTGAGATAATGGACTTCATGCAGATGCTTGTGCTGCCTACGTACATAGAGTTTATCTAGTAAATTTAGGAAATCCTATAAGTCACTGTTTTTCTAAACATTGTTCAATAAATGACATAGATAAAGACTGATGGATTAAAATATTTTATTTGATTCTTGCTTTTACATAGGTATTCTGAGCATCAAGGTGCAGCAAAGTCAGCTGGAGAGTTAAACAGCACTGTGCTTGAGAATTGTTTTCTAGAGTGCATAAAGTTTCCTCTGTTTGATAAGGCCACAAGTTTTTCCTGGTAAAGTCTACAAGTTTATATTATAGGTAAAGCATTTAAAGTCAAAGTGGGTCTCAGGAGGATCACATGGCCTTAGAGAAGTAACTTAGGAAGTTCTGCTCTAGTTTTCCATCTTCAGAAGAAAGGAAGGGAGGTAATTTACTTTATTTCTTCCATCCTTGTCTGTATTCTGGGGTAAATAATGTATTTGATTAATATTTGCAGGAAAAAAAAACCCACCAGCTTTTGTTCTTGGCTGTATCCCATCAAGGCTACAATCTTTTAATTACTGCTCAAGGAAAAAAGTAGAAAGCCAGTTATTTTTCAAAATAACAAGTTAAAACTGCTGCTGCAAACACTAGTTAAAAATATGCTACAATTTGCACTAATGTTGCTGTCTGAAAGGTCAGTCATTAGGAAGGAAACTCTTGAAAGGCATAGCAAACCATGCAATTCACAAGTAATTAAGAGCAACAGTGATGTAGATAGGACTCCCTACAATAAATACAGCTATAATGTGAAAAAGAGTTTTGAAGACAATAAAAAAGATTAAACCAAACAGGGATATAAATAAAGAGCATGCAAAAAGAGATACCACAATTAACAGATTTTGATGCCATTATGTTTGTGTGTCTGAAAACATAAATTGTTTCATAAATGGAGGAAGTAGCATGATTTAAGCACTTCTGAAGCAGAAAACTCATTTAGCTATTTTATGAGGTAAAGACACTTACTGTAAATCATTTCCACACTTGTAGGAGGGCAATATAAATTGCCTTGATAAGATACGACTGATTTAAAATACACTTTTTGAATAGCACTGGCTGAATATAAAGCACCTTATAACTGGATGTGCCCTGAATTCTGAAACTGGGAGTTCATCAGTGTGTGCAAGTGCTTGAAAACTTTTTATTGGTGAGTCCAAAAAAGAGAAAAAATCAAGCATGCTTCTAGAACCTCGATCACATTACTGTTTTCATTGGACAAAGCTGCAGAAAATAATTTCAAATAAACGTAAAAACATTCAAAAAAATTCTTCAGTATGATGTCTTAATGTATGGTGCCTCTTTCCAGCTTACATGTGTCCAAAACAAACAGCAGTAAATCATAAATATACTCATCAGGACAGCTTGCTCTGAGCCTGAATATAAAAGTTGTGGTATTTTCTGAGTCCCTCATCATAAGGAGGAAATGATGAATCTGACTCCATGTTCTTAGAAGGCTAATTTATTATTTTATGATATTATATTATATTAAAGAATACTATACTAAATACTAAAGAATGGAGAAAGGATGCAGACAGAAGGCTAGAAGATAATAATGAAAAACTTGTGACTCTCTCCTCAGAGTCCGACACAGCTTGACAGTGATTGCTCATTAGGTTAAAACAATTCACAAGATGCTAATAAAACAATGACCAGTTGGTAAACTATGTCCAAACCACATTCCAAAGCAGCAAAACATGGGAGAAGAAAATCAGATAATCATTGTTTTCATTTTTCTGTGAGGCTTCTCAGCTTCCCAGGAGAAAAAATCCTGGGCAAAGGATTTTTCAGAAAGTATGATGGTGACAAAAAGTACTGTGGAAATTGAACAAGCCGCACTGCGCATTTTGTACCTCTGTGGTGGCAGCATCATTCATAAATGTGTCACATAAACACATGAGCAGTGTAGGAGTAAAGGAGCAAACAAGGATGGCACAAATGAGGTGTCCAAGGAACCAAAAGCTGCAAGATAGAGAAGAAGATAAGCTTGAAGGGCAAATGGGCAGGAAATACTGCTGGAAACAGAGGATGATTGGTATAAAAAAAGAACAGAAAATACAGGGAACAGATGGCATTTTGTTTGATAGTGTCAAACTTTAGATATCAGCAAGGAAACTCAGGGAAGACAATCCCACCTATATATGTATATATATACACACAGATAAAACAAATGAAAATAAATATCTCCAGTCTAAGAACAATTTCATTTGGAACTGGTTTTGGTTTTTTGATTTTACTTTTGTGAGTTTGTTTGGTTATTTTTTCCCCTACATGGGATCCATATCTCTGATCAAATCTGTCAGAGTTAAATATTTGTTTCTCTTTTCAGATGATGTATAGCAATCCAAAGGGTAAGTGAGATCTGATAGAACAATAAAGATTGTTTATACCTCAAAGTAGAATTATCTTTCAGTCACCCTCTTGATTGACAACTGTCTTTGGTTTTGTACTCTGATACTTGAATCCTACCCTCAGTCATAGCTACAAAATTCATGTACTTTAACTGACTTTGGTAGAACTGCATTCATTTATCTCATCTAAAATAGTGGCTTATTTTTTCTGATAAGGACAATAGGCTATTCTGTTAGAGTTCTAAACACTCCTTATCAGTCTTCACTATAGAAATCATTTCAGATATGGACCCTTAAACATTAGTAGAATATTGAAGCTTCAACAAATCTTAGAAAACCAGGTTTATTAGATAAAATATCATATAGATGACATTCCAGTTCATTGTATAGTAATGAAGGTAGTAGAATAAAACTGCTGAAGAAAACAATAAGACTAGATTTAATGAAATGTCTAACAGCAGAAAGGGAGAAATAGATCATAAAGACTTTTTAAAACAAACAAATAAATATTATGTAAAAGATTTTTGCAATACTTTTGTATGGACTTTGTTTGCTGAAAGGACACTGACCTTAAACAGTTATTATTTATAACATGCCTGCCCACAAATAAACAAATATTATTGTTCTCAGTTTACAGAATGGGAATTATCCAAAGAGGAAAATTCTATTTAAAAAAAAAAAAAGGTAATGTGTCCTTAAATTATGAAAAGTGAAAAGACCAATAGTTAAAAACTTTGAGCGAATTTTCTCCTCCTTTCCAAGCTATTTAAGCACCTGTCCATCACTAACTACCCTCTTCACAGAACAATGGCTCTTTATAATTAGGTGAGATTTTTCAGGCCTGTTTCTGCAGGTTTCACAAGCAGCCTGAGTGTGCCACACACAGAATCAGCAGCTATTTCTGCTCTGCATGATTTACAGAGAATGAGAACATACTACCTGTGCCACATCCTCCTCCTGATCAAACATGATGTGATGCCACAAAGCTTTTCCTGTATTCTCTTGTCAGTTCTGGTTTGGGGTGCTGCTGGAAATGAGAAAGTACAGACCTGGCTGAAAATGAGGTAGTGCCCAAGAATATTCAATAAACTTGTTCAAAATATGTAGTTTGAATGAGGTTTGAGTTTCTGCAATGAGAAACAGACTTTTCTTCTGTTGTATGTGTAATTGGTGATGAATCTTGAGAAGTGATGAGAGTACTACAAATACTACAAAAGAGTCATATTATTACTATACTTAAATGAAAACAGTGATGAAATGAATCTAGGTTTTGTTTTGTTGCAAACTCAGTGTGAAATATTGCGTCTATTTGGCACTTGTGTAAGCTGATTAATGCATTCCAGATACACATTTTATGGAAAAATATATGTATTATCAAAAACATGGGATGTTCTTCCTACCTAGTAAATCAAAAAGTACAGTATTTATATTGGAAAAAAAATTACAATCAGTAATTAAAAAAAAATAATGAGTAAGTATTTTTGTCAAGGACTAGATATGAAAAAAAAAGACAAACACCTATTATCAGTGGAGTCCTGATCCACTTAACTTTGCTTTAATTATGCAACAGATAATCCCTCAATTTGGGGACATTTTGTTTACTGTAACCAGTAACCTCAAATTTAAAAGGAGTATTTGTTAGCTTTGGAAAAGTAACATTCATATGTGCAAACCACATACAATGCCCCTTGCATTATGTGCTTTATGTCCAGAATTTCATTTCTCAATGTTGTTTTTCAAAACCCTCCCTGAACCATCTGCTCTTGACCATTTTGCTTATGTCCCATGAGAAAGTCAACTACACAAGGCTTCTGCTCCCCTTCATGAACCCTCTTCTTTCTGCTATACTGGCTTACTTTGAGCTGTGAAACACCAATTGTGTTTGATGCCCTATGCAAAATAAAATTGATCTGCTCAACCAAATTCTTCACAAAAATCTCCTGGAAAACTTATTGAAAATAGAGTAATTTATTAAGTTAAAATGAGAAAGAATAACTGGATATATCAGTTTATAGAAGTCTGCAGGTCATCTGGTTCAGCTTGTATCTGATTTGTTCTATTTATTTTGACTGCTTATGACAAAAACACATTTTTCTTTTGTATAGGATCAAGCACTTTACAAAAGCAAACACAAATGATTTGGAGTCCATGCTTTGGAAGAAGCAAGGGAATGCCACCAATAAATATAAAACCAGTTGTTGGATTATATTCAGATTATTAGTGCTCATTGAGACAGAAGATAAAGCAGGAAAATAATTTCAAAAGTATCCTTATCATGGCTGGCCACATTTTTTTTTTTCTTCTAACTTAAAAGATCCTTGCACTTCTGGATGTGGTAGCAAGGAAGTAAGAATCTCTTTAAATTTCTTCAGAGGCATGAATGTAAAACCATGCTACAAAGAAATAACTTACTTTACTAGGCTTGGTTGATTTTGGTTTGGTCTGTTGGTTTGGTTTTTTTTTCAAAATCTGATGAAATTTCATAATCTTTAAGATTTTCTTTGACCTTTAATAAAAGAAACGCACTTTAAAACATATTGAAAAATCTATGTAACAATAATTTCAGGTTGTTTTCCTTGAAAATAGATTTTTTAATATGGGCCAAAATTACCAATCAAAATATCAGCAAGAGATGGATTAACCTGAATATATATATTCTGGAGCACGAGGTATCTGAAATCTAAAATTACCCACCTGGAAATCAAATGGAAGATTAAACTAAGTTAACAATCTGTCTTCACTCAGCTCCTGCATGGAACTGGAAAAATAAATGAATCAGTATAGCTGCATCTTATTTTGTGTAACCTGAGTTCAGTCCACAGACTGACAAAAATTATTCTATTAGGTCCCTATTAAAAAAAAAAAAGGAAAAAAAAGAAGATATGGTGAAGTTAGGTAAAAGTAAGAAAAACAAATCCTTTCTCAATGGTCTTGAAAACCAAAACACAGGATACAGACAACTAATACAAAAGTTTTTCAAATTACTGTATCCTAACTATACATTCATCAGTATAAAAGACTCAGTGATGAACTTTTTCCTATTTATTTGATGGCAGATAAGGCAATTGTATCTGTATGGCCTATCTATCTACTTTTAAAAAATATTATTTGGGGGAAAGATTTTGAAACTTTTGTATTTTCATAACATTTCCTCTAGTCTATGGCATGTCTTATTTTAGCTCATCCTTTTGATTGTATTTTTGATCATATGTGTACTGAGTGGAATTTCAATGAATCCTCTTTATTTGAGCCACTTCTACTTCAATTACCCTTTTTCAATACCTGATGCTTAGTTATGAATCTTGATTTATTCAATAAATTCTCCAAGAGTTTATAAACAGAAACACAATGTGACAGCTGATTTTTTTTTGAAGGATCTATATTTAATGACTTTTTAATTGAACTATCTTCAAGTCTTTTTAGGAAAGACCAGTGAGATGGGGAAGAGCAGATCCTGGTTCATGAGGCAGAAGAGCAACATAAGGTAAAAGCTGCAGAACCTGGGGAGAGCAAAAATAGAAATAAATAACAACAGAGCAGATCACAAACTTCTTGGATTACAACCTTACGGTTCCAATCTGTGATGGAATTTAATTTTTTAATGCCTGTCCTGATGCAAACTTTGATGCTTCATATTTTATTGATACTGTTTTCTGCTTTCACATGAGAAAATACTCAAGGAGCCTTTTAGATATAAAAGGAGCCTCACACAGTGTTTGTCACCATTTCAGAAGAAAAGAATGAAAGGCCAGGAAAAGATACAAAAATTCTGACTTTTATTTTCAAATGTGTGATGTTTCAATTTAATTCAGTTTTAGTTTTCTATTCTTTTCATGTTTAAAGTACATCCCAAAGGGCAACACATATGCCTCTATTGTGCTTTTTTAAGGAAACTTCCTTGAGGGAAGCTTCAATATTTTCTCATTCACAAGAAAATTACTAAACATGCTATAAAAAACAGTTGAACGTTCAAGAAAAGAAGCACAAAATGGGTGAAATGCATTGAGAAACCAAATCACAAAAATTTAAAACAATACCTCTGTTTCTTTTGCAAATAAATAGCCACATTTTACTCCTAGAAAACATATTAAAATCACTGGATCCTTAAGGCTGGAAAAGACCTCTAAAACCATGGAGCTCAGCTGCTAAAATAGCAGCTCCATGTTCACCAGTAAACTATGTCCCCAAGACATATATCTGTTCCAGTGGCAGCAGAATTTTTCTTTTCCCACGAAGATCACCCGAGTTGTGACATCTGTCCTCTGTGAACTACCCCTGGGGTCAACAAGAGATGTCACAGACAAGCATTTCTTCATTACCCAGGGTGGCCACAAGTGATGTGGCTTCTCCACATAAAGGATCTTTGTCTGTTGCAAACTATAAAATACAGAGAAATTTCTTTAAGCAGTATTTCTAACTGAAATGCCTACCAGCTTGGTTCTGCTATCAGAGTCGCCTCCCTTTGACCACATCTCACTTCCACCAGGAGGAAGGACATATGGAAGGGAGGAACATATGGAAGACCCTTCTGGAGCTTTCTTTCCCCAAAACATGTGCTCTGGGTTTTACTGAGAATATGTCTGATCCTATAGTAATTTTTTTAATGGTAATTCTACAACACTGTCCCTTTGGTGGACTTCAGCATGAATATTTTAAAATAATATTGATCTGAGGTAATATTTTTATTCCTGGCAGAAGTATAGGCCTCACTAAGGTACAGGACCAAGACCAGGTTAAATGGTTGCTCTGAGGAACCAGGTCTAGGGGAAGGTATCCCTGCCCATGGTAAGGAGCTTGAAACTGGACGTTCTTTTAGGTCCATTCTAACCCAAAACATTCTATGATTATAGAAATGTAATCATTCTTAATGTTTAGTGGGGCAAGATCCAAACTCTTCACCATCTCAAAGGATCTCTCTCCTTATAATTTATGGAAAGGTTATCAAGAGAGACTGAGTGTTCATAACCCCTACTAAGCGTTAACATTTTTGGACCATCCCTTTCTCCTTCTTTTCAACCAAAATATTGTAGTCTGTAATTGAGAACATTCTTACCTGGGCTAATTTTGGCTAGGTTAGGGTTAATTTTCTTCATGGTAGCTAACTACCTCTTAAGACAGAATACCTCTTTCAGGAACAGCAGAGTTCCATGTTTCTCTCAGGTCTGGAGAGGGTGTCCTGCAGTGAGGTTGCAAAACAGGCAGGTTGGGACACCAGGTTTGCATTTTATGGGATACACCAGTTTGAAGCTGGCACTCCTCCTGCACAAACACAAAACATTGCTTGAGCATCCACTGCTTTTTCTACCTCCATTATCAACATAAAGCAGGATATCCTAATGGCTCTGGAGAGAAGCAGGAGAGAAGGACCTTGGAGAACAGCCAGTCTGGCCATATAGGCCAGACACTGATTCAAAATCACTCACAGACATCCAGAGCCCCGTGGGCAGCAGGGCAGGGAGGGGATTCTGCCCCTCTGCCCCCTCTGCTGAGCCCCCACCTGCAG
>JAWWMS010000001.1:12066500-12086590 GCA_035048045.1 Chlorospingus semifuscus
GCCAGGCCAGAGGAGGCACCAAGGGCATCAGAGGGATGGAGCAGCTCTGCTGGGAGGAAAGGCTGAGAGAACTGGGAATGTTCAGCCTGGAACAGAGAAGGTTTTGGGGTGACCTCATTGCAATCTCCCAGTACCTGAAGGGAGCCCACAGGAAAGATGGAGAGAGACTATTTACCAGGGCCTGGAGTGGCAGGACAAGGGGGAATGACTTCAAACTGACAGAGAGCAGGTTTATGTTATACATCAGGAAAAAATTCTTTACTGTGAGTAAATACCCGCTTTTATTCTCTTACCCTTGTCTAGCCTCTGTTCTAGGTAGCCTTTCTAAGGCATCAGTTTGGCACTGGAACAGGTTACCCAGATCTGGGAAACAGATAGGGCTCAAAATCCTGAACTGGGAGCAATTTGAGTCTGGAAGTTCGGCTGAGTTCATCCTTCAGTGCAATTCTCTTAAGCAAATATACCTTATGATGTATCTAAGCAAGCTAATCCAACAAAATAATGAGGAATGTGAAAAGTACAGTGAGAAACGAGAAAGTGTGTGGAAGGTTGAAGATGCATCCAAGGAAATTGCAGACATATTTCTAATCATCTATTCACTGTTAACTACTTTTTTTTTTTTTGGCAAGAACAAAACTTCTTTCTACCTGGAACATGCATCTCTATACTGATATACACTTTCGTCAAGTGAATCAAAGGTTTCATTTCGCATTTCTTACTCTTTCTGGGAAAACAAACTGATTTTGGAAGGAAACAGTAGGTGCTGATTTTTTAAAATAATTTAAGCTATGATCTTTAAAAATATATTGAACTGTTGGTGTGTGAGATTTATTACTTGAAAATGAGTCCTGAAAAGTTTTAGGATAAAATTTGATTTTACTCTAGCCAGAATAAACTTCTTGGATATATACCTTTTGCTATCAATGAGCTAGACTATAACATTTTGATTGTACATGGTATATATTAATACAACATCATGCTGTTACAATTGAGGTATTAAGAACAGGAAAAAACTTCAGAGAAGGAATTGAAAAAAGACATTAAAAACATTATCGTTAATTGCTAATGTAAGGTTGTAAGAAGAAACAGACATATTTTATAAGGCTAAAAAAAAAAGGAAAAATATGTTAATTGACCACTAGAATGTTCAATATCAGATAGGAATGATTGCAATTATTTGTTCTCAAGTTTCTCAGTCTCTTCATCTTTCCTAATGAAGACACGTGTGTGTGGAAAGTAAAAGGCAGCGGTGACAGGGTGAGCTCTAGGGATTGAATTGAGCTGCATTTGCAAAGCTAATCAGAGATGAAAGAACTTTAAAAACTTTAAAGGTTTCTTTCCAACAGGTCTCCACATGCTGGATTGTGCCTACAGGTAGAAGATGAGGCCAGGGAGAAAAAACAAAGGTCTTACTGACCTTGTTCGTAAATGGAGAAAATCGATGATGAGCCAAGGCAGGTGGTTTTATCAGTGGTTTTATCAAGTATAGAAATTAATTGCTGCAGAATTGGCAATTCAGTAGCATCTGTGTCATATCTTAGTGCTGTCTTTCTGAAGATCATCACAGTTATTTCTCCTCTTGGCCCAACCTCCTCAAGCACCCATCTGTGGTACTGAATTTTTTCTGAGGTCCACCTGCTCATTCTGGCCCATCCTATTCAGACAGGGCTGACTTCAGAAGTGGATGCTCAATTGGCTCAGAAATTACCAAGATCCCCGTAGGCAAACATCAAAGATTCCTCCATTTACTCAGTTTTCAAAGGCTCATTACATCCCTTTAAAGTTCCCCCCAGGAAAGTCTTTACAATCAGAAAGGGTTCCACATTCTTTGCAGTCCCCAATTATCAAGCAGAGGCTTTTTCTTGCTAAGAAAAATAGTATTAAAACTCCATCAATCAGCATACCAGGATTTCAAAATGTATATGATGGTTTAGTTTGGGATGGTAGTTTAGTATTCTTAAAAATTCTCCGCAGAAAACAGCTTTAAAAATGAGAAAGAATTAATTGCAAAGAATTGTCATTAAATTAGTATATATAATAGTAATTACTGACATTCATCCAGAGAGCAATAATTCTTATTTTTTCAGGAAGATTGTTAAAAATTGAAGCATAAATTTGAATAATTGCATTGACACAGACACCATAGATGAAACCACAACAAAAACACATTAAAGAATGACTTTTTTAATTGATTGGAAGGGGGTTTTTTATGGAGGTTGTTGACTACTGTGATTTCTAATCATTAGAGTTATGGACAAAATCTTTATTTTATATTGCAATTTCCAACAAGATATTTTATTTCCCATAGTTTGGGAAACAATTTTTTTCCCTCAATTTTATATTAATTCCTGTAAATGAAAACATCTTTTTTTCTTGCTTCTGGATTTTACAAATGGAAGAACACTAGGAATTTTATCCCCTCCTTTTGTTGTCATTGCAATTCAATTAAAAAAGACCCTGTGTTCTTCTGTTAGCCTCTTATACAAAGTGAATTAGTAAAAATAACTACTCACTGTTTTTACCTTTTTTTTTTAATTTTATAAAGCAGACTTCTTTTTCTCTAGAAGCCTAGAAGCTAAGACATTCACTAGATGCATTAGAACTTTTCCTGTTTTTAATGTCCTATATTCTTTTTTTTTTTTTTTTTGTTGGCTATCAGATTTTAAAGACGTTCTTGAAGGGCAAAAGAACAATGTATCTTGTTTGTTATTTTCCATCTTCTATGTTATTTTTTAGATTACATCCCACTTTGATCCAAATAACAGGCAAAATGGAGTGGACACTTCTGAAAAATTGAAAATTTCAATTTTTTGTGCCCTTGACATCATAGTCCACCATTCAGAAGCTGAAAACATATACTTACAAATAGTGACCACAAGAGGACTTCTAAGCTCACCACAAAAAATGTTTAAAGTACCAGCACCTAATTGGAATTAATTTTAGACATTGATTATCTTCTAATAAATTGAAAAAAAAAATAGTCTTAGGTCAATGCCTTTGCATGAAAAAAACGAATAAATAAAAATAAATTACTGCACTGAGCTAAAAGTGTAACCATTTTAAGGGAGCATATTTACTAGCTACTAAAATGGAGAGCTATGTGTTTTTCAAATCAGCTGGAACAGCTTCACTGTATTTCTTAAGGCTGCTGTAGATTTTGTGCTGGAAACCTTATATCTTGATAAATGGTTTGTTTATCTACTTGCATATTTGGCATCATACACAGTCATTGCCTAAATAGATGGTGACACTAAATCGTCTCCCCTGACTTCAATCAAGCATTGCACTTCACCAGAACAGACTGAATAATCTTTTGCTACCTTGCCATAATAAATATAGGAAATCTGATGAGATTTGATTAAACAGGAAAAAAAAAAAAAAGAAAAAAAAAGAAAGAAACACACCTTTTCTGGGCATCTCAGTAGTTTTTACTCCAACAGTTGCAGAGCTTGGAAGCAGATACTCTCCATGGTGAAACCACTTGTGCAGATATAAGAGCAAATATGCGCTTGATGGTGACCAACTTCAGCTTCTTATAACAAAAATCTACCCAATGAAAACTTTTCAGAAAAAATTGAGTGTTGTCAAGCTGTAATGAGTTCCCTCATATTTGAGGAATTTACCATGATGTAGATGATCTTTTTATAGCTCTTTCATTGGTGGAAATAGAGCTATTAGTTAATTAAAAAAACCCCACATATCGTGCAATTCAGATTAGAAACCCCAAAGCTTGACTGCATCAGATGCCCAAACTACTTAGCTGCTGCATTGAGAGTTAACTTAGATTTCCTATAAATTTAGTTTCTGAAATAATAAAATTCCTCTATTTGTCTCTTACTACAATTGTTTAAATACTGTCAAGGTCTGTTGTCATAGAATTGATGACTGATCTATTCCCTTCTTATAAATCAGTCAAGAGAAATGTTTTATGTTCAAACTGAATAAAAAATAACCCACAATAATCTTCTCCTTGTCCACTCCACTCCCCAAGAATACATTTGAAAAACATAAGTGAAAAATAAAAAACAGAAGGAAAAACAATAAGAAAGAAGAGTGAACAATGTGTGAAAGTCCCAGAATTATGTTTCTAGACTGTGAACCCTTGGTACAGGAAATGTTATTTGCTCTGGGCTTATTTACACCTAATAAAATAGTTCATGATTAGAGCACCAAAACAATACTATCACTAAAGAACAAACCAATATATTAACAAGTGTTCAGGAAGAGCAACAGATAGGAGAGAATGTCAGAAGAGACCAGTAACTCAAATGGTAAATTCCTTCAAGCCACCAGCCATTGGTATGAAATCTTATACAAATATAAGAAACATACTCAGTATAAAGTAATTTTTCATAATTTGCTAGAGAAAGACAACTATTTAAACAAAAAGCATGTGGGTATAAGCAAGATTTTATTGTTTGGTGGCAAAAAATTTCAAATGTAACCTTATGTGATTGGAACATATATTTTAAGTGGTATTAAATATCATTTACTTCTGAAGAAGTAAAATAGAGATTTTTTTTTCATCTTATAAAATATAATTTTTTTCTGGACTTTATTTTTATTTTTACTCTAGAGATTTTTGTATCTATTACCTCATGCAATGTTTATATTGCTGTTAATAATTTCTAAATCCTCTTGTATTTGGACTAAATTGCATAATTTTTTGAAAAGTTGATTTTATGTATCTCTTTGGACCATTAAGATTGCTAAAAGATTGGGATTTCATTGTTTGTTGTGGGGTTTTGGTGGTTTTGGTTATTATTATTTTTCTTGGAAAAACTTGTTTATATGTCCCAGCAGGGACTTGGCCCATTTGGGGAGAGTATGAAATACCTCATGTGTTTCCACTGTAACATCTTTATTTTTATTAGAGCTTAGTCTGTCACTCCTTTTATTTAATATTTCTACCAAAATGAAGAAATATAAGTGTATTATATAGTTTTTCCCTGCAATGACCTTCCATTTGCCTAGATGACTTTCAGTTTGAATTCTATTCTCTGGTGGGTTGATGTCTTATTCTGTCCTGCCATTATCTGAAAATATAAATATTGATTGAAAATGGATACATTAAATTGCAATCATAGTTAGGCCAGAACATAGAAAAAAAATCACAGAGTATTTCACTGCAAACAATGGAGAATAAACTACACTCCAAAACCACAATGCTAATCAGGCAAACAGCTGTTGTCTACTCCATATAAAAACAAAAATCCCATTTTCTTATTTCCATTTTATTTCATTTGAAATTGTTTTCTAAAATCAGTCCAAACTCATAAACAGTTATCCTTTTAATAATGGATCTTTCATGAATAAATAAATATTTCAAAGATAAATAACTATGTTTATAATGACAACTCAGTCTACTGAATGAAACATTAGTTGTCACTTATTCATCCATCATCAACATCAAAATTCACTATTTGTTCCTTGCCTCTTTTGCTAGTGTAAAAAATTATTTTTAGTAATCTGGCTGCTTTAATGACAAATTCCTATGAAAACTGTTGTTTATAATCAAGTGTGTGTCATTTATGCATGAAACATTGGCTATTAAAATATGGAAATTTACAGAGTTCATTGTTATCATAATAGAGTCCAAAAGTAAAATTCAAACTTTGTGCTTATAGCAAGTATTTTAAGTTTTCATCCAATTAAAATTATCAAAATAGCCTTCCACCTCTTTTCTCAGAAAAGATTACTTGAGATCTGAATCCAAATAAATATTTTATTATATCAAAGTAAATTTCAGCAAACCACCATCACCACACATTAGGAAATAAGTACAGGATTATTTGTCCCAAGAAGAAAAACTCTGTAAAAATACATGAAAATAAATAAGTATGTGTAAATACCAATTTCCAAGGTGGAAATCTAAAGAAATTTTAGGGGGGAAATAGATTGGTTTAGTTGATAATGCTCTCATAGCCTCTTTCCCAATGAGAGACAAAAGAATGAGAGATGGGAAAAAAAATGTTTCTATTGCTGATCTTTAACCCCCAAGTGAGGACTTCCAAATTATTTACATGTTTGCAACAACTTGCTCTTCTGAGTTCATTTTCTTATGATATCAGATTCACTCTCAGGAATTTTAGGGAGAGCTTCTTCAGTTTTAACATCAGAATAATGTAATATTCCAGTCTTAAGATACATTTATTTTGAAAATGTTTCTAAAATCTATTGATTATGATTATTATTTCTCTCCAGTGACTGAGTAATTTTACTAAGAAATCTCAGTGCAATAATGAACAGACTTCAGAGACTGAGTAAAATAGTTTAAGATTCTCTACATGTCACCAAACACAGTTTGGTTGTGAATTCATGAGGTGCCACTTCATTGGCTCTTATTTTGTGTATGCTGAATAGCTCAGCCAACATTTAATTACATGAGAAAGGAGATTAAAATAAAATTTTAAAATGTAATCTGCTCCAGAGCCAGCTCACTCTCTTCTGCAGTTTCCATGATTTTGACTAGAGGAGGATCTGACAAATTCCATCTGAGTGCTTTGATAGGATTTTTTAATAATATTTGTGCCTGAGTACAGAAGTCAAGAACAAATTCCAAATCCCCTTCCAATTACTTTAATTTTTGGAACAAGAGAGGAGGGCTTGATTCCCTCTTACAATTAAAAGGTTGACAGCATGTGAAAGGAATTCTTTGTTCCTGCAGAATGCGGAGCAGAAAAGAAACGTGTTTTAAATAATTATTGTGAAATCAAATAAAAATATGCATTGTGAACCACAAATGCATTTTTCTTCAGTTTTTGTTTCTTCATTACCAATTTGCACAACCAATTTCCAGCACTATCCTTGAGGTCCTTTCCAACTTGGTAGCCAATGATTACAAGATTCCATTATTATTTTTATATTATTTAATTCATTATTATTTTTATATTATTTTTATATTATTTAATTGCTTTACCCCATTTAAGAGAGTAGACTGATAGAAAGGTAATTTCTTATGTTAGCTTAACTTCAATTTACGTTGAACCACATCTAGTAGGTTGCTATATTTCTATACTTCCACTTTTAGTATTACTGTAACTCTCTCACAAATAAACAGTTTTGAAAAATACATAATTTAGAATATTTTTAGTTTATTTATACTTTCTTACATGAACAACAGTGTTATCGACAACAGTCCCAACTGGCAGAAAAACACAATTTGTTTTGCTAAAGGAGCTGAGAGTAATTTGGGAGGATGTGCCTTGGTAAATATCACAAAGAAGCATAATTGCATCTGGTCTTGAATACTTTCATAACAGCAATACAAATCCTGTCACATTAACTAAGTCCTAAATTTTGATGACTCCCTAAAGTGAAGATTAAAAATGTCATATTCTTAATATATTATGAAGCATTGCACAGATTTGCATTGCTACAGGGCTTTCAAATAACCTGAGAAAAATTAATCAGAAAATTGGCTCATCCCTCCTATCAACATAAGATTATAAATCACAGAATACTTTGTCAAACCCTTTAATGCACTTATTGCACATATTTATTTAGAAGAGGTTCCCTTGATTCCTAACATATAGGGCTGCAATAGTGAAGCTTCACAGTTTAATGCTAACTGAAGAATACCATGCTAACCTAACATCCCTCATCTGCAGATATTCTCAGTGTGCTTTTAAGATCATGGATGAATTAACTTTAGAAGTCAGATACGAGTAGAAAATAATTCTTTAGATACACACATTTATGAAATATTTGGTTAAGAGCTGCACGCTAATACCCGCTGTGCTGAGCCCCAAAGCCTTACAAAGTAAAACATCTGCACCTTAATTAAATGATCTCTACACAAAGCATCTCTTGGAATAACAGAGAAAAACAGAATACACTCATAAAAGACATATCAAAGACAGTCATAGTTTAAACCAAAAAAACCTGAACTTTAAATGGAACCAATAGAAGATGAAAATCTTGGATGACCAAATATTTAAATAATTTAATCTAATTTGGAGACAAAATACTGGGTTCAATTCAGGTATTTTCAGTCATCTCTAGCGTCTTAGATGAATTTAAGCTTCCAAAACGCTAAGAAAAATTTGTGAAAAACATTTTTTCAAAACACATATGTTTTGAAAAAAAAACATATAAGATCAGATAGCAATCAGTTTAAGGACTTATAAAATGTACTCTACCTGTTATATGCCCAAATAATTATGCAACAACTTATTAAATAATTTACTAAATAAATTCTTTCCATTGCTATCAAATTAGTGACTGAATTGTTTAAATAATGATGGGCCAGTTCGGGTGAATTTGGGGCTGTTTAGCTGTGATTTGACTTTCAGGACTCTTCAATTCAGAGCCCAGTGGAAACACCACAAGAACTCTTTGTCTTAGAGGGATCTGGGATCTCCTTCCTCAGGATGACTGTGGGTGCAGTATTTTAAGAAGAGCTGCATGACAAACATTGAGCTGATTGATTTTGCTTTAAATGGCAATACTGTGTCTGAGTGACCCCTTCTCACATAATTGGTTTTATTTCAGTCAGAACTTTCAAACCTATGATTTTCTCAATTTTTTAGCAATATGTCAAAACTAAAATCATAGCCAGAAAGGAGTGAGACAGCAGAGACTGCAGTGATTTTGAAGTCTCAGCTAAATATGAATAGTCAAAATTGCCTCTTTCAGATGTTTTAAAGAACAAATATATGTTTTAAAGAACATATATTTGCTTGAGGAGTTCAAAGAGAAAACGATTCTTTTAAAGCTTCCAGGCCATACATGATCACACAGATATTTTGATAAATACCTGCAGATTATGCACATTTCTGTCAGAACTTTTACATCTTCTTAATATTGCACACACTGCAAAGTTTGCAGTAAGTTCAGCATTCATAAGGTGTGAAGGATAAATGCTATTCTTATCTGAAAATACCAGCAAAGAAGCACATCTAAAACTTGTTTCTGGTTTCTTCAGAGCAAGCAACAACATTTTGAGGCAGTATGTTATTCCTATACCTGCTTGTCTCTTGGTTGTCTCTAAAGTGAACTGCATTGAAATGTAAAATGAAAAATATTGGATTTTACTGGCTGTCCTTTCTATTTGTTCCTCTTCCCATATGGCCTCAGAATGGTACTGTGCCTAAATGAAAATGGATAATTTTTTGAAGATTTTGTGGACTTTCTTGCAGGGTTAACATGTGCAAAAGATAGCCAAGACAACTCAGATCTGGGATATGCTTGTTCTATTTTGCTTTCAGTATCATGAAAGTCCCTGTGTTTCCTTTAAAGTTTTCAACACTAAATTTATAAGTATGTGAAATTCTTTTGATGGAATGAAACATACCAGCAAAAAGTAACCAACCAACCAACCAACCAACCAATCAACCAAAGGAAGACTAATTTCTTTGAAAGAAAGGTGTATTTCAGCCTCACATTCCATTTTCATTGCACCCATGAAATTAAGAGGTTTTTTTTTTCAGACAAAAAAGTGGAATTTAATGGAGAAAATCTATCATCTTATGCACATTCTGGGAAGATGTTTTTTAAATTGTAAATGGACCTATGATCCCACAAACATTATCATCATCATCATCAATCACTACTATTCTTATACACTGTTTTAAAATTTCTATTTTTGCTTTCAGTTTTTAATGTATTTATAATTTTCAAATGGAAGATGTAATAAAATAAAATATTTTTAATGTAAAAAGAAAAAACATCCCAAGTTCATTATCAGAAAGAATTCGTGTTTCAAATCTGCAGAGGAAATGTTACATCAAGCTAGGAATTAGATTTAGAAACTTAGTTAAAGTTTTTCTAGAAAGTTCATGAAAAATGTGATACAGAAAACAGTGAGGATGTTTCCACTGCAAGTCAGTCTTTTATTCTGACAAAATATATGACACCCTGTAAGTCTCTGTAAGACTGACTTCTCAGTCTTCCACATGAAGCTCGTTGATGTCACTTTACTAAGACTTGTCCTGTTTGGGCGCAGATTTGTTCATTGCACATGGTGTCACCACCAGTTTCTATACCCAACATCTAGCTGGGAGTCAAAAGCTACTTCTTTCCTTCAAAATTTGTGAGAGAATTTTTTTCTCTAACTCCTTTGTCAAATATGATTCCTAGTGATTTTGTACTCACATTCTTCCTTTGTGGATTCACCTCAGAGGTTCCAAGCTTAGTTCCCATCCATACAGTTATGAATGAATTCCATTTTATCTGCTTTCCTGTTTATTTGCATGTTTCTTGTGTTTTGTTTTGACACCCAAATCCCTTTCAGTGCTGCCTTTCCCATGCATCTGCCCATTTCTCATCACATTTTCTTCCAGCACTGGGTTCCAACCCGCCTAGATTTTTTAAAAAATATTTCTTATTTTTTCTTATTTAGATATTTCAGTGCTCTCCTGCCTATTTTAACACTACTATCTAGGCTCTTAATCAAATCCAAATTTCAGTTTTCTTTTTTTTTTCATCAGCTGTCAATAGATAGAGGAGGGAGGAGATGGAACACCTGGCATGTTTCTCTGTGAGACAACATTTTATTTAAAAGTTTTTATGTTTGTTCTCTGCATATCAAATCCAGAACTGAGGAAATTGATGGTTATGACAGCTTCAGAACTGTTTCTGCCCACAATATTCAGGGGCTCCAACTCAGTGATCCCAGAAGTTCACTGGTTTCTTACACAATTTTGTAAAAGAAATAATTATTGCTACATTGTCTGTGGTGGTTTTTGTGTAGCAAGAGAATTTAAGCCCAGAAACATGTAAAATTTTTTTCCTTTTTTTTTTCCTTGTACATTATACATTTTTCAGTGTATATTTCAACACTGAAGGGCTAAGTAACACATATGCATTTTTTCTTTTCTTGCAATATCTTCTATAAGAATTTGCTTTATTAAATACAGCAATCTAGTATATATGATGTTGAGATTTTAATCCACAATGTCCCCTGCTTATTATAGAAAAATTTTAGCATGAAAGACATTATAAATACAAGTGGATAAATAGAATAACAAGAAAAAAGTGAGTCAAATTTTTTATATGGAGTATGTCAGAAATAATGCTATTTATTCAAGAGAACTCATGAAGATAGAACAGACAAGTAAATAGAAATTAACTTACTGTTTAAAATTTAAGATGTATTTTGTCACTTGTTATCCAGTAAGCAGACAACAATATTGAAATTACTTTAAATTCAGTCATTCAAAGTCAGAATACTGTGATTTTTTCATCAATTTGATAATTCACAGCTGGCATAATTTATATTTGCTTACACTTATGAAATTTACACTAAAATTAGACATGATATATCAATGACTTAAATTCCTCATACCCAGTTTGAAAAGGTATAACTGTTATTTATTTGCACAGCAATGCCATTCTCCTCATGTTGAAGTCTATAAATATTCTTCAGCAGCATTCTGTACTACTTCCTTATCCTTTTCTTGTCTTGGCTCAGAGATCTGATGAAAAAATCAAGACTTTTAAAAGGGAGGAAACACTTTACATTTAATTCTAAAAGCTAGACCAGTAAATTCAGCTACTACTGTCAAAGGAAAGGTGCAGTACAAACACAACAGCACTAATGGCTGGTTTCATGTTTAACAATGTCTTCAAAAGTAACAAAAGACAGATGAAGAGAGCTTTTATTGAATTTAAAAATAAATTCTAAGAATGTGTATCTTTTTTCTGCTCTTCCTCAGAAAATGAAAAGAAGGTATACCTTTATTCTTCCTGGAATTAAAAAAAAAATAGGAAAAAAGGAAAATGTGGTTTACTGAGTATGATTTTCAAGAAACAGATACTATTTTGCTGGCTCTATCCATTTCACAACAGTTCAAGGCAATGTGCAGTCAGAAAGCAAACTCTCCACCAGCATGAAATGAATGAAATAGAGAGAAGCAGTCTCTGGAGCCAGAGTGAAAGCCTATCAAAGAATAGCTTACTAAAGATAAGTGGGGATGAAAACTCAGTTTAGTTGGTCAAAAGATTCAAAGAAACCACTCTTAGGCCTACTGAGCTTTCAAACAGAACTGAGGAAGGATCAATAGGAAAGGTTTTAAACAAAAGACAAGTATCCAAAACAAAGAGAAAGCTTGAAAGGCCAGGAAATAGCCAAAGCATGAGAATGGAAGTTCAAAGTGGTAGAAAACCAAGGCCAACCTAATACCTGAAAAACATCAAACACCTGCAACCCTCAGTGGGCTGAATCCGCAGGTTTGTTTACAGAATGCAAGTCTCATGTCTGAGTGCAAATTTTAGCAAGATCTAAGTTCTTTAAAAGGCAAAAATCTCTCAGACTCTCCAGTCACAATTAACTTTTATTGCACAACACGTCAATGTGGTTTTTATATCCTTTGCTATCTCATCCAGATGAAATAAAATAAGAAGCTAATCACCTCCTCCCCACCTAAACCACAGCTCTCCATACTGTCACTGTGACCCCTCGGCAGAAACAGAATTGTCATTAGAGGAAAAAAAGCAAAAGATCTTACAGCCTTGGTTCTGCCATTAAACATTTAACAATAGCAATTCAAAATATCCATCTCTATGCTTTTATCTTACATGAAGTTACAACAGCTCTCAACTCTGTTTTTGTAGCAGCAGCACAAATTACTTTTCCTTCATCTTGTTTTTCCTTCCAGTTACATCAAGTATGAGTTCTCTCAGCCAGTCCACAGGACAAGTTGTACTTACTGCTGTGCTACAAAGTGCGCCTCAAGCAAATCTCTGAGCTCAACCATATTCTTTGTTTGGCAGATGATACTTTTTTTATTCAATGAGAGAAATTAAAGAAGCAATATAAAAAGTAAAACCAAGTAACCGACTGTATTGCTAAGCACAGTCAGTGTGCCTGTCTATATTACTTAAAATAGTACCTTAAAAAATAAAGACATCCTTGGGGTCTTTAGTTTATTAAAAAGGAAAGGTTGTAAATGTTTTTGTATGGATCACTTTTGCAGTTTGGGAAATGGGAGTACCTATCTGCTGAAATCAAGGTCCTCTCCTTCATGTTAGCTTTCTGTATAAAGGGTTTGCTTCATGATTTATTAAATATGAATTGATTTTAAAAGCCTGAGAAATTTTTTGAATCCAAGAAAGACAGAAAGAAGCATAAGCAGAGAAAGAAAGTAGTTCTCCACCAAAATTAAACAAATCCATTTGTTCCATGGGGAAGTATTCAAAGCCATTCTTCCCTATCTCACCCCTAAAGTAGCTAAGACACCACTGTGAACAAGTCTGAGTTATAAAATCTAGAATGTTTCTTTTAGTTTTATTATTATTTATTATTTTGTTACAGTGCTTTGCACAAGATGATATTAAGCAATCCTTTTTGATTTGCAGAGACAGAGTTGCCCTGACTCCCTCACACCAGCCCCAGCCTGATCTAGTGGGACCTTTGAGAGGATGATCTGTGGTCAGCAGAACTCAGGCTCACATTATTACTGTATAAACCTTACCACAGACACTCATAAAGTAGAATGATTTAACAGGACCAAGGTGAATACTCATGTTCTTAGTCATGTTTTTATCAAGAAATTATTGTTGGTTAGGGAATTCATTATTAAATACTGATTTGCCTATCTGGTGAACATCAATTTTGAGTATTTGTCAGATTTGTATACTAAAAAGGCTAGTTGTGCACTTATTGGACCTTTAGGGACAATAACTATATGTAAACACAAAAAAAGAATAAAATATTTTTTTTAATATACAGTGGGGATGAAAGCCATTATTTTCTTGGTATTTTCTCAGACACAGATGTGCCTGAGTAGCTAAAATGTCAAGGTAGGCGAGTGCCAAATCAAACTTAGTTAAATATTTTGTGTTTTCAAAAGAATAACATTAAAGAGTATTCTGCAATGCAATAAAACTGACTAGGACTTAGAGCCAGTGGGAAAAATTGATTTAGCTAGTTACTACAGAAGGCTTTATGACTGGCCTACCAAATGACCTTTGAGATGCAAGAGGTTTGATATGGAGCACAGGAAGGAAGGGAAGTGAACATGAAAGGTAAAAATCAACATATAAAGTTGAAGACCTGTTGCTTATCTGAACTGATTGCAGTAGAGGAGGCAGAAGATAAGGAGTGTATAGATCTGTGTCTGATCTCAGCAGGAATTAAGTCAGTGTCAGAATTTCTCTTGTAACCTTGCTCAGGAGCTGTGATAGAAAAGAGATCCTCCTGTTACGGATGGTCATACTAAAATACATTCAGTTTCAGAAAGTGCTGATAAAATGTGGTGTTGCAGTGCAATGTCAGACTTAAAGCCAAAATTTCATTCTTCAATTATTTCATGGTGCAAAGCATGGAGTAACTTAAAAGAATTATTTGTACTATAGAAGAAAGAATGAGGATTATGTGGTTTCTCATCTCTAGCTCTCACTCTCTGTAGAATTGCATTGGGTGAAAAAGTGTACAAGAAAATAAATGGCATTTGCACAGAAATATAGACTATTAATCCAATTTTCCTCATATATCCAATAAGCACATGTGATTTATCAAACAGTAATTAATTTGATCAGGGAGCAGCAGTGGCTTTCATATGGTCCCAGTGGGATCCATCCAGAACTTTCTATTCCTCATAAAGTTTCTCTGATTGTTGCATTTTTCTTGTGCTGCATGCAGTGCACAAGCACTGTAGTATGAGGGGATGAGAAGAACAAAGCAGGACAGGAGTTGAGCAGGACAGAAATACACGAGAAAACAATTCTTCTGCACTGGCCCTCAGTGGGCTCATTGCCTTTTAGTCCAAAGAGCTTGAAGAGGTGGGCATTGGGTAACTAGGGCTGACTGCACACAGAACAATATGTGCAGTCCTACATACCCTGCAAGCACACGTATGCAGCCAGATTATACAAATATCTCCTGTATGCTATTGTTTATATTTTCATTAACCTTCTATATAGTGCTTGAATTTGGCAAAATTTGAGTGATAATTTGTCGTGATTTAAGCCAATGCTGTTAATTAACTGAGACTGAGTATTTCATGTTGCACAGTTTGACAGCTGCTGCTTTCCTGACTGGCACAACAAATTGACCCCTCTATAACCAGTGTGCTTTCCAGAAAATAACTGAGGTCATAGTCCGTGTTCCATTGGAATAATTACGTTTCACCATTATTTGGAGTGATGTGGCAACTTCAAATGATGCTGCCACATCAAATACTAAAATACAAATAAATCAGTGTTAGTCCAATTAATTTCCCAGTGAATTGTTATATCCCAATTAGCCTCCTGCTCAGTTCCTGTGCAAGCATTAATTTTCTCTCCACACTCTTCTACTGTCTGCAGATGGGAAGAGGAGGGTGTTTCCCTTTTCTCTATTTACAATTAACTTTCTTTCTCCCAGCCCCTCACACTACTCACCACGTACATAACCTTGACTCATGTGGATGATTCCCATCACTGGAACTTTGTGCTACAAAAAATGAGAGAGAAGTAAACAAACCTGAAAGACTACCTTGCCTCTAGTCATTTGTTCTGAAATGAAAAATACTTCCAAACAAGAGCAAACTGTGCTGCACTATAAGGACAAAACAAACTTTCAGGTGTCCTGTGCATGTAACTTGCTATGATGTCTCTGGAACTCTGCTTAGAACCTTGACTGAAGAGGGGAAGAAACATTTATCTTGTACAGCATAAAACCTGAATGTTTTTATTTAAAAAGCAGCACAATTTTAGTTTGCAATTTAGAGTGATCTTTATGAAAGATCAAAACTTTCAACAACTCTTTATGACAAAAAAAACTCCACCATTGATTTTCTTAATTTCTTTTTCAGATTAATAGAGGTATAGGGTTGCAGAAAATATGTTGAAATGCCTGAAAATAACTCAGGCTGCCCATACATGTGAGACACCTTCCCAGTATGTCTTGACAGTCATAAATCATGACCTGCATATATCCACTTTCTGATTTCAGGGGCTAAATTACACTGAACTGTACATAGAAATCCAAACACTAGCCTTATATTTTTTTTATGTCAGGATTTAGCTATTTATCATTTTAACAATGTAGATGGATAAAAATCTATCAGCAGGATACAAATACTGTAGAGAAATTTGAAGGATCAAACATAACAAGGCTCAAATGTGCAGCCACAGGAAAGGCAAAGGAGGAAAATGAAGAAAAAACCGAAATATGTATTGTTATTCTCACACTCTGTTGGAAATTGAAAACAGCATCAAATTTTTCATGAGGATTTCCTTAGCAGTCCATTTCTTTTCTGAACTTAAAGACTACATCCAGTAAGATCCTTCACAATAGATTACTTTTCCTTCATTTTGAAAATATAAAATTCCACGTCTCAAATATAATGTTTAAATGATCATAAATCCATATGCTTAGTATCTCCTAACAAACTCTGTTTTTATTGGGAGTTTTTAAAGCAATTTAATTATCAAATACTTATATTTTTATACTTATATTTATATAAACTTGCATACTTTATGTGTGCATATATATGCATGCATGTATGTATGTTGGTAGATATACACATATATACACTTATATTTAAGTATATTTATATTCTTATATACCTAAATTTTTAAGAATTTACTTATGAAACTGCAGGAAATTGTTTAGCAAATTAATAATTTTAATTTCATAGGCTTCAGACCTTGTTTAAATTAATATGTCATAAGTGTTTTCACCTTAATATACCATGGCAAACCCTTTTCAGAAACACACTCAATGTTCCTAATGGAGAGGTCAGAGTTTTTTGAGGGTATGGACTAAAAAATTTAAGCAGCTTCCTATCCCCTGGCCTGACACTGCAAATGTGATATAATGGGCCAAATCATTCTCTGTTCACTTCCAGTAGGATGTGCCTGGCAAAATGTCCTCAATGGCTCCCTCTCATAGGAATAATCAGATTTTTAGTTCCATCTGGAAGTGAGGACCACTACACCTGGAATTCAGGCCCTTACCCAGCACTTTTGGCAGCATTTTCTTTCTATCAACACCGTAAAATATAGATTATGAGAAATCTGCACTTCTTTCCATTTCTTTTCTTCTCCTGCATATTTTGTTAGGAGAAGGGAATACATAATTATTTCTCTCTAAATCTCTTGATTTAAAAAATGATGATCAGTGATAGCCAATAAAACCTAATACTCATGTAAATTCCATTAAAAATAACTTATTGATAAATATATATTAATGTTGTATCAAATGGAGAGCACAGGGAAGAAATTCAAAGGACAACTATTTCAGAGTCAGCCCTTTTAACCTGAAACTAATCAATGCTCTGTGGCAAGTAGAGTTGACAGAATTGATCTGAGAGTATGCCCACCCACATCTCCTGCTGTTAAATTTAGGATTTAGAATATTTTTATTTACCATTTACCATCTCCCGTTCAAATCTAAATGATGAAAACTCCTTGTTCTACATACAAATATCACATTTTTAATCTTGTTAAACTAAGCAATTATTTTTCAGCTTGGTGAGAACTAATATATGAAAAAATATACACTCTGTATAGAAGCTGATTCAGAAAAATAACTATTCATAAAGGTGTCATAAGGTATACACTACGTTAAGCATATATTCAGGAGTTATATCTATTAAGAGAGATTAGCAATCTATATTGCTCTATATTTCCAAAAATAAATACAGGATATTTTCTTTAACCCAGGTTATATATCAGCACAAGATCCATAAATTTCTTGTGAGGACTTTGATGAAATCAAGAAATTGTTTTGATTTGTTATGCCAACGTCATGCTGATAAAAGGATTTTTTTATGCAGAACATTTGTCACAATGTTTAGCAATTCCCAGTAAGAAGTCAATTTTTTCTGATTATATACTGTAGCATAAACTGTTAATTGATATTGATTTATGATTTTCTATTTTTGGCTTCATTCCAGATGAGGATATTTGTACCCTGTAAATCAAGACAAAATAGTCATAATTAGAACTGCCCAGTAGAGTTAAGTGATACAATTAAGAGGAAAGTACAGCCTGGGGAGACAAAGAAAATTCTAGAATAAATTGACAACCATACAAGTTTGATTCATTCACTAAAACAATATCCCTCCTACTTTCAAAACTCTGTCATTGACTCAATTAATGGATTTTGTTCAGCTACAAAATAACTTAGTTGGCTATCTCCTGACTAACAAAAATAATAAAAACTGTACTAAAAATTTTGTCAGAAGAAGAAGAAA
Source organism: Chlorospingus semifuscus (assembly GCA_035048045.1). Lineage (NCBI taxonomy): Eukaryota > Metazoa > Chordata > Aves > Passeriformes > Passerellidae > Chlorospingus > Chlorospingus semifuscus. The sequence goes on from JAWWMS010000001.1 coordinate 12,084,626, forward strand.
TACTAAAGATAATAAAGATATTTTAAAGATATATTTTCCTCAAATTATAATTTTGACAAATGAGGAGGATCTTGAAGCATGAATTGTTAATTAAGAAAGTTGACATGAAGAAATTATGAACATAATATTATACTGGAGTAAAAAAAATCAATCTAAAGATAATATTCTCAGTTAAAATGTAATATACAAAGATGTAAAAAGGAAAAATGAGAATATTTCTTTTGTCTTTCATGTTCCTAAATCAAAGAATTGCCTGTATTAGGAGGGGCCTTAAAGATCACCTAGTTTCACTCCCTCTGCCATGGACAGGGATTAATTTCAATAAAATTATGGATTTAATGAAATTTTAGGTATAAGAAGAGTTAAAACAGAATAGAACCACTTAACTTTGAGAAGTCACCATGGCAGATACTGATTTAACCCTGAACAAATATGACAAACTGAGGTGAAAGAAGATTTCTTTATATGTGTTCTTCAAAGCAACATGGCATGTTTATATTCAGGTTTGTTTCCTTTAACACAATATAACTAAAAGATATTTTTCCAGAGAAACACCTTGGAAGGGAAAACTTTATAGGATCATTCATGTTAAGGCTTGAGGCTCTCTTTGTAGCAATATGTCTGAGATTGTCATTCATAACTGTTTCCTAAAGAGAAAACTGCTGCTACTGGGAGACTTTTCATACTTTTTCTGTTAATTCATCTCTTCTCTGTGACAAAAGCAACAACACAGCTGAGATATGAAACTTGTGTTCATGCAGCCCTTTCCCCTCCACCCTGATTATGAGTTATTTGTTATTTCTGATAAAATTGTGGCGCCATTCATAAGTTTTTAAGAGCTTTTTTCAGCCAGAAAAATTAATAATTAGATTTCATTTCTATTTTCTTTTTAGATAGGCAAATGTGAATTTACTACCATAAGGCCATAATTTCACAGTATCAGAAAATGGTTGAGGTTGAAAGTGAGCTTTGAAGGTCACCCCCTGCTCAAGCAGGGCCACCTACAGCCAGTTGCCCTGGACCACATCCAAATGGTCTTTGAATATGTCCAAGGAGGGAAATTACAACATCTCTGGGCAACCTATGCCTGTGTTCAGTCATCCTCACAGTCAGAAAGGCTCTCCTGGTATCCAGACTGAGGTTCCTGTGTTTAAGTTTGTGTTCTTTTTCTCTTGTTCTGTCACTGGATGAGCCTGGATGAGTCTTTTTTTGCATTCTCCCTTCAGGTGTTTACATATATTTATAGTACCTTCCCTGAGCCTTCCCTTTAGGATCAACAGGCCCAGCTCTCTCAGCTGTTCCCCACACGTGAGCAGTTCCAGGCCCTCAACCATCTCAGTGCCCTTCACTGGACTCTCTCCAGTATGTCCAGGTCTCCACTGCCATGAGAAACCCAGAAATGGACACAGTAATTCAAGGGGAATGAATGATCCTTTATCTGCTTAGGACAACGCTCCTCCTTAAACAACCCAGGCAGGTTTGTTTGCAAAGGTCGCTGCTGTCCTTTGCAAAATGGTAAAAACCTCTATTAATCTTGCAGAAGTCTCCATTAACTTAAGTATCCATTGACTTGAGTGTATCTCATAAACACTTCCAGATCTTTAAAGAATTCTGTTCTACTGACTTAAATGAGACAGTAGAGTCTACATTTTCCTTTGTGTTCTATTTGTTGAGGCAACACTGAAACAGCTTGATTCAAGCAAACGTTTCCACACAGTATGCAAGGTGAACATACCAATATGTACCAGAGCTAAATATTTGGTAAAAAATTAATTTTCCTCATTTTAGTTTGGATTGCCTCATCTTTTAAGACTTCAGGCTGTCCCTGAAGCATTATCCTTCTTAGGATGCAGCAGAGCAGTGGTGTTGCCCATTAGTGTGACGGTGCTCACAGGGGTTCTTGGATGAGGGAAGAGATGAGAATGTTGACTCCATGTTTCAGAAGGCTTGATTTATTATTTTATG
>JAWWMS010000001.1:12086690-12107311 GCA_035048045.1 Chlorospingus semifuscus
TTTTTAATAAGAATTGTCCCTAAATAAAGGGGTCACATCTGAAGGATAGATAAAGCTACCATGGCTGTCCATAGGATCTTGAGCTTGGACACAAACCCCAGATATTTTGAATCTAAATCTATAACAGTTTAAGAGGTTTAAAAATGGTAACTCAGGCACTGCCCTGGTCTAGAAAGCATATACTGGAAACACAAATTTTGGCAGAGCATTGACAGTGCTGAAAAGAGAAGCCTAATATCTTTTAATGACAGTTCTCAGTGCTCCCAAATAATCTCCTCCACTTCAGTGCATTACTGTGGCATTCAGCTGTCACAACAGTGTGACCGTGTGCTGCCACCTCTGCTGGCAATAGCAGAATCTGAAACTGGTCAGCTACTAGTTGAATATTTTCCCTTCAACTGTTCATGTGATGTGCAGTTGCATCACTGAATCTGAGGGGTGTTTAGGAGATGGGCTTGAATGAGCGCAACATTTACCCAAACCAGCACAAAATACACCATTGCAAATTTCTGTAGATGAAGGAATATGAAAGCCCCCCTGAAGATCTCTGTCAAGAATTCTCTTTATAGAACACCTGGATTCATCATAGAGAGTTTTGCAACTGAACATTAAATACAGAATATTTAAGAAACACATTAGCCTGTAAATTCTGTTGTTGTTGTTGTTTTTCTAAGGAGGTGAACTGCTGGGGCTTCGTCAGTACTGTTATTTTCAAGAAGAAAAGTGCTATTGAGAGAATATAAGATGTCATAGCTTTAACTGCAGGTCAGTGTTGATTTGTAAATGCAGCAGGCATTTGTGCCGTGACCTGACAGAATATTCAGAGGCGACTCTGCATCCAACCTTGCCCTTGTAGAGCAACTTGGTCAGAAATTCACTCTTGAACCAAAGAGGCAAAATTTTAAATTCTGTGTTATAACTAATCCTGAAATATCAAAATAAAATTTACAAACATATTAAGTGGCTACATTTTGCATTTAAATGCCTACATTTAAAGCATAGTGAACTCCATATGCATATGTCAAAACTCAGGCTTTGCATTTCAGCCTGTCATTTCACACATAGAGTATAATGAATACAAAAGTGTTTTTTAAGTCAGCACAGCCCATTGACAATGAAAAGACAGAATTATAATGAGCCATCAGCTTTTGCTAAAAATCTGTATGCAAGTGATAGCAAATATTTTAACAAGAAAGAGTAAACAAACCAATCCATAGCATAATACGTAATTTGTTCTCTTTATGTCATGATATTTTCAAGTAAGTTTAATAAAGAAAATTCTTTATAGTACTGTGCCTATTGATGTTATGTAGTATGCCAAAAATATGTAATCTTAAGTATAACTAAATGTATTTGGCTTGATTTGGTTTGCTTTATGATGGGAATTTTAGATTATCTGGTCTTCACAGAATTAATCATATGCTAGGTTATAGTGTTAGCATAATTTTATTATGGAAGTGTTACAAATTTGAATACATTTATTCTTGATTTCATTAGTAAATGAATATGCTTCATTTTCTAAATCTTTTTAAAAATAACAGTTACAGATTTTCAAAAGAGCTTTGCATTGCAGTAACACAAAGGCACCTTTGAAATAAAAATCAGCATATATTTAGCTGTGGGCCATTTTATCATGTTAATTAAGTACATTAAGAACTTAGTGGAGAAGAGCTAGTTGTAAGAGGGCTATTTTTTTAAACCAGTCATTTGAAGTTTTATCTCTTAAACTAGAATTATTAAGAATGTGAACCAACAATATACAGTATCAATATGCTTTGAGAAAAGAATAATGGAAAATCTTGTTTTCTAAAGTAGTTCTTGATTCCACAAAATGATATTTATTTATTTTAAATGCAGAGACTTATCAGAACACCTCAAAGTGCATGATTAAACCTGTAGTTGTCAACACTGCAGCCCGTTACTTTAAATTTGATTTGGTTTATTCAATGCCTTAAGATGTTTCTTGTATCAGCCAAAATGTTAAAAAATACTTGAGGTCTTGAGAATGTACAAGTGTTCCCCTTAGAAATTCAGATCAGTTTTCATTCTTTCTTGGCAATTCCAAGAAAGCTTTTGGAAATTTTATTAAGATTGAAAACACTGAGCCCTACATTTAACTTTCTATTTCTTTATGTGGTGGTTTGGTCTCTGAAAAAGTCTAGTGTCTGAAAAAAAGTTAAAGCTGATTTTAAAAAATTCTGTCTCAGGCAGTTATGAGTCTGAGCTTAGAGCTCACACCTCTGACTAATTCAATATGATGGGAAACATGAAAGACTCACTCAAGATCCCAAAATTTAAGTACCTGTCTTAGATGCCTGAGGTTGCACCTCAGGCATTTCAAAAGGGAAACACAGGGTGGGAATATAGCTTAAGATCACTGAAGGTTCACGTGTATGTGTCTCTCTTTCTCTTTGTTTCTCTAAGGAACTAGAGGTGCTTCTATTTTAGTCTTTTCATTTTATCAGGAATGTGCTTTTTAAGCCAGGCTCCTGCCTACAGCCACTCATGCAATTTTTCTTATCACAGAGCAGTCATCAAGCACATGAGCTGTTTCTTTCAAGATGACACTAAGCAAGCATCCCAGTTCCAGGTCCTGGTGGGCTTTCAGACCATGCAGCCCAACTGAAATGAGTCCAGAGGAAAAAACCCTCTGAGATGCTACCAGCAAGAGTGTCAGGTGCTGGTGCCAGCCTTTTCTGGGGCTGTGGCAACTGCTCCTCATGCACCATGGAGAAAAAGCTGAAACAGCTAAAAAAGCTTAAAAAAGCTGAGCTTCACAGTGTAGCCCCCTGGAGCTCAGTGCCTGGAAGGGGATGCTGTGCTGCAGCAAGGGGCAGAATGAAGCTGAAAAAGGCTGATGCTGCCCAGGCAGGTGACTCTGTATTACTTTTTTCCTCACCACACCAGTATTGGCTGCAAGCAGGCTGCCCCATGCTGGTCAGCCCTCTGCCCCTGCTGCATCTTCCTCCCCAGCTGCCACAAACACACCCCTGAATATTGGCTCTGGGGTCCCCAGGCACACTTCCATGTTCCCTCACTCCTGTTGCTCAGACAGATGCCAAACTGTTTTTAGCTACATAATGGAGCCTCTAAACCTTGTAGAGGGCCAGGGGACAGAGTTAAGGTTTATGGCAAGAGCATAATGGCAAGAACTTGAGTGTGTGATGAACTTCCAGGTTATAGCAAATAAAGTCTTATCTGTGCTTAAGTGCTTTCCTGACTTGGAGGGATATTAAGTGGAATTATTTTATTTTCCTGGAATAAGTTCTAAAATGTCAACACATTTCTGCTTGCTTGGCTCCATTTTCAGGAAGTTTAGCAGAGGCAGTGGTTCATATCTTCTTAAAACCATCAAGAAAAAAACATTGGAATGCTGGAAAAAAACCACCTTCTGTTCAGATTCTGTATATTATTACAGTACATTGCATAATCTATTGAAATATATTGAACAATGTAAAAACAAATGCTTTCATTTACATTTCCTTGTCAGTTTTTGCCATGCTATACATGCCTTCCACTTTCAACATCTTTCTCCACAGGAATCCCAGCTATCTGTTATTGAAATCTTTTGCTATTCAGTATATACTAATATATAATGCTGTGTGTGTATGTGTGGGGGTGTGTGTGTGTATGTGTGGGGGTGTGTGTCTATATATTAGTATATACTAATGGAATATATTCAGTATATATTAATGAAATTTACATATTAGGCACAACTGTAAAACAGAAGCATACATCCATGAAGCTTTATATTTAAAAACTTACAATACTATAAAGAAACATATGTATATTAGTTGAAGAAATGGCTATTTTTGCAGGGTATGCACAATCTGGATATATGATAATAAATTGATAAACATTAACAGATTTATTATTTCATACCTCCAGGAACTTAAAGATTTTTTTAATTATTCTTATCCCTTTAGCATATTTGCAATATATGTCATAAATTTTAATTTGTTATGGATTAAAATGACTGAAAAAATGTAATAGAAAGTCCTATATATTTTATAAATATTAAAAAAAAGAAAAGCTATTCAACTTATTTATTTCATTTTTAGTTAAGGTTTTGTGATTGTTTGTAATATGTATTTGTGACAAGCATAAGTCACCTAGTTGTTTAAGCTCATTAATGTACCACTAATAAAATGCTATCTTCTGTTTTGTTTTTGTTATGCTTCTTTTTGTAATGGAACATAGCAGAAAAAATAGAAAATAAATACTTTTTTAACTAATCTTTTGCATTCAGTCATACAGTGTATGAGTTTTATATTGTTGAAAGCCAAGCCTGGGAAATCAAGAAAGTATTTGAAGAACCTGGGGTGGTAAAGTTATTTCCAAAAAACTGTTTATTTAACAGAAATAATGACCATTCCTTACTTGTATGATTGTGACGGTGTTCACAAGGGTCTTATGTTGAGGGAAGAGACGAGGATCTGACTCCGTGTTTCAGAAGGCTTGATTTATTATTTTATCATATATATTACATTAAAACTACACTAAAAGAATAGAAGAAAAGGTTCTCATCAGAAGGCTAGGCTAAGCTAAGAATGGAAAAGAAAGAATGATAACAAAGGCAGCTGTCTCGGACTCTGTCTGAGCCAGCTGGGCTGAGACTGGCCATTAATTATAAACATCCAAGATGGGCCAATCAAAGACCCACCTGTTGCATTCCACAGCAGCAGATAACCATTGTTTACATTTTGTTCCTGAGGCCTCTCAGCTTCTCAGGAGGAAAAATCCTAAGGAAAGGATTTTTCATAAAAAGATGTCTGCGACATATTAGTTTTTCTAATAATTTTTCTGCTTTCGTTGGTGAAAAAAAATGAGCAGTGGTCTTCAGAGCATTAGATGGTGCTCACCTGATGAAGAAACACAGAAAACAACCAGGATCATGGTAAAACTACGATTTTTTTTGCAGTAAAATAACAGACCCAAGTGAAAACTAAAAAGTGCACACAACATGTCGGGATGTGTCTGAGAGTTACATGAAAAAAAAATAAAAAAGAAGTTAAAGTGTAGAAAGTGTGAAGAGGATGTGGTAAATCTGTAAGGTTGTCTTTGCCACTCTAGAGAGAAACATGGAAAACCTGGTATGACAAAAGAGCCACACCATATGTATAATTGAATGTCAGGTCCCAGAAGAAGTCATACTGCGTCATTCCATGCAGACTAATTAGCACTGTTTCTCTACAAGTTTAATTAGCATCCTTGAGCTGGGGAGTTCACGTGTTGCTGGGGTACCTCAATGCCTGCACAGCTATTATGTTCCCAAACCCACAGTTAATCCCTTCAGAGCCAGCTCAGGCATCACTGCAGAGCCCTGCAATTACTTCAAAACCCTTTTTAGCTGGTTGCACAGTGGAGGAAAAAAACATCACTGAACAGGTCTGTGGTTTCACAAGTCACATTTCAGGAGCAAGGGCCAAGCTGTGCAAAGAACAGCAGATGGAAAGAGCAGATGATGTCTCTCGAGAACTGTGACAGAATTTTCTCCACAACAAATGATCATCTTATGTTTTTTGGTCTTGTAATGCAATTTAACAGTCTTTGATGTGTCTAACGGGTTTGTCTTCTAACACTCCTTGGAACTTTGCTTAGAACTATTTTTATTTCTTCCCCTGGGTTAAAACAAGGGGAATGGCATGGGAGGATTTATTATTTTCAGATATGTTTTAAAATTATAATTTGATCATTATGAACCATGAATAAGAACTAAATGCATTTATATTTAATTACAATATATTGTAAAGTCTTCCCCAGTGAGAAAAATCCTACTTCAAAACAAGAAAGTGGAATAATATGCAAAATTTTAAAAATATTTTACCCACAAAGAGAAAACCTGCAGGAATGCTATTAACATCTCAGTATGACACCCATTATACTAATATGTGTATCATTCAGAAAGCCTAAGTAAAGAAAAAAATTAATTTCCATAGATTGAACAGGCTAAGTACACAAAGAGCATATAATTAATTCAAAGATGTGAGGGTATATTGTTTAAGCAATTTTTTCACACTAATATTCAAGATTATGCTTAATTAAGCTTATTGGATGAGGAATTCATATTTAGATATTTTGTGTTATATGTTTAAAGGCACTAACATTCAGAAGCTGTTCTAAATGTATTATATTAGGCAAATAATTTGATAGTGCAACAAAATCTTCAGCTAATGTAAAGAACAAACAAATTTAAAAAGTCAAAATATAGGGAAATATGCTTGAAGCAGAAGTTATTTAATACAATATATCTCTCTTACCTTTCAACATTTTTTTCTACAAATAAAAAGTAGCATCACGCATGCAAAAGAAATTTGTTTTGGTTCTGTTGATGAAAGCAGGAAAATAAATCCTATCTAAACCCTCTGAATATGTCTGTTCAATTCAATAACACATCTAGCTATTAAATAAATATCCCATTGAAAAATCTATCAATCCAAGCATGTACAGAGATGATCAGCTGTTGACTCAGCACTAGTACAAGGTATGGGAGCTTTCACAGAAAAATGTCATCCCACTCCCCTGCAAATTCCAGAGACATGAGTTTTAAGTAGACAAATCTAGAGAAACTAGTAATAATTCTTTCAAAACAGTAAACACAAAATGATTCAAACAAGTTAATTGAGTAGACACAGTCAAAAGGAATGCTGAAAAATAACACCTACACTGAGTAACAAGTGAAGAGAGATACTCATATAATCCTGTTTTCCAGAGACATTACAAGCAAACACTACCTTGTGGTGTGAAGAATGCTGTGTCTCGCAGAAACCCAAGACAGGATCACGAAATGACCCATAGATAGAGGATTCATCTAGAATTCCTCTTAAATCAATACATATTATTCAGATTCAAATAGTGAATTCACAACTGCACCCTTCCTAATTAAGGGCAGGTGTCTGTCCTGGATTTGGCTGAGTCAGAGTTGCTTTTTCTCATTAACTGGTGCAGTGTTGTGTTTTGGATTCAGCATCAGAATAATGTTGATAGCACATGGATGTTTTGATTGTTGCAACATTGTGCTAACCCTGAGCCAAGGATTTCTCAGTGTCCCATGCTCTGCTAGTGAGGAAGTGTGCAAAAAGCTGGGAGAGAGCACAGCCAGAACAGCAGAGCCAAACTGGCCAAAGGGATTTTCCACACCACAGAATATGGTGCACAATGTGTAAACTCAGAGGAATTGCCTGGAAAGGGCCTGATTGCTGTTTTATCCTTTCTTTCTAATTCTCCTCCCTGCCAGAGGAGTCATGGAGGGCAGATACTGAGGGGCTGTGTGGTACTTAATTTCTGTCGTGGGTTAAACCACAACAATGTCTTAATGTACTTCGCTAAAATCTCAGTGCAGAGTTTACAGTAATACTCAAAGGCAAGGACTGGATCTCCAGGGGCTTCTTACCTTGCTAACAACCTGCTACTTGACTGCTGTGTCTTACAGAGTTGGAAGCTCAGTATGAAAATGCTAATGCTAAGCAGCAAGAGAAGTACCTAGGTAGCCAAGAGGGAAAAGGAATTACTGTCATCCATGTAATTCATAGCCCCAATTCTCTTTGCCTCTGACTTAAGCCCCATATGTTATTGGTATCCTTAAGGAACATCTGTTCTTTCTCTTTTCTAGAGCATTGATTAAACACAGACTGAAATCAACACACAGTAAACATCATTCCTAATCATAAGACATTTCCATCAGTCAAATATGGTCAAATTTGCATCAAGCTTTGTTGAGAGACTATTTCTTCATTTGAAATCCATGCCGTGATAAGTTATTTTTGGGTAGTTTTGGTTTTGCTCATCAAAATCTTTTGCGATAGTCTCTTTAGTTGCACTTCTTTTCTGCTCTGTGTCTACACTAACAATGACAGCATTATTATTGTCTTAATTACTGGGACTGAAGGCTTGGGGTTTTTGGGTGTGAGGTACTTTTTCCTATTAAAAATGTTATATTAAAGAGGGCAGTGCACAAAACTTTAGCAAAAAGCAGAAAACCAAACCACATGCAACCTAAAACCCAAACACTTTGACAAATGCTTGTCTGTTTTTTTCTTAATACTGCAGGAAAGATACCAGATAGGCCCTCTCATATCAGTTATATAACTTCTTTTTTTTTCTTTTTTTCAGACACCATAAGTGCAAATTAGTTACTTCCCACACTGGATTAGGTTGCCAAACACAAACCAAAGCAGTAATGATGCCCAGGATGTCTAGGTGTTGAGGTGTACTTACATTAATATGCATCTTTTCTGCTAAGTACTTCTAAAATATTACATTTGTGTGTCTTCAGCATATTGGATCCTGCTTGATTGAAAATTATGTGTTTAAGTTGGTTGAATTTTCCAATGACTTGGACTAGTTCAGGTATGTCCAAAAGTGTACAGAGAAGCTGTGGAATCTCCATCCTGGCAGATGCATGGTATTTGACTGCACATGACCCTGAAAAACTGGTTTTGACCCTACTCTGACAGGGGAATTGTGTCAGACTACCTTCTAAGCTTTATTTCATCCCAAATGTTTCTGTGATTCTAAAATGTTTCCACCACATCTGTTATTCTTGCCATGTCCTTGCGGACAAAATTTTGAAGTTTTGCAAAGAAAATTTGGTGGTGTGAGAGACGAGATTGGGTTACAAGTCAGGGATGCTTTGTTTCACTTACTTGGATTCCACCCATGGAGATTTGTGCTCCTCCATTCTCATTTTACTCTCTCTTTGTTCAGAGCCTATACAGATTAGTTAAATCAAATCAGGAAGTCATCACAGTTCCTGAAACTCACTTTAGAGCTCATTCTATTCTCTACATCAAGGCTTGTCTCATTTGTTCTGGAAGCCATAACTGAGAAGAACAAAGAAATTTTTCTAACTTTGTGTTTAAGTAATTTGAAAACTTAGTCTTCTGAATGATTGCTTTTAGCAGATTTCTTTAGGAAAAAAAATCTTTAATTTTTATATAGAACTTAAAGCAAAAAAAATATAATAACAACGTCATCACTCTTTACTAACAGCCTGTAAGTACCATGGATTACAATTTTGACATCTCTATCAACAACCTCTAAAGTAGAAAATGTTATTTTTAGAATTTTGTATCATTATGGAAAATACCAGCCAAATTGCATAATAATTTGCTGAATTACAAGCAAATGGTACTCTGAGAACTTTATCCTCTCTTCTACAATAAATTGATCCCAAGGAAATTTAAAATAATTTCCTAAGGTAATGCTTATTGTGTTATTTAGGCAAGAAAGTATCATGTAACTCAGTCTGAAATGATAATATACGATTATAAGAGAACTTTATATGCAAATAAATTTACTGTGGCCATTGTTTTCATCCTGTCTCTGCTCAACAAAACCTGCCATTATGACACAGCCAGGAAATCACATTAGCTCCGGGAGTTCATATTTAAATATGCTCTTCACGTCTACTTAGGGAAAAATGCTCAGATTTCAAATATTTTTGATGGAATACTTCATAAGCAAAGCACACACTCCCTGAGGGATTATGCCACTATTTCCATTTAATTAAATTGATTAAATTAAAATGAATGGTGGTCTAACCTCAAAAGGAAAATATATTTCATTTATGAAAAATGTTGCCATTTATTCTGCTCCATTGCATGTACAACGCATAATGTCTTCAACATGAGAGTCCAGCTTTTCTAACAAGTTATTTGTTATATAAGGTGATCTTTAAGGTGATCTTGAACATTTGAAAAACTTCTTTATGTCTCAATGTATTACCTTAAAAACACCAGAATCTCTTTTTGCTACCCTCTGGTCACACCTACAGATGGCATCTGGGCTAGTGAGAGTGCTAAGATACCTTTTAAAAATGCTACAGCCTTGTACAGTTGCTGTGTATGTATTTAGCCAAGGAAAAAAATTGTTGTCAGAGTTCCTCTGCTACCCCCAGGACCAAGAAGGATCTCCAAGGAAGTACCACAGCATCCCTCAAGGGATATAATGTGAGGAAACTGAATATGATGCATCTAGGTCACACACTAGGAGGAAAGAAAAATGTTTAAAGACTAGTGATCTAGACCCCATAATCATTTAGTGTGCTTCTGAAAGGCTTAGTTTGTCTATATTTCATGCAATAATCACTTCGATTCTTTTTTTCTGTTTTTGTTCTTCTTGTCTCCTTTTTTTTTTTTTCCTTTGGTTTTGTTTTGTTTTTATTGTTAATGATTGTGTGACTTATTACCAAAAGGAAAATAAACAAGGTTAATACCGAATTGTGGGCTGATGAGGTAGAAAAGGAAAGCAGAATCACAGAATCACAGAAACTGAAGGGATCTCTTGAGATCAACTGGTCAAACCCCATGCTCAGGCAGGGCCAGCCAGAGCACATAATCCAGGATTTTGTCAATTACATTAAAAAATCCATGTGTTCCATGGGGTCAGTGGTCGGGGACAGGGACGACACCCACACCCCAAAGCTCCATGTGACAAACAGCCTGTTTCATTGTTGAGAGCCTTCTTCTACAGGGAGTTCAAAACTCCTTGGTTTTAGACAGCTCATTGGTCTGATCCCCACACAGCCCAGCTCCTGATCAGTGAGATTTCTGCAGCCCAGGATGGAACGTGGTAGGTGCAGGTGCCTGTCTGCCAACCCAGGGACTGATTTATGAAACTGGGCTCGGTTTCTTATTTATCAGTACAAGCCAGATTGTAGAGAAACATATGTCCAGTCATGTTTTGAAGATCCACACAGACAGAGATTCTCTGAGCTACCTGTTCTAGTGTTTGACCAGCACTACAAGTATAAAGTTACTTCCTTGAATTCACATGAAATTTCATCTGTTTCTGTCTGTAGCCATTGCAATTTGTTCTTGTCATCAGATATTGCTGAGAAGAGGAGCATCTTCCTTCACTGTTTTGGGCTGGAATCCCATCTCTCTCTCTGTTTCTCATCATATGAAAGGTGTTCAATCCCTTAAGAACCCTAATGATCCTGTGTTGAACTCATTCAAGTTGCCCAGAGAAGCTGTGGATGCCCTGTCCCCAAAAATCTTCAAAGCTAGGTTTGATGGGACTCTGAATAACAGTAAACTGTTTGATATTTCTTAAATTTTTCCTTATTTTAAAATTGATTTTCAAAAGCAGAAACATTTGTCACCCCAGTTACCTCATATTCTCAAGAGAGAAACATCTTTCACTCCAAAGTTCTGCATTCAGCAGCCAGGGAGGTGAAAAAATTCCTTTTATTTTATATTCCCTCCTTCGTTTTTTATTGTACTCTGGAAATGTTAAAAAGAAAACATTATTGACAGATTAATCTGCCCTTGCAGTCTGTATGTAACACTGTGAGTTCCTTCAGCACCTTTTTGAAGCATCCCCCTCCAAGGGTGATTAGCAGACTGCATAGAGAGGAAGAACACAACCCTAATTCTTCAGTTGCAGGCTTTATCTTCATTTAAAAAAAAATAAATAATTAAATTCATGGTCTTTTTTATTATTTTGTCTTAGCAGCATTAACAATTAATCATAAGTAATAATATTAATAATGAAAAGCATGTCGTGCATTCAAAGCCAGTATGTAAATTTTTAAAGGAAAAAAAACCCAAACAATATCTTAAAGGCAACATTGAAAAAAAAAACCAGATATAAAATATGGTTACAGTTAGAATATATTCTAAAGAGCATCTGAAAATCAGTATGGACAGTTTCCCTCAAAAAAAAAATCCTAGTTGATAGACCACTCTTCATATCTTTTTTCAATCAATACATTAGAAAATATTGGTTTATGGTATTAAATTGGAGGAAAACCAAATAACATACCTGCTTGTTAAAATTGATTTTCTATAGATTTTTTTAGTCAGGAACTCTGGTTTATTTTCCTGCCCAAAATTACGTCAAAATAAAATGTTGTATTTAGCACAAGTGTGACCCCACCTTGATTTTGTGAGCACTCTGGATCCCACCACTTAAGAAGGATGTGTCCAGTGGAGGGCTGGGGAAAGGAATGGAAGGCAGGTCCCATGGGGAGCTGCTGAGGGTTACAAGTTTGGCTAGTTTGGGGAAGAGGAGGCTGAGGGACAACGTCCTTGCTCCTTTCTGCAGCTTCCAAAGGCAGGGAAATGTAGAGGGAGGAGTGGAGCTGTCTCCTGGTTGCCCAGGGGTAGGATGTGGCTTCAAAGCTGCATCAGGCCACCTCAGAACTGGCATCAGCAAACATTTGCCTACCAGAGGTGGTGTGTGGCATTTTCTGAGTCCCCTGTGGCAGGAAGGAAAGATGAATCTGACTCCATGTTCTTAGAAGGCTAATTTATTATTTTATGATCTATATCATATTAAAAAATGCTATACTAAAACTATACTAAAGAATAGAGAAAGGATACAGACAGAAGGCTAAAAGATAAAAATTAAAAACTCGTGACTCTCCAGAGCCCCGACACAGCTGGACCATGATTGGTCATTAAGTAAAAAACAATTCACATGTTGGATAAACAATCTCCAACCACATTCCAAAGCAGCAAAGCACAGGAGAAGCAAATGAGATAATATTGTTTTCCTTTTTCTCTGAGGCTTCTGAGCCTCAGGTTTCCAGGAAAGAAATCCTGGGCAAGGGATTTTTCCAGAAAATATGACCATGACAGTGGTGTAACCCTGGAACAGCCTTCCTGGAGAGGTGATTGGTATCCCAAGCCTGGCAGTGTTTCAGAGGCAACTGGACAATAATGCTGAACTTTTGTTCAGCTCTGAAGTGGTGACCGAGTTGGACAAGATGATTGTTGAATGTCCTCTCCAACTGAAACTAGTCTATTCTATTCTTTTCTGTTCAATTCCATACCATTCTATTTTCAGACATCACCAGTGAACTTTCCACTAATTTCTATTTAATTTTGACTGACTACTTGGCTAAAGTATAATTACTTTATTTCATAAGCAATATAGAATAGTTGAAGAAAATTACTAACACTCTTAAAAGTTGTTTCTTTTTCTGTAATTTTGGTCTAGTTTGAAGTAATTTTAATAAAATTATCTTTTATGATATATCTTGCATATAGCAAGAAAAATATATAAAGAAAAACTGTTAGTACGAAATGAAGTAAAGAAAATGTTACCTTTAAAGAAAACCTCCCACAGGAAACAAACTTTAATGTAGCTGAACACGTTCTAAACTTTCATTTAAAAAATTTTCCTAGGGAAACTAAAGGAAATTCAGATGCAAAAGATATTAAACAGTAGAAGGATCACTGACTAGAGCTAGGGGTTTGTTCCCATAAAATTCCTCTTCCTGGATATACAGGATTAGGGCAGCAGCAAACAAGGGAAAACTGCTCCAATTATTGATTAAGACATTTGCAAGAAGGAAAGAATAACATGAGGAGAGAAAGAAGGGAAAAAACCAAGTTTTGTTTCTGTGCATTTCACGTGTGCCACGAGGGCACACACAATCCTCAGTAACTGTCTACGAACATGTAGTTTAAACTATTTCTGCTGAGTTGAAATGACCCTTGGCTGCCATGGATTCTGCTCCTCCTGGAAGAGAAACAATTCTTGCATTAATGCACTTCCTTGAGTCAGGCTGATTCCAAAGATAGCAGATATTTAAAAGGAAATTTAAAAGGACCATGAAAAATTGTTGTTGAACAATACATGTAAAAGTGACATAAAGATGGAATTTAATGTTTTCTTTCCTGTATCAATACATAACTATTTCAGTAACTATCTTGATTTGTGGCACACATTTCAAGATGCAGACTCCTGAGCCCAACAGTTATTTATATTCTTGAATGACAATCTACATCTTGAAACAAAATTTACAATTTAAAACTTTCTTGAAATAGATCTAGAGCTGTAAATTTTTAATATCAACCACTGATCTTACACTGACAGCTAGAAGGATGAACTTTGCTAAGCTTGACATACATGAGGTATAATCTCCCCTCGGTGCTTCCTCTAGGAACCCTAGAATTTAATAAACTGAGAGAAGGAACTATAAATTTTTGTTTCACCTTTGTCCACCTTTTAGAGCATATTCATAATTTTTGTCCTTTAAATTATTCACAATAACATAAAGGATGTGATCTAAGAGGTGTGTGGTACAAAAGTGTGTGGTTGAAGGCTCCTCTAGCTTAAAACCTCCAAGTCTACAGCTCAGAAGAATTTTTTGAGTGATTCATTGGATCTGGATAATTCCAGGCTGAGGAAGTTGGGCCTCTTCAGCCTTATGAGGAGAAATCTCAGGCAGACCTTCCTTATCAATATCTGACCAGAGGATACAGAGAAGATAGAGGCAGATCCTCTTCAGAGTATCTGAAGAGGAACTAGGATGAGAGTCAAAAACATGAGCTGAAATATGGGAAAGTATGACTAAATAAAAGGAATAAACATTTTCCAGCACAAGGTGACACATTCATGGAAAAGTGTTTCCTTCTAGAAAAAAAATATGGGAGAGGCTAAAAGAATAAAGAATGCTTTTCATTTGGATAGAAAATTTTTACACACCTTACGTTTCATAGCAACAGTGTAATCAGTTTTTAAAATCTCCTATTGTGCATAAGAGTGACTAGTCTGACTTAAAATTCACTTGACATGCAGTTTGCATCCTGACAACTGATGCATATACAATACTAGATAGAAATCTGGAAACGTAGCAGGCATGTAATCACATAATAACTTCTACAGGCAGGCTGAGATGGGAGATAGCTGGGAGCCAAACCCATCAGAGCAGCAGGCACTGGGGTTTGGGCTGATAAGCTCCAGGCAGGAACGGGGGCAAGGTGGAGGAGAGAGGGCTGGCAGCCAAAGTCAGGCACACACTGAGTACAGAGAATGGATTTATTTGGTCAGAGACCCTGAGAGGATCCTGCTCAGGACACAGCCACAGCCAGCATTATCTCAGCCTCCCTGGAATAGCAGTAAATCTGTAAATTACCCAAAAAAATGCATGTACCTTTACTAGGCAATTGCTATTTTCTCTAGTGGATGGCTGCTGAACAGAGTGTTGTATAAATGTATAGCACATTTTCTGAATTTAAAGGTGTTTTATATTATTTTATATTCCATCTATTTTCCTTCTCCTCCTCCTTCTAAGAGACTCTTGTTTACTAACACTCAAAAACATGTTCACATTTATTTTGATTTTAAGTTTTTAGACCCAAAGGTGCCTTAGGCTATATTGAAGTTAGTTTTATGAAACTTCAGTAATATTTGGAAGGAAAGTTTTCCTCAGGGAACTACCAATATTCCCCTCATAACGGGGGAAAAAAATGGAGAAATGCTGCAGAAATTTATGAAATAATAGAAAATTGTTCAGGAATTTACCAAGTACAAGTTGATTTTTCTCCTAGAATAACAACAAATATGAATTTACTGAGACAGTTTTATATGCAATGATAGCACACCTAACATGCAGACATAAAAGAGTTAGGTTTAATCACTTAGTAGGAGAATGATGTGTACTGTGGAAGGGAAAAGTTTGAGAGGAAAATGTATTAGTTGGTCATAATCAGTATATTTAATTAATAGTGAGTTGTAGACTAGATATTTCCAGCCCTGTAGTGCTGATTTCGCAGACCAGGTGGAAGGTCTTTTGAGATGAGTGTCTGAAACAGATGTTTGGTACTTCCACCAACAGAAAACACAACAATTTACAATGTCTTTATGCTTGTTTGCATATTTATTGCCTAATTCATATCCATGACATTTCTGAATGAGTCAACTATTACTTATGCTTCTTTTAAAATTATAATTATAGTAATTAAAATCTCTAACAAGGTTTGCACTTTGCTTCTACAGGATGAAAGATAATAAGGTTTGATTCCCTCAAAAAAAAATCTCTAAAACTCTGTACTGCCATTACATTTTTTAAAGTTACAGTAAGGCCAGAAAAATCCTTCATTTGTAATTTTTTAGCAATAATGTCACTTTGCATGGTGTGTTTCTCATTGCTTACTGTGTCTGAACTACATTTTAAACAGAATTCTGTCTCATATGGAATGCTGGAATTGCTTCATAATATGTGTTCTTCCTTTTATAACATTTTCAAAACACAAATGCAGAGCTATTATTTTGTTGGTTTCCTCCTGATAACTTCTATCTTCGCTTGAATTATCAGTAGTTTATGGGTAGGCACAGAAAAGCTATAAAAAATTACTGCCCTATGTATATACACACAGAGAGAATATATGTCTACATATAAAATACTGAAGAAAAGACCATTCAAAGAGTTTAATACTCTCATGTTCTTGCAATGGAGTCAGAGACACCTAATACTTCAAACCTTACAACACATTAAACCAGGAAAATACAGTCCCACCTTTACTCTGCAAACAGCAGAATAAAGACGTGTGAAAGGCAAATATCTTCTGAAGTTCGAGCTCAGACCCTATGTGGTGATAGAGGGAAGGATTGCAGCTCATGTCATCAGTTTCTTTTTCATTAGAAAAGCCTTAAAAAAAATCAAAGAGAATATTTGTGGCTCTTTTCTCCTTCTACAATAAATTGCATGTTTCTGAGAGAAGAACCAATATGCTGGCTCTCTTGTGTTTTTGCTCTGTGCCAGAAGTGCCAGTGCAATCAACATCTCCCATTAAGAGACAAAAACTCTGAAGAGTTGAGCCTGTCAAAATAGATGGGAAAAGAACCTTTTGCTGTGTGTTCAAGTAACAGATGCAGCATAAAAAGAGTGCTGCTCAAGAACAGCCCCAATAATTCTTACATTGCAATTAAGTTTTGTAGTGATAAAGTAGACTTCTGAAAAGTAATATTTTTAGATTGGGCAGAAAAAAATCACTAAGATCTATAAATATTAGAGATCTTATTGATATGACAAGAAGTTTTTTGTGCTGAATAATAAGAGGACTATGGAGGAGAAAAAGGTTAATGAATATACTGAACTGCAGTTGCCATGGAAACCAAAATGACTTTTACCTATGATTAGAAACTGAGATAAATCAGGTCCGTGTTTGTATCTGTATGCTGGTGGGAGGAAGGTTATTTAACTTGAAGAAATAAATTCATGAGAGATGGACAAGAAAATGCACTCTTTCATATTCCATTTACATCCTGAATTGTCCACCCTCAAAACTGTGCCAACAAATTAGCTGTTTCAGAGAAATAGCTATGGGTTGGGAAAATCAGTAGCTGTTCTTCTCCAAGGTCAGATGACTCAGCAGAGTAAAATCTCCTCACAAATAAACTAGGAGTTCACTAAAGAATGAACTCTATTAAAAAAATCTACAGGTTGCTTACTGAGTTTCATGTATGCCTGCCTCAAATGCCTTCAAGTCTACAGCTATTATATGTGTTCAGATACTCTGGATTTGCCCTAGATCTTGGAATACATGATTTAGTGGTAATCTAAATCTCAATGAAAAGTTAGAAACGTACCTTTATCAGTACACTCCTTACACACAATCTCAAAAGCACTATAAAAGTTCTGGTAACTCTTTATCTGATAATCTCTACTAAGCAAGGGAAAAAGGTAATTTGAAAGTAATGTCACTTTCTAGCAGACAGCTTCTTCAACTTTTTCATCAAATATAAGATATTCAAATTCAATATCTCAGTGCCTTTTTATCTTTTTATGCATTAAAAACAATCAATAAATCCTCATTCTTCTATCAGTACGCCAATGACAGATGATTCGATATTGAGTCAATTTTATCGTCCAGGTTTTGCTTTTTATCTTATTATTATTTCAAAGATAGTTTCATTACTTGTAATGCCACTCTAATACCCATACTTGTAGGTCATGGAGAATTTCCAGTAGAATTTTAATTTATTATGCCATTTTCTTTTCTTCAAATTCTGGCACAGGAAAATTGTAGTAATTAACTTAAACCTAGCAGTACATTCATTGTATGAAATGGACTGTAATAATAATAAAATCAGAATTTGAAATGAAAAGCAGAGCACAAAGACCTATAAAGCAGATCCTGGTCTAAATGTTGCTTTTAGTACGCTATTATCTGCATCTGAGAAGAAAAATACGATTGTGAAGAAGACAGCATGTAAGGAAACAGAAAGGGTATTGAATGCCAGAATCATCTGAAAATTCTTACTTTCCTTTTTTTTTTTTTTCTGCTACTGAGACATTCCATTTTCCTCTCTACCCAGATAATATTCCTTTATGAGACCACGCAGGAGGACCTCAGCTACAGACAATCACAACCACCTTTTTATTGCTGTTGTTTGCTTCCTAGATTTTTTTTCCAGTGTGACAGAGTTCAGTGTGGAAAGTATTAGGTTGTGCCTGACCAGTTTGAGATACACCAATTGTGTGTAATGTAGGATAAAATGAATAAACAGTGAATTTCATCATGGAATGTACACACAGTGCTTCAAAAGTTGCTTTCACAAAGGAAATGGAAAAACTGCCAAGATTTTTTTTTTTCTGGTGGTGATATATTAAGCAAATGTAGGGCATAAGCAATGTGCACAGAATTACATTGTTGTTTTTTAGCCTATGCCTCTCTAACATAAATCAACCAGTGCTGTAAACATATGGACCTGCTTGGTTCATTTGCTTTATTTTTTAAGGATGTAAACCGTTGTTTACATCACATGGTTTGGGAAAACCAGAAATTTCTTCTACATTAAACATGCTATAAATCATTCATTAAAATCTCCTGCTTTAAGATTAGTCAATTCAGATGAAGAAATTAGAGAAGATTAATTATTTTACTTCAGGATTTGTAACTAAATTGGCTTCTAGAGCAAATTCTCTTGCATGCAAAACTTTTTTTTTAAAGGTTAACTTAATAAAAATATGCAATCGGCATTTGTTCTAGAGGAATCAAACAGAATTTTTAATACTTTGCTTTATTAATGGTCTGTAAGCATTCAAATGACCATGGTATTGACATAATCTCACATACTGTTTTTGTGCATAAAGAATATAGCTTAGAGCAGGAATCTGAAAAGACAGATGTCAAAACTACCTTTTCTGTTTATCTTATTTATCTCGTGATACTAATGAAATAAATCTCTGTTATTCATATTCCGCATAACAGATTCTAACAATGAGACACATGCAGACTTCCATAATCCATTCTGTACTGTTTTTACTGTAAAAAATATCTTGTCTAATGCTTTATTACCGACAATTAAAAATCAGAAATGTCTGAAATTACAGCATTGTTTTAGGAATGTAAAAACAAACACATAAGATAGTCTCAGTCAGTAATCCTAAAATTATTTGATATAAATAACCTGCCTGTCCATCTCCAAAATTCAAGTAAGTACTAAAATAAAATAATAGTGTAAGAGTACACCACTACAGATCTACTTGCTCCTTTTGCTCCTTTTGTGATGATTTTTGAATAAAGAGCTAATATTTTCAAGCTTTAGCTGGCCTGGTGATGGAAATATCCTAGAGCTCCATCTAGAAATGTTTGCAAGCATATTAGTGTTGAAACACCCTACTGCAGCCCAATAAAGCAAAAGAAACTTACCAAAATATAAATAAAGTAGCCTAATAAAGTTCTGATTGATGTATTAATCTACTTCATGAAATCTAAGATATCTGTTTTAAGAAACCTGAAGGTTCATAGTCTAACCTCATTCAACAATTGGAATCAGAGCCAGAAGCCATGAGGGTCTTTGGAAAAAACTTCCTCCAATGCCCACCAGATGCAGGAGGGTAGAAGAGAGGTTTCTAGTGAATGTTGTTACTTCAGATTTTTTAAACAAAATCTGAGTCACTCATGTGGCTTTCACATTAAAGGGTGACACAACAAGGAGAGCTAAGTACCTGTATGTAATGGAAATCAATTATTTTTTTCAATGCCTATTGTAAGAGACTTTAAAATCCCTTTTTAATACCATTAATGGATTTTTTAGTATAATTTTGTGCTATATTTTAGTCCTCTGATTTGCTAGCACTACAAAAACTTCTTCCCCACCTTTTTTTACTTAAATTTTGAGCTTAAAAGTGCTTAAAGTGGAATATTTAAAAAGAAAAATTATTGTGACAACGTTTTCATAGCAGAATAATAACAACATTAAAAGAAAAAAGAAGAAAAAATAGGTTTATCCTCTTCTATATATTTAAAGAGAACATTATTCAGGTGGCTACTTCTACTTACACATATTTCACTGATCATTGCCATAAGCTTTAGTGACAACCCTCCCTTGCATTATAGCTTTTTCCTCCAGACAACAACACCCCAAAAATAAGAGGAATTAAATGATTATATGTTATGATTTTAGATTACTTATTACCTTTCCACCTTTTTTCCCCCTCCTTCCTACAGACAAGAGGATCTCTGAAGCCTGAAATGAAAGCTGAGCTGACAAGGTTTGTTTTTTCCTAGGTAATATATAGTCTAATACTCTGGTAAAATATTATCATGGTGGGATTGATTACAGCTCTAAGAAATGTTCTCATATCTTTGTATATATATATTTTTTAAAGTTGTGTTCATTTACATGCTTAGGTTTTGCCGGGGACAGAGTTATTTTTTTTAAATAATATCTGCTGTGGGGTGTGGGAATCCATAAAATGTTGGGTTTTGGGAAAGCTGCAAAAGACAGGCCTCAGAGACAGCAGAACTGTGATTAGAGCTGAGCAGTAGCCATGAGATTGGTCAGCAGAAAAATAATGTAAGAAGTAGAAAAGTAAGGACAAATAGAACAATGGTCTGTGTATTAATGCTTGTCTAGAATAACTCCCTAAGCTACAG
>JAWWMS010000001.1:12107411-12135928 GCA_035048045.1 Chlorospingus semifuscus
TCTGCTGGTAGATAAAACCAGCACTGGGAGATAAAAGAAACAATGGGAAGGATCCCACTGATTGATGAATGGAAAAAGAGATTTGCTTTTACAAATAAACTTTAGGTTTGCTGATAAACAAAATTAAGACATTGAAAGATGAAAGAAACAATGGGGAAGAAAAAACCCTGAATTCCATGAGAATTAAAAATGAAAAGGGAAGGTTATACATTAGAGGGAAGTATTTGGTATCAGACATGTCAGGAAGTCTGAACCTCTCAAGTACCTCAGAAATGGGGAAAAGCCCCTAAATTCCATAAGAATTAAAAATTAAAAGGGAGGGTTATACATTAGAGGGGAATCTTTGGTATCAGGTGTTCTGGCAAGTCAGAACCTCTCAAGTGCCTCAGCCAATGGGGTTCAGAGTTTTAGGGATTGTTGGTATTGAGTTTGTAACCTTTGTTATTTTTGGTTTTTATAAGTAATACTGATAAATAATGATTGTTGTTATTGTTATATGAATACTTTAAAAAGCTTGTCTTAATCCCTTCAAACACTTCCTGTTGATAAGTTGATTATATCATGAGAATTCTCAGATTTTTATGATAAGAATCATTATTAAGGTATTGTTGTAGTATTTACAGCCAGCTTTCATGTGTTTTACTATCTCTTTATATGATCATTTACAAGACATGTCTCTTCAGGATCCTGCCTTTTTGTTTCTTAAGTACTCATATGTTTGGTTTGTTTTTTTTTTTAAATCCAGATTGCCAGTTCCGTGGTTTTCTTCAGTTATTATTACAGACATAGTCCAGCAGACAGTTCAGTTGTAACATTAACTTCTCGGTTTTTTTGAGTTTCAATTTTGTACTAGGTAATCAGTCTTTCATTCAGCTGCATTTCCTCCACCTTTACACTCTCAGTATCAAGATCCAGGCTCACAATCCTGACTGTGAACACTTTCAGAGGGAAATGTGGCTGGGAAATTGGGATAAATGTGGGAATCCACAAAATCAGAGGGTTTTGGGAAAGCTGCAGAAGGCAGGCCCCAGAGACAGCAGAACTGTGATTAGAGCTAAGCAGCAGCCATGAGATTGGTCAGCAGAAAAATTATTTAAACTGTAGAAAAGCAAGGACAAATAGAACAATGGTCTGTGTATTAACGCTTGTCTAGAATAACTCTCTAAGCTACAGAAAAGTTTATCTAGCAAGATATTAGGAAGGTTGAAGCTTAATAATGGAGCTCTGTGCATTGTGTTTTAAGGCTTACAAGCAGGTATTGTATTTGAAATAAGCAAGCATTGTTTTAACCAAAGGTACGTGTGCTTACAGTGATTGGATGGAACTACTGTCAATGTGCTTTTGCTTTGTGTGATTGGGCAAAAAACCTATAAAGTAAGTTGTAACATTAAGTTTTTTGCTGCTTGGGATGTGAGCTGATGGCATCTTCCCATTGTCATAACCATGTAATGAGGGTGATGCTGGAAAATAAAACAGCTCAAGACACGTTCCACAGCAGCTCTGTTCCACTTGTGATTTGTGCACAGCCCCTGGCCAGCAACAGTAGGGCTGTGCTTTGGGTTTGTGCTGGAAGCAGTGCTGATAACACAGAGGTGTTGTTGCTATCAGTATTTGTGATGAGTCCTCTGGCAGTCCTGGTCACCTCTCGATCAGCCTTTCAATGCTCTGCCTGCTCCTCACAGCCCCACCATTCCCACCCACTGTCTCTAAGGTGGATTTTCCCAAGTGGTGTCCAGCTCAGACTCCTGATGTGAATAGAGGATCAAAACCTCGAGAATTTATAACTCATGAGCTATGAAGAATATGTGCAATGTTCAAAAGCAACCAAGGAGATAGTAATATTTGGCCTTAACTTGCCAAACAGAAAAGGCAGGCACACTTTCATGCTTGAATTGTTCTTACATTTTCATTTTGCTTCATATTTTCAAACAGCCAAGGACAGTAGGAAAAGCAGTAAAAACATAGTTAATATTTACAGTTCTCCTAAAGATCTCTTCCTTTTATGACAACACACAGGATAAAACAAAAGCTTTTAAAATGCTAAAATAAGTTGATGCACTGCAAGTTTTAGCAATTCTGCCACTCCCCTGTATCTTTATTCCTTTCAAAAGATTTGAGAGGGAGAAGAGGAAAAGCATACATATATTGGTTGGCTAGTCTTTCCAACCTTTATCAAGATCTTCACTCTACCAGCAAATTTCAGATTTATGAAATTATGCTCCTTTAGAAACTACAGGAACTGATATTTTATATTTGCCTACTTGCAGGGAACCATACAGAAAATTTATACTTTGAGTGCATGAACATTCAGGATACATAAAAATGATTAAGCATCCTTTTTGCCTTGTATTTGTGTTTTAATTGAGAATCAAAGCCAAGCTGGGAAAACATATCATTGTTTATACAACCACTCAGCCTGACAGGGCAGATGGAAAATTGGGTTAAAAATAGAAAATGCTGGAAAGCAGTTCATGCTGGGTGAATTTCAAACACAGAGGTAAGTTAGAGGTGTATGCACCAAGCATAGCACAGAGAAAACCACTGGCTAACAAATACACAGCTTGAGCAGGAAAATTTAATGGCAACCTTCAAACAAGTAGAAGTGATAAAAAAGGAATGGCAGTCTGCAATGCTTGATTTCTTGCTGATTAAATCTTCAAGATGCATTAATAAGATGCAGTTTACATGAATCATCTCTTAATACCTCAAAATTTTTTTCCTAAGCAGCACAGTTAAAAAGAAAAAAAAAACTAGAAAAACAAACAAAATCCCCCCAGAAAACCAACTAAAAAAAAAAAAAAAAAAGGTAGAGGATAGATACTAAATACTTGGAGTACTAAAAATATCCTCTTCTGGAGTTTTTGCTTCACACATATGCCTTGTGAAGTGCTCCTTCTTTTGTCCAATTAATGAGGTTTCCTAGAGATTTATATATAGAAAAACTGACCTTAGTCACTCAATATGTTTCTCTGCAACAGAAGAAATATCATTTCCTGTCTATTTTTTTTCAAGAAATTCACTATGAAATAATATGAATTGAAATAATCGAAGCCTGGAGATAAGAAAACATGTGGCTCAATTTAGCCTGAAGCAAACTGTGAAGGGAAGCACTTCACAGACAGCAAATATTTTTCAAGGAACATCTACCCCACACCTCAACTCACCACATGCCACAAATTACTTCCCAAAACCCTTTAACACAGATAAAATTCGTAACAAAAGCCACATCTCCAGCATTTCCAAGGAAGGTAAAGGTCATCCTAATGCCTTAGATTTCTGAAGAACCAGGAAACATCACTATCTAATTGCAAAGTTTGTGTCATTTTGACTGTAAAACAAAGTGACAGTCTGCCAAAAGACAGAGATAGATTTCAGAGAATGGAAACTCTTTGTATTTTATAGATATCACATGTAGAGGGCCATGCAGAGGACTGCACATTTGCACACACTCTTAACATCTCTCACACCCCATGGAGCTGCTTATTTTCCAGGTTTGACTTCAAATAAACACTCCCAATACTAAAACTACATTGACTGAGCTATCAAGTTGTCTGAAGGGTTTTTTTCCCCCTCATTTCAGTGTGTAGTTGAACAGATATTAAATCAGATTGGTAAAAGGTAGCCTAAAGAAGATAAAAAAGAAAATCCTGAAAGAGATGTTGGCTCATTAAAGGAAGAGTCTGTAGGCAGCCAGAGATTCTCACAGCAGCTGTTTTGTAGCAGGTAATAGGTGATATGAAGGCTAAAAAAGAGGGATCCAATTGTTGACAAAGAGAATAGAAAGTTGTGGGGTTTTTATCCCCAATTTACTGACAAGGTGTTGAATACACAAAATAAGATGGCAGTTCTTCGTTATCACCAGTAATTTTTTGCATTTTTACAATACATACATAACAATACAAAATTTCTTTTTATGCTTCACTTAAAAAAAATCCCTTTAACCTCAGTTAGCTTTGGTTTACTTCCTGTCTGTCAGATAATTGCTCAAAAAAGCCACCACTGGTTGTCAAGCCACAAGTTCCCACCCATCTGGGCCCATATCTGAAGACGCAGGAATGCTCAAATTCGAACAGAACAACATTTAGAACAAAAGTTTCTTGCTACTAAAAGTAGAAATACTTGTATTTGGAAAATGAAAAAAAAAATTCAGGCTTGCCAACAGGTGTAGAGGGCTTTAAACTAAAATTGATGAGGAAAGGGAAAGTCAATGCATCACATATCTACCAATTTGTTGTCAGGGACAGCAAGGGATGCCCAGGCCCTAGAAAGGGATCACAGGTCAACAGCAGAACACCTGAAAAACACTACAAAGGAACTACAGCCATTCCAGCCAGCAAGTCATCTCCATCAGGGCCCAAATTAAATATAATATACATAAGATGGGGAATAAACAGGAGGAGTAGGAAGATATTCTTCTCTGTGAGGGTGGTGGGGCCAGGTTGCCCAGAGAATCTGTGGCTGCCCCATCCCTGGAAGTGTCCAAGGCCAGGCTGGATGGGGCTCTGAGCAGCCAGGTCCTATTGAAGGAGTTGGAATGAGATGATTTTTAAGGTTCCTTCCAATCTATGAATCTCAGACTTCAGTAAATAACACATGTACTACAAAATATATTACAGTTTCCTTAGACCTAAGCTGCACAGTCAGTTCTTTTCCCTTTCTTGCCTACCTTTGGTCTGTTGACCTTTCAGAGAGAAGTGAACAGTCAAACATTATAACCAAAGCAGACAAGCATGTAATTTCTGCCACATCAGTTCAATGTGTGAATAGAATGATTTTGTCGGGGTAATTTTGATAATAATAGTTATTAAAACAGTCCAGAAATAAAGCAAATATCCCCAATTAAGCAGGTACACAGGCTAAAACAATCATGATGTTTCAAAGCTATTTAAGGGTGGACTAAAATTCTTTTGAATAAATTGACTGGAAATAATTTTCCTATCCATACATGTGAGAAGAATCCAATAAAAACAGTATTTAATAAAAAAGAAATATTTAAACTTGTCAGTCAACAAAATTCAAAAAGCTAAGAGGGCACATTAAATGCAAAAGGTAAAAATATGTAACAAAGTATTATAGAAATGTTCAGATTATAAAAAGGAAAAAATTAAGCACACTTTTAAGGCAAACTCTATTTGTAGTAGTAGTAGTTCACTAAGTTAAAATCTGTCAAACCAGTAACAAGAACAGTGTTTCTACACTGGAATAATATTAGAAAGCCCTGAAGGAATTTAATTTATATATTTCATGTATAAGTGCAAATTAAGATTTGATTTTGTCTATTAATTATTAAGTTATATTCAAATTTACTTTATAAATATTATTTTTGTTATTCTTTTCATGTAGGTAATAATGTTATGTTAATAAACTTTGAACATAGCAATGAATTATACTTTTTGTCCTGAAAACTTGTCCCTTGTTGCAGGTATTTTAAATATGAGTCAGTTTACTGTCATTGAACCAGTCATCATTATTGCTTCTCTGTTTCTTATCATAATAAAATTAGCATTTTATAGGCAGTGATGTTTGAATAATGTGATGTTTGCATAGTCCAAAATGTGTGGGGGAGAGGCAGCATTCCAGAGATGAAGTGGGATGGGAATGAGGAATGATTGTCTTTGCACATCAGCCAAAGCAGGCTCCTCTTCCCAAAAATGTTTTGAGGAAAAAAACCCCAAAACCATAACATTTCTGCTGATCAAACAGCTAAGATTGAAAGAGGTTGCACATAATAGAGGGAGCAGGGATGCTTTCATTACAAGTTCTACATTTCACAAAAAAAAAAAGGCAATAATCTAGGAAAAAGAAATGCAGACTGACATAAACCTGTAAATAGACATTTTCCATGCTCAATTCACAGCACACCTGAGAATTTGAAAGTCTGCCAAAAAAAAGGTAAATAAGGAAATAAATACGATGTGTTTTAAATAGTAATTTTTCTGCATAAAAATACAAACTTCATTCTCAAAACTTTGGAGCAAACAACAAAATGGGATTTTCAGAAAGGAAAATGAAATGAGAAACATTTGATTTTTGCATTTTAAAGGTGAGTTGTTCTGATTTTTTAATCTTAGGTAGCTAAAAATAGGTATTTGTGGGAGAAAAACATGAAAAATTTTTGCATTTCAAAAGCACAAGACTTTTCACAGAAAATTGCATGCATTTTATGTTGGCTACATAATTTTTAGTTTTGTAGGATCAAAAAAACAGTTCTTTTTCTCAATAAGCCCCTAACAAAACATTACACATAATCCATAATTAATACTGTAGAAGCATTGGTAACCACTGTGTAGGAAGAAAATGTCAGATGAACAATTTTTCAAACAATTAATTTAAAAATTAAAAATTAAAAATAACAAAGCTATGATAGAGAATTACACTGAAATTTACATCCATATGTTTCCTCTGCCCCCACTCTGCCATCCTACAGTGAGTCAAAAAATTTACTGCAACACTTCGGCAAGAAATTCTGGGTGATTTTGAGTTCTGGGGTACTTAAAATATCTGATAGAAAATATTTGTTTTTCTAATGAGGAGGACAAACTCCTGGGAAGGGGAAAGGTAAATGGCAGCAGGAGCAGCTCCATCTCTGAGCAAAGGGTCCTGCAGTGGTGCCTTAGGGTTGTAGAAAGATGGTGATCACTGCCCAGGTACAAAAAGAAAGATTTATGGACTTCCCATCACAGGAGGAAAATTATATTGGCAACCTTTGGTGCCAGTTCCATCCTTTCCCAGCAAAGCATTGCTCAAAATAGCCAAAAAATATGTGACAGATAGAGGATGCAGAGGGTGTGTTTACTGCTCCCAAAAAATGACTCTAATTAACTTTTCCCTTCATTTCAAAGTTAGAATTTGCATTTCAATAATTTTTTATCTTCTTTCTCTGACAGTATTCTCCATCCATAGTAACAAGAAGTTTAATGTTGATATCCATTTTGAACATACATTGGACATTAACAGTGCCAGAGACTTTATTCAGGACCCTGCTAGCACAACATTGTCAATGTTTGTAGGTAGTTTGAGATGTTGTGAAGATTGTCTTTATAGACAGAAAGCATTTCTTTATTTTTAAGCTTCATCTTCTAATTTCTGTGGCTTTCCAAATGAGATTTTACCTTACTTCAGTCACAAAATTCGAGCCTGCCTTTTCTACTTTCATTACCTGATATAACTAAATTGCAAAACAAAAAAAATGTGAAAGGAATGTTTCAGAGGTTTTCAAAGAGTTTCACTGAAAAAAGAAACTTCATATAATTTTTTCATCTCCTAACACATATTGACAGTTTCAGTATTTATCTTTCAATCTGTGAGTCAGTGCACAGTGAATAAAAGCTATAAAGGGCATCATCTTGCCACCTATCCTTTTAAATGCTTTTTATTCTATAGAATCCTGCACTACAAGAATTGTATACCTGTTGTTAGAGAATTTCCACAGCCTCTTCCCTACTTAAACCCATCCTTTAGCAGTGACACTCTCACCCCTGGTCTCAAGGGTCCTCACTAGTTTCTATCACATTTCTAGGTGCAGTTCAAGACACTCATTTTACAGTTCAAATATCTCTTTTTCTGTGGACTATGGCTAAGCATAAAGCTTCATTTCTTCTGTAGTAGTAAAGATGTACTGAAATACATAACCCAAGGTGCATTTTATTTCTACAAGAAGAAGCTGACAAAATACTGGTAATCTTTAGTAAGGCATCCTCAGGGCATAATAAACTTTCTTCTTTGATCTCAATAAATGGGCATTTTGACTACTAAAGTATCCATGAAAGTGGATAAGTACTTTCTTTCACAGACTTTTGAACGAGACCATTTAAGAAGATACTGAAAGTCTAAACTTACTGCATATCTTTGTGTCCTGGTGTTTAAATGGTAAAAAGAAAACTGTATTTCTGAGTCAAAAAGAGAAAAAAAATGAAAGCAGAAGTCACATAGATCCTCCTAAGAATACTATACCCAGAAAACAGAGCATAAATTTCTTCCTTTGCAGCAAAACCACAGAAAATGCAACAAAATAGAATGTGTATGCAGAGATGGTAAAAAAACTTGTACTGAAAGCTAAGGGAAGGAGTATAGTATGGGCAATTTAAATTATGAAACAAAGCATGAATCTGGATTTAACCATCTGAATAAGCAGCACAGTAGAAAATACCTCTTAAAACAGCTTCTAAAATGAGGACAGCTAAGTGACATTTTCAGAGTGTGTAACATTTCAGTTTACACCATTGAAAATTTTCTCTCCTGCAAATGTTTCTGTTCTTCACATTTAAGCTTCACCTTCTGAGGGTAATTTTTTCTCCCCTTATCTGCACTGTAAAAGACAGGAGCTGAAGAGGAAAAGATGCAATTAAGATTTAGTGATCTTGTGAAAAAATGACACAGAGCATTCTGGAAGAAGCAGAAAGAACGTGGGGAACAGATTCAGGGAAGTTGAAAGGGTGGAGAAGTTGAGTTTGTTAACAGAGTTATAATGTGAGTGGAACAACAAAACAATGTGTATGAAAGGGAAGAAGGTGGGAAGGAGAATGCAGAAGGAATTGAAATGAAGACTTCAGAGGTAAGCAGAAGGTAGAATCTCAGAGAGGAAAGGAGATGCTTTGTTCAAACAGCAGACATAAGGCAGAGAAAACTGTGTAGAATCAAAACTATCAACAAAGGGAAGAGAGAATGAGTGGGGTGGGGAGACAGAGGGGGGGAAAAATGAGGGAATTGCAGATTTACAAAGGCAGAAATATACTGTAATAAAAACAACAAGCAAGTGAAAAATGTGCGAGACAGAACCTGTCTGTGCTCGTTTTCATACCCAAACCTTATTGAGCTGAATGCTTGTTGCTCCAAACAGAACTGACTGCCATTGTCACTAACTCAGAGATTATTGGCTCTGTGAAAACTTGAAGGGTCTGTTGTCTTCCAGGTGCCACAGGAGACCTTGCAGGCTGGCAGTAGGCAAAGCAGCCTGCCTGCAGCCTTGAGAGCTGCAATGCAACTGAGCAGAAGGGGCCTTGAAGTAAAGTTTATGGTTTATTTGTATTCCCTTGGATGTGTCTTTTCAGGAAAATAATAGCCTGCTACATAGGCTGCTTCTAACAGGTTTATTTCTATAATACAAATATATTGAGTTTATTGACCACATTATCCCAACTACTTTACAAATGATTTAGGGATGTAAAGCTGTACACTTGTGTTGAGTGGTCAGGTTTGCATCTTCTCATCTACAGCAGACAGGTAGCTCAAGATAGAGGGGGTAAAATGAGAAATTTATTTTTTTCTGTGTGTACTACTCCACCCTAACACCTCTTCAAGTGTCTGCTCAGCTCTGATTTAATTGAAGACATTGATATGTGCTGAGAAAACAAGTCAAACATGGATGATTCCTTAGGGGGCTGTTTACACAAAAGTTTTGGCCCACATCTTCCCTGATCTAAGATTTTAAGTGCAAACAAGAAAAAAAGCAAAGCTGAGAAGCAGAAGCGGAACTGAACTGGTAACTGGTTTCTTATCCTCCACAAATAAATTTGTGGGGATGAAGGAGCACCAGGAGGTAAACAGCACCTAGTCAATAACTACTAATTGCCTTTGGAAATGGAGCAAGTTTCAGCCATCTGAGCTGAGAGCAATAGTGATGGTGACAGCACTGGGGACAGGGGGAAAATCCATTCCTCCATTCCCAGGGCTTGCCATGGTGGAGACCCTGAGCCTTTGGAGAGATGTTAATGTGTGGAAGCTTGGGCAGAACAAAGGACAGCAGTGAATGCCCCCTTTCCTTGAGACTGTGGCATGAATGACTACTGGAACAGAGGATCACAATCCTGTCAGTATTTACTAAATACAGGACATGTTGTTGTTTACCTGGTGTTCCCATCCCCCTTCACAGACACATTAAAAATGTTAAATCTCTGGCAGTACATCTCTGTCCTTATGGTTAGCTCACTCTAAGTTCCCCTTGTCATATCCATATTTGTATAAAATGATCAGAGAACAGGTGATAAACAACAGAAAATACCTGATGTCTTTATTATGACAATTTTAAAACTCTTTAGAATACAGAGTTTTGCTGTATTTAAATATAGGCTTGAAATAAAATACATTTTACCACAGCAGTGAGCAGAATTCCAATACACCAGGGAATGTGTTGTTTGCTGCACCAAGATTAGTTATTGGATACTGACCTCACCAGTTTGATGTCAAGCCTCTTTGTTCCATGCAACTCCTGTTTGCAGAAGTGCCCAGAAGAAACAAAATATGCTTCAAAAGTAATTTGAGACTAATTTTCCAAAAAAAAAAAAAAATAGAAGAGATTATAAAGGGCAAGTTCAGGCTGAAAGGTAATTATTCACCAAGGTCTCTGAGAGTGAAACAAGTTTCATCTACATTAATAGCCTGCATGCAGCAGTGGGCAAAGGGCACACGGAGAGATTTTACTGCTATTATTTGTTAATGCATAAACTATGAAATTTGACTTCAGAGAAATTTAGGATGTCTCATTTCCAGTGACTGCTATAAAAACCTTGAAAAAGCTGACAGAATATTAATGATAACCCATGATTACAATCTTTCAGGAAGGTGTAGTGTGACCACAACTGGCAAATGTTGCTCAGAAGGGATTCATTGTAGCTTCAAGCTAAGAAAGAGTGAACAGAACACTTCAATAATAATATCCCCCAAATACCTTTACTGCAATCTCCCAGTGTTCTGTTTTGTATCATCACATCCATCTGGCAATAAAAAAATGTGGCCAGGTGATACAGGAAATAGCTGGCATGCAGTTACTTTG
The DNA here is from genome assembly GCA_035048045.1 of Chlorospingus semifuscus. Taxonomy (NCBI): domain Eukaryota; kingdom Metazoa; phylum Chordata; class Aves; order Passeriformes; family Passerellidae; genus Chlorospingus; species Chlorospingus semifuscus. The sequence goes on from JAWWMS010000001.1 coordinate 12,118,183, forward strand.
AATAATATGCAATGTTAAATAGGATAAACAAGAAGAGGGAAATTATAAAATTAGCAAGAAAACACCAGAGAAGCTTAAGAGAATATGATTTTTTTTTTTTCCTAGAAAGACTTGAGGTATTAAGCGGAAAAAATAAACCAGAAAAACATCTTGAAATGGTTCTGGGGAGACCTCATTGAAATCTTTCAGTACCTGAAGTGGGGCTTATTAAACTGAGGGACTTTTTTCATAGCCAGATAGTGATATGATAAGGAGAAGCAGTTTAAATTGGAAGAAAAAGTACTCCAAAAATGAAACCCAACAGGTTTAGATGCCAGAAAGAAAATCTTTCCTGTGAGGGTGGTGAGGCCCTGGCACAGGTTTTCCAGAGAAGCTGTGGGTGCCCCATCCCTGGGAGTGTTCAAGGCCAGGCTGGATGGGGCCCTGAGCAACCTGGTCCAGTGGAGGTGTCTCTGCCCATGTAGGGAAGCTGGAATGAGATGGCCTTTAAGGCCCCTTCCTACCCAAACAATTCTATGATTTTATGAGCTTGAAAAACACTCTAAAAATATGTTAACATAAACTAAATAGCTTGTACTAGGCAAGGTCTTTTAAACGAACACTTTTCCATGAGGATTATTTACTTTTCTTCAAGGCCTTCATTTTTTTTCTGATTCTTTTATTTTTCCTTCTTTAAAGGAAAAAATAAAAACCAGGGAAAATCAAGACCAGCTTCCACCACTGAAAGAAATAATGCAGATTTCAAGAAAAGTTTGTCAGATTAATGTTTCACAAAAAAATTAAACCTTATATTATCTTTGTCACACCAGCAAATGCTATAACAAATGGGGGTTTTGAAAGGTAATACTGTATTATTTATGTATCCTTGGCTGCTCATTAGTTATTGTTTTGACCGTTCTATCTCTTCTATTTGTTGCTGTGACAAAAATTCTCCCTGCCAATAATTTTCTTTTCTGTTTTTAATATTACTGTTTCTGCACTGACGGATTCGTGCTGATGATAAATCATTTTAGTAAGACATTTGGCTGGAAATAAAAAAAAAATGCACAGTTGAAAATATACTGAATAAACAGCACTCAGCTTGAGAAAAGGTTTGAAAACTAACAATTTTTGAACTGAGGAAGGGGTCATGTAAAAAGCAGTTCTAGCACTGTTACAAGAGCTTGGAGGTTTTAGAGAGTGGCTTCACACAACTCAGCAGTGTGAGTACAGACCTGTGCCAATGGGTTACTCACAAGTCAGCCCCAGAAATGCCCTACAGAGAAAAAGTGCTGACTTGTTCCCTCCCATATAAGTTGATGTAGCCATGGTGAACAGCATTGGGAACGTGTAGCTGCCAGCCTGCTCCTGTTTCAGTGGAATTTGTGCCCACTGACATCAGCCTGGAGGTCTCTGCACTCTGGTCAGTGTAGAGGGAGCGGCTCTGTTGGGAAGAACCTGGCATTCTTTGTGTGAGAGCTTGACAATGAGCCAGCACTGTGTCCTTGTGCTCAGGAGGGCCAATGGATTCTGGGGTGGATCAGGAAGAGTGTAGTCAGTAGGTCAAGAGAGGTGATCCTGTCCTCAGCTTTAGACAGGCTACATCTGATGTCCTGTGTCCAGTTCTGGGCTCCTCAATACCAGAAAGGCAAGGAGTTACTGAAAATGTCCAGCAGAGGCCCCAAAGGTGATGAGGATTGCAGAGCATCTCTCTTATGAGCCCAGAGTGCTGGAGCTGTCTCGGGTTTTTGTTGCTGAAATGGCTCCTGAGATATTAAAGAGTCTTTTCTCCCAGCCCCATGACGGAAGAAGTCGGGATTCCTCATCTCTGGTTCTCAAGGTTGTTTATTTTCTGTTATCTGTTACATTCTGGCAGGTCGATTTGTGGCACACTGACCACCCTTGGGGTGGTGGTGTTTTTTTTGTACTAAAAACTACATGTACTTTATTTACAATAATTTGCCAATATCTATCACCTATGTTAGACAGTCCGTCTCTACTCTAAACCAATCCAAATGTGCCACCATCACAGCAGAAGATGGAGGACAAGAAGAAGAAGAAGAAGGACAGGATACGCCCAGATTCCTCCATCTTGCCTCTTGCACTCTCATTCTAAATCCCCAAAATTCTAGATTTTCACCCTGTGAAAAATTCACTAACATTGTACTCAAACCCTTGTGGCTTGTAACTCTTCACACAGAGTTGGTAATTGTTTCCAATGGCTAAAATTGAAGGCACAGGCGTCTTTGATTCCGTGTTAAGGTCTCCGAGCCCCCTGCCAGGGGTTTGAGTCCTCCAGGGCAGCCAGAGGGGTGTCCTGGGTTCTGACAGAGCTGGGCCCGCTCAGTCTGGAGAAGAGAAGGCTGAGGGGGAGCTCATCAGTACTTACAAAAATCCCCAAGGTGAGTGCCAAGAGGTTGGTGTTGGACTCCTTTCAGCAACAGGATGAGGAGCAGTGGCCTTAAACTAAAACACAAGAAATTCCACCTCAACATAAGGAAGAACTCCTTTATATTAAGGATGGCAGAGAACTGGAAGAGCTTCCCAGGGAGGTCCTGAATTCCCCTCTCTGGAGACATTCCAAGTCCACCTGGACGTGTTCCTGTTCCTCTGCTCTAGCTGACCCTGCCTTGTCAGGGAAGCTGGACTGCATGACCTTCAGTGGTGCTTTGCAACCAACCCCTTCTGTGGTTCTGGGGTTCTAGGAAATGGAGATGTTCTTGGTCCCTTTTTCAGCATAAGCATTATCTGGGATTCTTCATGATGCATGCATGCGGGTGCTTAAGTTTCCACAGGAGCCAAACCATTCAACTTCCTGACTGAGCTGGTGTAGGCCAGACTATTCACTGAAGAATCCTTTTAATTTTCAGTAGCTTTCAATCTTTCTCTTCTAGGAGATTCATTATCCCAACATTCTTACGCAGATTCTTACCAAAGTTGATTTTTCAGTCAAAAACACTGTGAGCTTCTATCAGCTGAAGTTAATTTGCAGCTGTAATAAAAATAATTGAAACCTAAATGGATGATAAAAAAAAAGGCGTATCAAAAGTTCAAAACTAGTTTTGGTGTAACTCAAAGATTTACAGCACAGGATTATGTACTATGGTAATATGAATTTTTGAAATTCATTGAGTTGTGTTTTGCATTTGGTAGGAGTTAATGAATACATATAGTTGATTAAACAGCATGTCATAGATCTAGTCTGCTTTTTCATTTCATGAGAATTCCATTTGAAAGTGCAATAACCTAAAGGTCAGCCACAGAGAATAGCTATGTTAGTAGCAATTGCAACAAATTATTAATCCAAATTTACTACAGCTTTTAGAGTCTGTTTTAATGTGAAGCATAGTGCTCAAGAACTAATAATACTAATTGAATTATGGTTCTAAAGTAATTAGAATTTCAGGATAAACAACATTATTTTGTGTATGTATGACTGTGGTGCAGGAGCCTGTAAGCTCTACTTCATTAATTAATAAAGAACCATATGTTCTGGGTTTAGTAGTGCTGGAGGCTGAAGTATTTTGTTTATCAAGGGATAAATCTCTTATAATGGTTTAGATCTGAAAGCTGATGAAGGATATGTATCACTTTTGCAGTTTCTTCATCTACAAGACATTTTTAATTATAATTTCACATCAGCATTTGTGTATAATGTCTAATACAAAATGTAAATGGAAAGTAGATTAAACTATTTTAGAAAACCAAGTCATTCAGCAGTATTTGGGGTGGTTCTTGGGTTAAATTAAAACGTGGAGGTCAAATCATCCGTCAATTTCAATTGATTTTCCATCTCTACAGAATTCTACATTTTGTGTTTTGGACAAACTGTACTTGGAGAGGAACTGGACAAAATTAATGGCTGATAAACTCCCTCTCTTCAAATAACTTTTGTTATCACTTAAATCTGTATTTGAATCTATGTGTCTGAATTTGGCTGAAAGCTTTGATGAGAATACATTGTCTCTTAGCTTTATGGATTATTTTAAATATTCAGATAGATATTACATCCTGATATACCACACACAGGTCTACTTATCTTTATTACTATGAAAGCTGAAAAAAGTAATGCACATTTCCCCCAAACCTGTCAGTAGACTGGTGCTATCCTCTTTCCCAAGTATGTCAGAACATGTAATTTTATCCTTCTCAATGAGGTAACATTTGAAAAAAGGAGCATCAATAATCTAGAAAAACTAGAAAATCCAGAAACTTCAAAACAAAGCCAAGAATCCTGCACTTAAACCTGAGTCTCCATGAGATGTTGCAGATGTACTTTTTAATTTGGAGTTAATGAAGTAGGTGACACTTAATTTTAAACCCAGCTCAGATCCTCAAGAAACATCTTTACATAGTTTATATAATGATAAATAAATTATAATATATAGTGTTTCTATATTTGGATAATGGATTATCCTTCATCAGTCCTATTGTAGCCTCAGACACATGAAGGAGTGTACCCTTCATTACAGTTCTCGTAGAAAAGTGGAGGAGAGTTGTGCTCCCCCTTTCTAAAATTTTCTTGCTTTCTTTAGTCACTTGAAAAAAAATCAATATTAACTGAAACTATCTCTCAGCTCCTATATCCAACCCAGAAACCTCATGAACCCTACATTTCTAATAAAACTGTTAATCCAGGGCAGCAGGACCTGTCACTGATCCCGAGGGCAGTGTCGTATCTGGGAGATTACCACCATGCTGACAGCCAGGATTTCTGACACTTTGTCACCTCTCCAGCCACTTTGCCGGTTCCCATGTTCTCAAATGCCTTTCCAATCTGTTTGTGCTGCTGATGGAGATAACAGCAACATCATGTCAATGAACTCATCCAACTCACTTATAAAATTATGCAGACATTATAAAAGTTCTCACTGTAGCTGTGTTTTTCATGGTAATACTTGAGTACTCTATCACAGAGTTCACAGACTTCAGAAAATAATGTATTTTTCTCATGAAAAGATATTCTATGGGTCTTGTTTTGTATGTGGAAAATCTAATATCTTGAAATTGAAAGGACACTTCTGATAAGCCATGGCTTTGCATGTCATTGCTGAAAGTCCTTCTGAACAATAATGGCTTATTGCCATTTATAAATTTAAAAGGAGATTCTCTCTTTGTTGGGGACTACTAGAAGCTGATGTGCATTTAAAAAGCACATGGTCTAGGAAGCTAAACCTGCATTCCATAACATATTTAGCTTCTCCAAAGGCAATGCTGGACTTTGTTTCAAGATAGCATCAAAAATTATTTTGGACTTCACCACAAGGTGTTGCTTGAATGCTTCATAAACTGTTGCATAAACCAAATCTTTAAAATGATCATGTGAACAAAAGTATGGCTAGTGTAAACATGCATACATCCACAGTCATGAGATTCTTGTGGCTCCAAAAGTTGCATTCTCTCACTTCATTGAGACAGCTTTAGCTTAGCACAACATCAGTCTAACCTGTCTCCTGACAGAATTTATGTGATTTTCTGTGACAAGCAATATAGAAAAGCATCTCAAACATTTTTCTTAGCTTTACTACTATCAACTTCCAAAATTATTTTGTTAGAGGTTTACACATTGATAATCAGCATGTATTTTCCTATTTATTTCAGGATTTATTTTTTTGTTGGTCAGAAAACCTATAGCTGCAGGTGCTGAAGGGTGCATACTGACTTGGTAGCATCCAGTAGCTAAAAACTGCTTCTTTAGCAGTGACACTGTGACTAGAAGTGATATAACTAATGAGACCAATCTTAATTTTTAGTGTGCTTTTCACTTTGAAAGAACAATCTGATGTATTATTAAAACAGTTTAACACCTCAACCCCCACAGACATTTTTTTCACACAAATACTTCAGAGGACATATAAAGAAAACATTTTTTTCTTTTAATACAGAAAATTATTTTCCCACTGTTATTTTGTAGATCTAATGATTAAAATGATCATTAGTAGACATTACTTTTAGCACCAATATAAACCTTCAAGTTTTCACAAAAGTGCATTCAAAAAATTGTACTTAATATATTCTGGTCAAAGTGAAATATGAAACTTCATAGAATCATAGAATTTTAAGGCTTGGAAGGAACCCTAAAGATCCTCTAGTGCCAGGATTCATGCCATGGGCAGGAGCACCTCCCACTAGACCTGGTTGCTCAAGTCTTCATCCAACCTTGAACATTTCCAGGAATGGGGCATCCACACCCTCCCTTCTTAATTCTCTTGTCTTCTGCACCACACAGAGGGAAAGAAAACAAAAACCAACTGTACTTTCTGTACTCTGAGTTTGTTATCTCAAAACGTGAACCTGAAGCCTTGCCTGTTAATCTTTAGTATTGTCACATCCAACACCTACTCAGAACTTAGAAGTTCAAGAAGATTGGTGTAATTAAAATATTGTGAACAGAGGTTGTTCCCATCAGTTGCAAGCTCTTTTCTTGATAAGGGTTCTTATCATTATTATTTGGCACCTACTATACTATCAGATATAAAATCTACATGATTTTTAACACCCAATTAAGCACTGTTTAATTAGATGGTATTAGTCATAGTTGTCCCTGCTAAAAATAAAAATGAAGCGAGGGATTTATGATAATAGCATTCCAATTAAGCCTCGGCCACTGCTATTCCCTACCACTCACTGGACTCCCTGGGAGACACCCCAATAAAACAGCCAGTCTAATTAAGTGGAATAAGGTATATATTGTCTTATATGGTAATGAGAAGATTAAATATTGTCTCTCTGAATAGAGGTTCTTTTGATTCACTGAGGCCACACTCACCGAGGGCGTGGCAGGACCAGACATTCTTTCTGTCTCATTGTGATGAGAAATGGTACAGGTGTTTTCCCATCATCTGGCTTCTGACATTATTCCCTAATAATAGTCATAACCTCAAAAAGCATGAATAACATGAAACCAAAGAGATTTGTCCAAATTTAGACAAAGTATAAAAAATAACATCTGAAAAAGTAATAAAACTTAGCACTATCCAAAAATGAAAGATGTACAGGGAATGATAAGGAGCCATGAAACCATAGACCAAATTTGCTTTCCAACAACTGAAGAGTCTGTTGTGAAAGAAACAAACTCTTGAAGAAACACCAGAAATTTTCATCAGGACCTGTAGTGAAAGGACAAGGGGCGGATGGCTTCACAATGAGAGAGAAGCATTTAAGCTCAAAAAGGGAATGCAATTTATTTCCAAAAGCTTTATAAAATGTCCTTGGCTCTTTCTCTTAGAATATATTAACAATTTTTAAGAATCTAATATTTACTCTGAATATTAGGCAACTTAAAAGTGTGGAACTTATCATCAAGTTTTAGAATTTTATAAATATAGAAGCATCCCGATGTTAATATTTGTTTTTCACATACTGACTTTAAAACTTCATCTTTAACTTGCAACCTGGGGTTTCATTTTTACATTTTGCCAGCTACTTGCCAAAGTACTGACATGAATTATCTATTTTGCACTATCTACACTTCTGCAGGTCTACCCATGCAAAACTCCTCTAGAACTTTGGAAAGAAGAGCTATTAATCTTGTCAATTCCAAGATTAATTCCCAGGTTATGATCATTCTCAAAATATAACAACATGCAGGTATTTAGAAGGAGTCCATTTTTTCATGAAGGACTCATAATCCCTCTATATAAAAACATGGTGCTTAAAATCAAAGGAGTGACAATAAAGTGCAGAAAAACTCCCTGTGTTAGCCACTATATCAAGAGAGGAAAATGCTGTTGATGCAGCATGGATGAGCAGACTCACTGGTTGAGATAAATTCTCACAATAGTTGATGCAAGGGGTTTCTGCTTGACCAGGAATCACTTAGAGACTTTTCTGAGCAAAAGCCTGAGTGAATACATTTAGCTGCAAACAGGGCAGGTGCATATCACACTGGTTTCTATTCACTGAATTCAATTTTGGGGTTTTTTTTCAGGTCATCCAAAGAACACAAGTGACAATCTCAATTACATATATTCAAGACAACCTTTAGACAATATAATGAAAACTGCAGCCAAGGAAATAGAAATAGTGTTTGGATCTGGATTTGAAGTGGATCCAAAAAATGCTATAAATTCAAAATAGGACCACATTCCTGTATATGCATCCAATTTTTGAGTGTTATTTTATGAAAAAGAGTCTATGTTTCTCATAGCTACATTTCCACACTTTCTGAATAGCTGTTCCTACACACATCTGTGGCATAAAAACTCTGTCTAAAAGCTCATACCAAAGAATTAAACTGCTACAGGTCAAATTTTCTCACACTGAGCTATCTGTAGATTTTACACTTTACTAAGGAAGAATGATTATCTTGTATTTTACAAATCATCTTAAATTTGTGCTTCAAAGGACAGAAAATAACATCAAGATCTAATTTTATAGATCTAAAATGCAAAAACATTGCAGAACTACTCAGAATGAAAAAGAACAAAAGCAATATTACTTTTTGACTACATTTGTTGCCACTAAAATAATTTTCCTACTTCAGTTACTGATAAACTTTTGAGGTGTTAAAAGTAGTATATGAGCTACAAACAATCAATCCACAGCAGTATCTCTACCCCACTTGTTATTTAAAGTGGTTTAACAGGCAAATATATTAATGTATACAGCTGGGAACTTTGATTCTAACAAAATTGCTGCTTCTCAGATATGGAAAGAAGAAAGTGAAATTAATGTACTTTATGGTTTTTATCCAAATCTTTTATTCTGAGAAATGAGAAAATCCATACTTGAAATGAAAACTTCTATTTGCTTTTTGAAACAATCTATCTCTTTGTTCTAGTTGAGCTCTTTATCCATAGGGATAAATTTATTTTAGAAATGAAGGATGTGAGACAAAAGTATTTTTTTAATAGCAGTTCAGTATTGATTTTTATGATGATCTCATGTGAAGTTCAATAAAATATATCCAAGAACATTTTTTTCTTCACATAAAAATAATTCGCGCTAAGCCTGTGTTCCTCTTATTATAAGTAAAAATTTTGCACTATTTGCAAGGAAAAAACAATCAGAGAGTATATCTGCTTTAGTACCTATCTTTAGAAATGGAAGAGTATCTGTGCCCTGTAAAATTTTACATTCAAGCTGTAAGTATATTTAAAAACCAACTAGGATTAAAATGGACCTAAAGCGTGGCTACTGTGGTACCAGTAACATAAATTAAAAATCTTCAAACTCAAAACTGAACATGCTGACTACATAGAATTTCTAAAGGGCTAATAGTATATACCTTGTTTTGATAAGTCCATATGCATAATTACAATTTTATGATTTTCACTTATAGTAATGATATTCAAACCCTATGATCTGCTGCTATGCAATGGAAATTAAGCTGACATGTAATTCATGATGGTTTTTAAGAGGTTGATCAAATTGTATTACCATGTATCTCATTGCCAAGGTACTACAGAAAAAAATCTAGGAATTATTGTATTGGTTTATGCAAAAATAGATTCTCCCCACTTCTTTCAGGGAACAGTGAGAGTTAGAATTTAAATTTGAACACATATTTGAATTCGGAAGCAATTGCTATTAGATTACAAACAGAGATTGCAAAAAGTAGAACTTATTTTCCATTATTTTTATAGTAGATATAATCAGAATGATTTCTTTAGTTATATTTATTACCTATATCTTCTTCTGAACCCCTGTGTTTCAGACAGTTGGCCAGTAGGATTCCAGTTACAATTTAAAAATCCAGACATAAATATGTTAAGGGCATGAATATAAACCAAAATGTTAATCTATTAATTTCATTCTATTCAGTGACTGATTGAAAGAAAAAATTAAATAGAAAATGTCCATTTACTAATTAGCCTGGCTTAAAAAAAAGATTTGTATCAGAAACATTGCTAGTCCAGTCTTTTATTTTTTCCCCCTGAAGAAATGGTGGTTTACTGAGGTGCAATTTGCACTCAAAATAAGAAAATGAATGTTTTTGTTTTCTTTGAGAACTGAATTTGCCAGCAAGAAATGGTGAAATTATTTATGGACATAAGTTTATTATAGCTATATTCTCATTAGGAAGTCTTAACAGACAAATAATGTAGGAAAGGTTAATTAATTCATCTTTTATTCACTACGTCAAAATCCAATTTCTACAGAACCACGTGTATTTCATCAAAACATTACTTAGTAACATTCAAATGGCACAAGTGAATTTCTTCTGTATAATTAATTTTCCTTTTTAACATGAGCACAAAAACAATAAGATCCTTGCATATGTTCAGTTTTGGGCACCATGGTATAAGGAAGATATAAAGCTATTAGAGAGCGTCCAAAGGAGGGCAGAACATGGAAGGATTCCTGTGCAGGGCCAGGAGCTGGGCTTTGATGATCAATGTGAGTCCCATCTATGATTCTATATTAAAAGAATTAGAGAGCACTGTAAAATTATACCCAAGTTTTCTGTACCCTCAAGGTGTAAGCACCTCTCTCTGGGCATGTGCTCTAGACTTTATTGACTGTATTTCTAAGAGTGAAGTGAGACAATTTCACACAAATCAGTAACAAGGGTAAGTATGACCCAAGTCACTCAGCCTTCCACCTAAACACAAAGAAACAGTGTAAAAGTAGCTTGAGAATGGGGAAGACTTAGGGAAGGCTCCATTCTGACTGCTGGGATCAGTCAAAGGGCTAAATGCATCTTCTCCCCCATAGGGACACCTCTTGGGTAAAAATGTCAACGTGTGCTGAATACTTTTATTTGGCATCAGAGCTCGTCTGTTTATTGCTTCTTTTGCAGTCAGGTACTATCACTGGCCTTAACCTGTCACAGTTTTGTATTAATAAAGAGTGTTATTTCATAAGCTGGTAGTGTGAGTCCTTCCTGGGGGCAGGCAGTGCCCAACATGGTGAACATACTCAAAGAGGAAAATCTGCTGAGGAGTAGGAATACTACAGAGTGGAAATATCCTCACAGGGGTCTGTCTCCCTTATGCTGTGGGGTGTGTGTCCCTGAACAAGTCAGTGGAGCCACCCTCCAATCCAGCAGGACTGCCCATAACCAGACACACATGGGATTTGGCTTTTCTGGGGCACTGACAGACAAACTAAGGGCTGGGGAAATCTCCCCCTTTCACAAGTCCACACCACGTCATAGTGTCTCAGTGCTAGGCTGGCTTTGAGAAATCACCCTCACCCCATTTATATTCCTGGCAGGTCCTTCAGACCTGCCTGAATGTACCCTGTGCTCACAACAAACTGAATTCCATGGTTTCAGGGGTTTTTCTTCACTGTATTACATCTCCACACTTATCCATGTTCCATTGTGAAACCTCTTGCTCTCCCAATTAATTATTTGCAGCTACACTTATCTACATTTTGCCCAGATCAAGGCCAGTTTCTACAGCCACGTTTTAGGTGCCCAATCCCTCCCGCCTTAGATTTCCATTGCTTTTAATGTTCTCAAGTGCTGAGTTACCTTTGAGACAGAAAAAGTTCAATATAGTTTCATTCATGACAGCTGCTTGCCTGGGGTTTTCTGTTTGGTTTTGTTTATTTGGTTTTGATTTGGGTTGTTTTAATATCTGTATGATTTTTGCAGAGGGTTTTTATATATAATCCTCTGATACAGCTGTAGGATGACCTGCACTTTAAATCCAGGATTTTGGAGACTGCAGACACACATACCAGCTTCTGATCAGGGAAATATACAGTGACAGTATTTAATTGTTGCACAGGCTGCTGGAATTGTGAGCAGCAAAAAAAAAACAAATTGATAATCTAAACCCACAAATCTCCACCTACAATAGGCAAAAACACATGGCTAACACAAGCTTAGAGGAGATTTTGATATGTTTTACACCTTCACAGAATATCAGTAATTGAAAAAAACATACCTACCATCCATTCTGATATAATTTAATAAAATAACTAAATAATATAATAAAACAATTAATAAAATGTCATGTAGAATGGATATTTTGCTAAAGTAAAGTACTTTTACTAAAAGGAAAAGTTAGTGAAATAGGCATATACTGATCTAATGGATAAATATAATAAAAAAATAAATCTTTGTGTAGAAAGCACAACTTGAACTCATATCTTACTTTTCATGATACAAGTAAGTTTCTGATCCTTAAAAAAATATTTTATGTTTTCCTTCCTTCCAATAAATTAAGCAAATTGCTAAACCTTTTTACAGAAAAAAAAATTAAAAAAACAAAGTACTGGTTTTGAAGTGTGGAGGTTGGTATTATCAGGAATAGGGAAAGTCAGAGACTCCAGTTATTAAAAGAAGAGTACATAAATTCCAAAGTCTGTGCAGTGGTTTGTTGGTTTTCAGTCTTTGATTGGTTTTTTACCTAGCGACTCCCATAGATTTAAATTTTGAGAGAGTTTAACTATAATACTGCCTATAATTATACTGTTATCTAATAATTTTAAAAGAATCTGAACCCTTGTCTAAATAAACTTTTTTTTTTCTTTCTTTTTGGTTCTTTATCACCACAGGGGTGATAGTGTCCAGTAACTAAAGTGGTTAGTCCCCAGGCTTTTCCCTCCCATAGCTTTTGTCATTAAAGAAATCATCCTGAATATGGATTAACACCACAAGCAAAATAATTACCATAAAAAATTAAAATACTGAGGAATACTACATGCAGTGAGATATTTAAATAGGTTAAACTCATAAAATCCCTCCTAGGAAAGCAAAGATGGTGGCCATCCAACCACACATGATGTCACTACGGGAGTTTGGCAAGTTTCAGCTGAAAAGGCAGAGGTTGGAGATGCATGTGATTGCATTTTCCAAATACAAAGCAAAATCCAAAGTCACTGGTGGGAATAAAGAGGTAAATGTAAGGCACTGCTGGACCAAGGACAAATGATGGTACAATTTCTCCCAATACCAGAAACTGGAGTGAAAATGTCCAATATGTGAACACAATTCAAACTCCAATTCATCAAGACATTAATCATTGATTACATGACACAGCTGCTTTGACAACAGAAATGCCAAAACCCTGACTCAGTCCTTCCAAACCTTTATTTCTATGGGGCAAATGAGAGCAAAGCAATGGAAAGGAAAAATAGGGGAAAAAAAAAAGGTTATTGAAGAAAGCATTGCCACTTGGAAGAATAAATCCTTAACTAATGTAATATTTTGGATGGTTTAAAATAAATAAATGCTCTTAGAATTTTCACTTGAACTCCCAGTGTTCTAAACACACTCCTTCTTGGTATGCTGACTGCCCAACTCCAATCTAAAAACTTTATTCCCCCTTTGACTTTAAAGAGGCCACTGGTGTGAAACTGCAATTTACATGTTAATAGAGGTCTGCTTCAAGCAACGTGTGACCTCGAACAACCAGTCAAGTTAACGACCATATTTCAAAATATTCCAACAAAAATTTAATGAAAAAGATATTAATGCCTTCAGAGGTAAAAAAAAAAAAAAGCTTCCAAGCAAGTGAAAGCAGAATAAAAAAAACCCTCTTTATACAGTGTTCTTGTATATTCTTTGTTTTAAGTTTGACAAAACCAGACAGAGAAAAGTGGAAGAAAAAGAAGAAAACAGAAGAAAACAGCAACTGAATATCAGTCTATATAAGCAATTTGTCAGAGGGAATGTTAATCATTATTTCAGGCTTATTGCCTTTTTAGGAAATACAATTTTATTATATGCAATAGATAAAACATTTTCAGGTTACTGAGGGATTTTGATGCTGGTGATTATTCAAGGCTGATGGTCAAGCTCTGATTATATGCCTCTCTATGGAGGGCTGAGCTCCCAACCCGATTGCTACAGCTAAATAAATTAATGATTGGAGTTTTTAAAGTTTTCTGAAAGACTTCTCTCTTCTTCAAAAGTTATTGCAACATCCAAATTGGTCCATTAAAATAAAAATATATTTTGCCCTATCAAACTGAAAATTGGTTGCCATTTCAAAACTGAACTTGTACACATTTAGCTGCTGCCCACCTGTAAATACCCAAATATATATTTGCTTAAGGTGATTGGATGTAGACAACTTTGTGGGGACAGCTATGCAACAGAGCTTCCAAGGAGCAATTTGACAAGAGATCCCATCAGGGAGACATTGAGTCTGTAGTTTTCTCTCAGACATGTGACAGTAAGGTCAGGAAATCAGAAGTGATGGCTCATGCAGCCTGGAAAACCGGGCAGATTTCTGTCACTATGCCCTAAATTTTTATGTGGCTGTACCTGCTGGGATGGACACCAAGGTGTTGGCAGTGGGGGCTGCAGAAGGGCCCCTGTCAGGATGGAGTGTCAGAAACAAACTTTCATGGACTAAACACTGCCCTCCACCATCCCCACCTGAGCCATGTGGGGTGTCTGGAGGGGTGAAGGAATGCCTGGAAAACATGCAGGAGGAGAAGTTGCTTGGATTTGCCTTTGTTTCTCATTATTCAAAACTATTTTCAACTAATATTCACTTCATGGAGATTTTGCCAGTCATGGTTATTGGTCTGTGATCTCCCCGTTTTTGCCTCAATCCATAAGCTTTTCCTTCTTATTTTCTTCCCCATCCTTTTGAGGGGAAGGAGTCAGGACATCTGTGCAGTTCTCAAGCCCCCACAATGATTCATAGCACAGCTGTGCATCTGGCTAGATTTGTGATTCTTTTTACTAATCTCTTACTTTCATGGAGACTCTACATAACTCAAGAGTCTCCATGAAAGTAAGAGATTAGTAGAACACTCTAGAACACAAAACAATTACATTCGATCTTATCAGTGTTGGTCCAGTGAGGAGAAAAATCACTATTTTTTTAATTGGTTGCTGTACAAAACTATCAAAAACGAAATTGTTATAGAGCTTTGTCAATGCTTTAATCAGTTTTTATTCATACCAGAACTAGTGGAGGACAGTTCCTTTCCTTTCTCTATCTATGTCTTCCTCTCTCTATCTCCAAATGTCACTTCCAAAAGTCTTTATGAATGTTTCAAACATGTGATAAATATCTTGTATACACACACAGAATGCAAGATATCACATTTCCATCATATCAGAGAAACTAAATGTGTCCAGAGCACTGTAATGAATAACCCTACAAAGCTGGGTCAGCAGCTTCTTTGAAGCTCAGACAGATGTGGCTACAAGTAGTCACCATTAAAAGGCAGCCCAAACATGCATAAATATATTGGTTTATCAGAAGCAGTTGGTGATTAAGATTTCTTGTTTGGATTTTTCGTTTGGTTCATTGGTTTTGAGCTCAAATGTTGATTTTTTTTTTTAATTAACTGATTTCAGAAGTATGAACATCAATCATACCCTTTTTGAATGTATTAAACAAACTATGTATTGAGAACTAATCTAAAGAATTATGCTATTGTAAACTTTAGTGTTGCAGACTATTTGCACCTAATTATTATCATCTATTTACCACTGTCATTGTGCCAGTTGCCTTTGTTTTGAAGGCTGGCATCTCTTACATTGTGGCAGAAAAGGCCTCCTCTCTGTGGAAGTTCTGCTTAGCAAACAATGAAGACATCCCTGTGTTATCAACTCTTTTTTGAAGCACAGATCCAAAACATGCCCCCACAGTAGCTAATGTGAAGCAAATTAACTCTATCTTCTAAAAACCAACACATAACACAAATAGCTTTGCAAATAAAAGTGCGAATACCATACCATTTCTTCCAGCTGTGACCAAACTGACCATTATAATATATTTATCACATTGGAAAATTAGATTGGTGCTTTGGTCTGCACAGTCTAACATCACTACGCCATTTTATGTTGCTCTTTTGTCATCTCTTCTCCAAAACAGAAAAAAAGGTTTGGATTCAACTTAGAAACCCTTTCCTTTCCCCCAGGGTGGGGGATAATGTAGGAGGAGGAGGAAAGACAATTTCAATTGGAAGGGATGAGTGATTATCACCTGTTCCAGCTGCCTGATCACTGCAGGTGTGGCCAAAGCTCAAGGATGTCATGAAAGGGCATTGTCCAAATGCCTCTGGAGCACAGACAGGTCTGGGCCATGGACCACCTCTCCAGGAAGTCTGTTCCAGGGTTTGGACTCCCTCTCATAAAAGAACGCTCCCTCAGTCCAGACTGATCCTCTCTAGGCACACCTTTGGACCATTTTTGGCAGATCTGCTTTATCAGTGCCCAGACAGCTCTGGTAAACACTGTCCAGAAAAGTCTTTTTATATAATACCCCTGATTGTTTCAAGCACAGCAGTTATGTAGCCCAAGACAGAAAATGAAACTCATTACTTCACAACAAATAGTGTGCAGGATCTGAAAGAAAATAATTCATTTAAATTAACCTGTAATAGCAAACACAGTGTGTTATAGCTTGATATCCCCATAGAATCAAACCAAAACCTCTGTGACTGCACTTAAACCTAAAGATGGAATTATGAAAATATTAAAAAGCAGATAAGAAGGATAACTAAAATTTAATCCTTTTAAGCATGAGGAGAACACTGCAGAGCACCCCACTCTAAGTGAGGCCTCAGTGCATATTGGTTATTAAGACAGAATAAGCAGTTGTTGTGATTAAGTAGAATAGTAAGGGAAAGGATTAGATGTGATTAAGTAGAATAGTAAGGGAAAGTATTAGAAAGAATCAGCATATTCCATAAATAGAAAGTTGCACTTTGATAAAGAAAATAGAATGAAATTCTGATGGGACAAATTTAAAATAAGTGTAGATAAACAGTTTTCAAATGTACATGGAGAAAAAAATATTGCAGCATGTACAGGTAGTCAGCTGATGACCACTACAAAATGAGCTTTTAAAGAGGGAAGGCTACTGAAGAAATGTAGTAATTTTTTTTTTTTAATTTGTGTTCATGGAGGAGAAAAATCCAGAGATCTGTGCTGGAACGGGCTGTGGGAGGCTCAGCAGGTCTGCCTGAAGCTGCAGTAAGTATAAATTAGGTTAGAAAATGAAGTTTTGTTTGAAGGATCTTTAACATTGTACTTAGCACCACTTCTGTGTGAAATGACAAAGGTTGCATAAAACAAAAAAAAATAAAAATAGGAACAAAAGTTCTAGTTACAATCTAGGTAACTTGAAGTTAAAAAAGCTAGTAGAATTACTTTTCAAGAGGCTTTCCCTAAAAAAAAAAAATGTAAAAGCTTTAAAGAAGCCAAGAATAAGAGGAGAAATGTTTCAATGTAACTAAAAAATTGCTTTAAACAACATGAGAAACTGATAATATTATATACTCATTTATTACAATTAAACAAAACATGCAGAAGGGTTAATAAGAAGATTTCTAATCATATCAAGTTACTGATAAAGATGACAATGACAGAAAGAAGTAAACTTCAAAAGGAAATTTTAATCCTAAATGCAACTAAAATGACTAATAAAATTATCATAGATATACACAAAAAGGAAAGTGCATAAGTAATAATTCCTAAACTACATAATTCATGGAAGATGTAACAGCATCTTGGGGCTGTGATAGTTCCAGGAAAACTTGATTTCAAAACTCATTAGCTGACAAAGCTAAATTGACTGTTGGAAGCTACTAAGAAACAATGAAAACACCTCTGAAAACAACATTAAATTACCACATAGTCCGTGGTTCGTTTTTCTTTGAAGCACTGATTTCCCTGATTTAAGGTGGATTAATAAATTGGGTAAAAAATTATTTTTTCAGGAATGCTTAATCAGAAAACTAATCTTAGCATGGCTTAGAGATGTATAAGATTCAGCAGCTCGGCTTGGTTGTCATGTGTGACAGTGTTCACAGGGGCCTTAGGTTGAGGGAAGAGACGAGGATTTGACTCCATGTTTCAGAAGGCTGATTTATTATTTTATGATATATATTACATTAAAAC
>JAWWMS010000001.1:12136028-12155520 GCA_035048045.1 Chlorospingus semifuscus
TTGTTCCTGAGGCCTCCCAGCTTCTCAGGAGGAAAAATCCTAAGGAAAGGATTTTTCATAAAAGATGTCTGCAACAGTCATATTTTCCAAGACAGGCTCTAGGAGCCTGCTAGTGCAAGGATGAAAGTAGGGGGAACAAGGCTGAAAACAGGGAGATAAGACAGCTTTTCACAAAGAAACACACCTGTGTAAACCCCTGCTGAGGCAGTGGAGATCCTGACAGTTCTCACAGAACTGTTGGAAGACTGGACAGGCAGTCAATGTTTTTAAGCAGAAAAAGCACGGCAGGTTCAAGAAACCCCCAAAGCTAAAACAGTGGCCAGCAGAAGTTGCTGGGTGAAGGATCATTTCTCAGTATCACTTGATCTGTTTTCTGTCTTCCTGACACACCTGCATGCTGCTGCTGCAGAAGGAAGGCTTCTGTACAACACAGACAATTCCTTGGCCTGATGATCCCAAGAGTGACTCTGGAGGAGCTGAGGCTCTACAGCCGCTTGTACTGACCAGGGTATGGATGGCCTCCCCAGACTTCTTGTTTCACCTTTGCACCACGAGGTTAAATCACTCAAACAGGACTTGATTAAGGTAATTATTAAATGATACAGGTGTGAGGAAAAGGATGAGGTGCTCTTGAGAAAGAAGGTGCTCTTGCCCTCTCACCTCAGCCTCTCAGGAGCCCCACGATTCTTTAAAAATGTCACAGTCTCTGCTGAGAAGGAAAGGGAAGATGATAACAATCCTTTGTGTTTTTTAAATATTCTCCTGGTATTGCCTTATGTTAGCAGCTATTTTATATGCCTGGCCACCTCAGGGACCAATTAGGCAAAAATCTCTAGAACAAAGTCCCAGTGCAACTTTTCCTCATGGTATGATATTCCCAGAATTTCAACATGGACCAGACACACTTGGTGCTTTTGAAGAGCTATAGAAAAGTAAGGAAATATGTTAAATAATATATTATAGACAGAACTTCTGAATCTCCTTTGTGCTAGAAGGCAGGAAAGAGCCAAATAAAAAGAAGAAAGAAATCCCACAATGCTTTGTCCCTACCTTTGTACATTTGCTGTAGGAATTCTTATTTTCCTTAGCAACCGTTCTCCCACAAGAAGGTCCTTCTGCCATATGTCAGCCTAACTATTAGGAAAAACTCTTTTTTTTTCTAAACATTTCACTTCACACAACCTTAATCCATTAATTAGAATGCTTTTGAAAGTGGAAAATTTTGGAGTGAATGATTAGCATATTAAACTCCTATATAGTTTTAGTTTATTTTAAATTTAATCTAAAGAGGAAACAATGGAAGTAATTCTTGTGAACATATTCTGATTATATTTCATATACATCTGTAGACTGCACATTCCTGAAGAAAATAGAATACATCTAGCTCAAATAGCTTTTGGGGAACCATAATAAATACTTATTTCTAATTTTGCCTTCATATCACTAACAAGAAGTAATTTATTGATACCAAGAGAAAATATTTACTGCTCAAAGGCTTTTAGGAAAGGGAATCAGCTAGTTATACTAGACTAACATGCTAACTTAAATTGTCACATACACATTTTCATGCAAGGCAACTCTCAGCTGCTTTACTGAATACAACTGACATTCTTAAATAGACACACAGATCCTGATTGCAAATATAAACTCCATTCATGTTGCTATTGCAGCCACTGCTGGAGTGGCAATTTGTGCATCTTATCTTCAGCCATTTCTTCCCCACAAATTCCTCGACATAGAAACAAGTTTTTAAATGCTTTTGCACTAAAATTCTTTACAACTGCCTGATAAGAGAACTTGAAATCCTTTCTTCTCTTGTGGCTGGACATCCATATCCATGTGCTGAGACTCAGGGTACTCTTCCTTCCTCCAGAATAGTTTTTGTGATGGAAATTAACTAATCCATGAAAGATGGAGTTCAGTAAAGTTTCACTGGGAACAGGGATTGCAATTGTTTTAGTTACTGTTGAAGGAAACATGTAACAGGAGTTTTCACAATGCTACCCCTAACAGGCTCACACAATTAAATATTTGTCATGAAACAGATGAATTATATAATTTCAGTGCATATTAAACATTAATGCTTGTTTGCCTTTCATCTTAATACCTCTTAAAAGTAATTTAACAGATTCTGTACAAGATTTCAAAACAGCTTAAAACATAATCTATTTTATTTTTCTCTGCATTCCCATCAGTGAAGTTATTGATACATATAGCTACAGAATTTATCCTTATTTCTTGCTTTCTTCTAAAGAATCTCTGCCAGTATAGGCATATTTTGTACTTTGTCAGCTGTATTTTGCTAAAATGATAATAATTATGCATTTTTAAAAGACATAGAGGATTTCCTCATTTCCCTTTCTCTGTCCCTTTCTCTTTTCCTCTCTTTGGGTCAAGAGAAAGTGCTGGGTGGCAGCCACTGGCCAAACAAGAAATATGTATAACTCCAGTCCATTAGAACATGCTAGAACTTGGTCTTCTCATCTATGATGTTATACTCTGTGCCTGGAAGATTTTTCCAGCACCAGCAGCAGTTTTTCAAAAAATTCTTTTTGCTTTTGTGCGTAATTTTTATTGGCAGAGTCAGCATCTGACCAAAGGAAAAAAAAAATAGGTAAAATGACCTGTTGTATCCAAAAAATTGTATTGGAAGGGCTTTAATTATTTATGTTTTATTCTTTTATTAAGGTGACTGAAAAATTGCTGTTTTGATCCCTACAAAAACAGAGAGCAATAATAAGAAATATAGATTTTTTTCTATCTTCAAATTTACCCCAAGGAGTGCATGAATTTCATATCACTTACATATTCACCTTTCACAGGTCAGCTATGTTCAGAGCTTATTACAGGTTTTGAAGTGTTGAGGTATTTAGTGCAGCTGAGGCTGAATTTCAAGTCTGCATTTAAAACTGAAATAGAAAAAGAAGGGGAAAAAAAAAGCGTTCTTGAGCACATTTTGCACAATCTAAGTTCTAAAAACCTGAGTCTGCTGGGAAATGGGCATTTCCATAGAAACACTGAAGGAATGAAACCACCACATGAGAGCCTCTAGCAGGGGAAGTGCAGCAAAGATGTGTTGGCTGTGAATGTTAATAGACACAAAGTCTGCTGGCCCTGAACTGCTGCCTGCTTTCCTACAGCACGATTCTGAACTGCAGGAGTAATGCCTGCTACTTCTGCATGCTAAAATTACTGTCCCTGATGAGATATTAAAAGGGGTTTTAAAGAGAGAACGCTGAATAGTCTTTTTCTAGTCTCCTTTTAAAGCGAAGAGTATCATAGGAAAGATCCATAACTAAGTCAAAGGGTCAGTACCTCTGCTAAGTGCAATTTTAAATCAGTCCAATACCCAAAATGCCTTTTCCCTACATTCTGTTTTCTTTCCATTTTCACTACCACAATTACAGCAGCTCCACTTGGCACCACTTTATGTGCAGAGAGTGGTACTATTATATATGCCTCTTCCTAGCACTTCAGAACTGGCCTAGGAATATTTTTCTTTCTTCTGAAGTGTGTCACATCAAGATATTTTGTATTAAATCAAGAAATAGTACAGCATGCAATAGGAGTTTAGTTCAAGCTTTGAATTCCATTTGAGTAGACATTGATTGTCTAAAGACAAAGAATTATGTTGAATTACAACAAAGAAATAAAGAGTATATTCTGTCATTTTAAAAAAATTTTAAAAAGACAGCTCCTTTTTTACTATTGAAATAGGAAAAAACTGAACAAAATCAAACATTTAAAGATATGTATTACAATACAATTACTTTCAGTTTGTCTGTTCAATGAATGTTTTATCATCAATAGGTCAAAACTAGGGAGGAAAAAGTATTTTTAAAAATAATAATATTAACAACAACAACAACAACAATTATAACAGTTTCCTAACTCTTGCTATTGCTTTCTACACTTTCAGAGTTATATATCCTTTTAGCTAAATGAAAGTAAGATCACAAACAAAAGGATTTCTGGACCCTTTCTGGATTGGCAGATACAGGTATTTACCGCAACTCCGCAACTTTTTCTATTACTTCTTTGTTCACTGTTTTTCATCTTAGTCAGAATTTGAAGCAAACTGGGATGTGATTTTTACATTCATTTGTGCTGCATAATCTGTTATCAGGCTGAAGCTTAGGAAGGGCCCTGGGAAAACTGCAATATGAAGTTACCTTCCATGGCAAGTGCTGTTACATTTGGCTTGGATTACACCTCTAAGTAACTTACGTCTCTTAGTCACTTGGCATTTGTTTCTTTGAAGGGGTTTAAAACTTTAAAACTATGTTGGGAGAAATCAGTGACTGAATATACAGATGTCCCAGGACAATAACTTGTGAAGTAAAGCAGCAAACTGGCAAAAAGCTTTGCTAATTGTCCTAGTAACATATTTTATCTACACCATATTTTATGGTGTGGTAGAATTTTGTTACCATCAAAAGTCAGTCCATTTCCCTTTGAAGATACATCAGGAATTTCTGAGATTTGCAACTTCTTTGTAAGTCTTGAATTTATGTTTCTTCTCTATACAATAATGGTACATCATTATTTTCCCAAGGAAAACCATTCAACAACAGAAGCAGGCCAGTGCCCAGAATGGACAGTTCCTCTCTGTTTCCTATTTCAAATAAAATTGATGATAGATTTTGCACAGCAAGCTACTTTTTTATTTACTAAAATATTATTTATTTTTTTATTAAATGATAGTAATGTAAAATGATCCATTGAACAAAAAACTCTGGCCAGTATCTATCTAGATGTAAGTATTGAAGCACCTGTAGCATTAATCATTTTTATGTGACTATTATGTAAACAGAATCTCATGATAAGGACTTGGCTGAGGAACTAAAAATAGTATTCAAGCCAAAATGATGGTTGGAATGTATTTAGTGTCTGCAAATGTAAAGCTTCTAGGTCTTACTGTGTCCTGCTTAAATGGCACTATGCAAAAGAGAAGCAGCATGACAAGAAGTGACAATATATATAGTGAACAGCTGAGAAAGATGACAGAAAGACATATATGTAGTCTCTTAGAATATAATAGGAGATTAGGCTCATTTTCTACTACATATAGATATAGATTATAGATAGATAGATAGATAGATGATAGATAGATAGATAGATAGAGATATATAGATTAGATATAGAGATATATATATATGTAACTTTTTTAAATGTTGTAGTCACTTTTCTATAGTTAACTCTATAGTTAAATCCAATTAACTGACCAAGAAACTTCTTTGTGTGTATTGGGAGATGGATGAATTAGAAAATGACCAGTGACCACATTTGTATTTAATTCAGAAGATTTGTTATATGCTAGTTATAGAGACATATGAAACAGAGGACAATACAAAATGGTTTTTAGGAGGTTGGAGTGGCTGACTTTTATGGAAAAAGGGAACTAAGCATATATAAATGTTAAAAGTTAAATAATATTCAAAAAAACCTTCGGCAAGAAGTCTGAGATGAAAATACTGGGAAAGGAAGGAAGTTGTACAGAAACTCACAGAAACCCACAAGAATTATTAGGAATAGTAAAAAAAAGGTATCAAACCACAGACTTTGAAAAGGAAAATTCAATAAATATCAAAACTGACCAACAGTAACAGTTATTAAACCACTGAACAATTTTACTCAAGGAACTCACAGAAAAGCCATTCAATTGCTATTAAAGAAAAAAATGTGATACATGGTATATGACATGGCAAAATTGGCTCTGAAAAAATTAGGCTAGCTTTACTAGGGTAATTTTTCATCTTTAGCACTGATACAGAACTAATTCTATCTATACTTCTGTTGCACTTGAAACATCTTTCTCTAAAGCAGGAAGAATACAGAAGATTTAATGAAATGAAATCTGTGCAAGGAGATTCATTTAAGAGTTCCAAATAATTTCAACTACTGCTAGAGTTTTGGCTTTCCCTCACTTTTTCTAGAAGAAAAAGCACTGTAAAATTTCACCTCTGATCTTTTTTATTGTTTTATTGGAAGTGGATATACCTCTACCTTTCTCTGAAGCATTATGTGTTACAGCAGCTAGCTTTGTGCAGTAGTGCCACTAAACTCTTTCAGCTGTTTGTTTAGAGAGCTTTGCTCAGCTTCTGGAGATAAATGAATTTGCCAGGAGGGCAGGGCCAGGAGGGAATTTTCCTTTCATTGAGGATGGATGCAATTGCACTTTTGTTCTGCTTCTTTGTTTTGTCTCTTTGTCTTACTTGCACTTCTGTGAAGCACACCCTTCCTAACCAGCACAGAGGAATTTCAGTTTCCTTTTGGGTCCTGGCAGAGAATAGCTCTCCCTTGATTGTTCCTGCTCTCAGATGGCAAGCTGAGGTTGTGCTGTTTTGTTGTGTGAGGTGTTATAAATGGGGTACTAAATGGTTTTCTGTAGTGCACAGAACTCTGAGCTCATGCTTCAGCTTCCTTTAGGTCTTCTGGGAAAAGCAGAGGGCACAGCCGTGATTGTCTCCTGTGTTCTATTCCTGTCTCCTTAAAATACAGCCAACAAATTGCAGCAGCACTGGAAACTACCTGTAGTTAGCAAAGCTACCCAAGCAGACTGTTTTAGACTTCTGCTCATTCTGACAGTTCATTTCTCCCAGAAGAATGAAATGCCTGGGAAGTGAAAAGTTGTGTACACAAGGGAGCTAATGGATGTATGCATAATATCCTGGATTGTTTTAGGCTTCAGTGTACATTGAGTTAGCACTGATTTTGTGCATAGCTCTTGAGTTGAAACATTTGCATCTTAATTTTGACATGGGTAAGCAGGCAAATATATTGCCTAACATGCTATTTCTTTTCCCTCAGCAATGTCCAGAGAAAGAGGGTCTGGATACAAAAGTGCAAGATTTAAAAGAATAAAGCAGCATGTCCACTGATTGGGCAGAATGCAGATACTAATTACATCAAAATGGGGTCCCACATTAAGAAACAGTCAGTCTCAACAAGAGAGTTGTACTGTAATCTGTCCCCAAAGTCACAACAATACACTGTATGCATATATGTCTTCTATATATATATACATATACATACATATATATATATTCACACACATACCTGTATCCTGAAAAGTTGGTTCTTACTAAAACAGTACAAGCTCTTAAAAATACTTGCATATTACTCCCTTGCATATTAATACTCACATTGAAGAGATAAAGGACAGAACACTACGTAATGACCACTGTAATCTAAGTTTAGCACCAAGAATCAGAGCAAACAGTACTGGTTTATGTTGATCTATTTTTTCCTCCAAGTGTGGTTAGATTTAATCCTGCAATTTGCATGTTATGACTGAAACATTTTTAACACTGGAAATGTGCAAACTTTAGCATTTAAATTATATGTGGGAGATCAACACTGAAATCTGCTACATTAGTCAGTAATATAACATCTTGAAGAGAGGGAGGGAGGTCTTGCATCCCAGATGGGTTGAAGATTCTGGTGTCTGATCAATTATTTCTGTTGATGGTATAGGTGTAAGGTGTAACAGGCTGTAATCAAGACAAAAGCAACAAACTTTTTCAGGGTCAAGGAAACTGTTGGTTCTTATTAGTTTTAAGACTTCTTGAATGCACTTCTGGAGGATAAATTTCACTTCACATTGGATTTCTTTTTTCATGTATCACAGCTCCTTCTTCCACTCATATTTTACATTACATTGCATTTTTCATGTAATTATAGGAAGATAACTTGATGTACCCTTCTTTGACATATCTCACTGAGCTGTGCACATTAAAAACCTCTGCAGCTTAGTGGAGAGCAAAGAAGATAATAAAAGAGTAAGTCACGTGCCAAAGTCTTTGCTCATGTTCTAAAACAAAATTAATTTGAGTTATATGTAATACTTGAGCATATGTCATTACTTTATTTGGCTGCATACCTCCTTTGTGCATTGCTGTTTTTCATACAGAACATTTTGTCATGTGCATATTTGAAGAAGAAGAGTTCTTTTTATTTGAAAATTCTTACCAATATATATTTTTTCCTCCTCCTCATAGTTGTTATGTAAAGAAAGAAAACAAAAGCTCATCAAAATATGTCTGAAATGTAGGAAAAAAAAAATCTCATCAGTAATATATAAAGAAGACATCATGAAATTATGCAAATGAGCAGTCAGATGTTATGTTCTGGCACTTAGGCTGCCAGTCTCCATTTCAGGAAAGCACATGGGATCAGTGTAGGGTGTGCTGGGCATTGGGATTTGTGGAAGGCTACGTGTGTGTAAAGGTGGGAAGGGCTGAAGCCCTTCAGAAATGAAGTCATGCAGAGAGAGGAAGGTTGAAGATGAAGGTTGTCTCCTTTCATGTGTGTCCCTGTATTTGCACCCAGGGCTTGTCCTGCAGTTGAGCACTGCTGCCACATCACCAGTGGGCTCGCACAAGGTGGTGCTGATGCCAGATCCTGCACCTGGGATGGGGAAGTCCTGGCTGTGTGCGCTGTACTGCACAGGTGGTTGGATATTAAAAAAGGCTCTTCAGCCAGAGGGTGGATGGGCACTGGAACAGGCTCACAGGGAAGGGGTCACTGCACCAAACCTTCAGAATTCAAAAAGATCTAGAGAACATTATGTCTTTTTTGGGAATGGTGAGGATTTGGATGAGTTGGATTTGATGATCCCCATGGGTCCCTTCCAACCCAGGATGCCCTGTGATTCTGTGAAATTAATGCAGCAGCTCTTCCCTGCAGCTGAAATGGGTGCTGGATATTGAAAGTGGGGTTTTGTGGATGGAGCAGAAGATGTTTTATCCAATCTTCAGCTCTACTGCACACCAAGCCCATGTCCTGAAGCTCCAGGGTGTTTGCCTTGTCATTTTAGAAGTGCCTGTGGAGGATTTCTGTGCCATTTCCACAGGGGCAGTGAAGTGTGGCCCTCTAACTCCTTGTTCCCAGATCTAACGTTCAAAAATAATCTGACATTGTTTCTTTTCCCCTGCACATCATTGTCAAAGGGTAGATGTGTATCACATTTGTGATGTGTCACTTAGACTTGTGATAAAATGTCATATTGTTTCCTTCTTCTAGAAACTTTGTGTAACTGACCCTTATTGCAGTCTCCTTAAACAGAGTTATGGAACACAGCAAAATGACTGTCATTTGGCAGAAATCTTATTTTATCTTAGATTCTGCTTCTGATTTATGTAGAGCAACAGACTCAAAACAATTAACAGAAATCAGTGTTCAATGACCAGCTCAATCAAAATATTTGAAGGAAAACTTCAGTTTGATATTTTCTTTTATAGATATTTATCCATCTTTCTTCCTATGTTTATTTCTTAGCTGGTAACACCTAAGCTTAGTAAAAGCGTTTTGTTTTGAATTTATTTCTACCATCATGAGCAATTACCTTTTAATTTAGCTCTTTAGCATGTGAAAGAAAGTTGACACATCAATAATATGTGTAACTGAATTCTGACATTTTCATTCTACAGAGATATGAAAAGAGGCTTTTAATGTTGTTTTTCCTGATCAAATGCTTAAGCCAAAAAATCACAGGTAAATAACCACTCTGTAAACCACACAGATTTTGAAGAATTAAGCCATTTAAAATTGATTTGTACAACAAATAATGAAAGATACATTAAAAAAAAAGAAAAAAGTAAAATTCTTCACATTTACAGAAAGAGGAATACATCTTGGATGAAAAGAGAAATGGTTTGTCATACAGTATTTCTATCTATGATTCAGCTGTCAGGACTTATGTCCACAGACACGATAATCTTAATCTTGTAGTTCAAGTCAACAGAAAAAAACTTTGAATTTGATTCTCCAAGTCAAATCAGGGGTATAAACCAATTTCTATTATCTGTCCTAAATACAAACAGGCACTGGTTTGAGGAGTACAAATTTTGTGTTTGCACCCTCCCTGTGTGACAAGGATGCTCCAGGTACTGCAAACAATTTAACTTCAGTTCCTTTTTTTGTTTGTGCGTACATTTCTGAGATTATTAATTTTCTCATATGCTCTTGAACTGCTGACTATAGATCCCAGCTTTCAGCAAGTTAGATTGTTGAGTTATTATGATTGTATTCTGCCAAAAAATGTATCACATCACACAAAACTAATTAGAGATTTTCATTAATAGAACAACATTCCAAGAAATCTCTAAGCATTATCAAAAGATAAATTGAAGTATACCTTAAGATGAAAAGAAAATAAAGCTAGTAATTTCCAAAATAGTCAACATATTGAAAATATGAAAATATGTTTTTTGTCTGTATGATTTTCTTTATTGTTTAGGGTTTTTTTATAAAAAAGCGCAGTTTGAAAATTCACTGCTCTCGCCCACCCCAGCCCTGTTACCATTTTCTCCTGGCCTCACTGATCTTTTCCATTCTATTTCTAAACAATTTCATAGCACCTCCTCTGTAATTCCTATTTGCTCTTCCATTTTTCCACTCTGCTACATCCTCAGCTCAGTCGAGATTTTTTACAGATCCCTTGAATCATAACCCTCAGAACAGATGGACAGGGACAAATCACTGAATAATGAAACCAGACTTGCTTAGGCTGATTACTCTGTACTCTCTCTGACCTTAGTTTTCCAAATGGAGAATCCCTTCAATGTCTTATTCTGAAAAACAAACTCAGTATAAAAGGTCATCCTGAACTGACTGCAGGATCAAGAGTCCTAGAAGATGTGGGCTGAATAAAAACCTGGCCGAACTGCATCTCCAAATTTCAGTTTTAAAAAGAGAATATAAAAATAATTGTTGTTACTTTCATAAAGTTTCAGGGGTGCCCTTCTGCTGTCACTTCAGTTTGCATATAATTTCTTTTAAAAATCTGGTAAATTAGAATACTAATTATAGGTTGCTACGAAATACAACTGAAACAAGTAATTTTCTGACCTATCAGAAAATTTATCAGTGAAATAATGTAATGAAAAGTAAGTTAGGGAAGGAGGACCACAGTTTTCCTGCAGCCATTCTGCTGTATAGCTGAGCTTATTCTATTCCTGTGGAACTCCAGCTGTAATAAATCATGGCATCTCCCAATGACAGTGTCAAATGAACATGTTTATTGGGACAGACAAGTACATCACTAAGAGCGTTACTTACTTCAGCTGCTGACATGCAGTACCAGCTGTTGGATTTAAACACTGACTCGGTCACTGCAACCGAAAACCATGGGAGTTTTTCAAATCATACACCAATATGAGTAAAACAGGGTCATCATGCCATAACATAAGTAATGTAGAATTTTTTTTTCCAAAAGCATGAAAGCTATGAAGTTTGAGAGAAAATTCCCCAACAAAACCAAACAAAACTTCCAGTCTAGCAATAAAACCCCAACACATTCATGTTAAATACTGTAATTCTGTTTTTTAAGAAAGTTTAAAGAAATATTTGCTTCAAAAATCAGTGACTGGACTCTAGAGGCATGCTACATTTCAATAATTTCTTCCTATATATAATCAAATAACTTCTGATCTCTACTTTTAACCTTCAGGTAGTATGGGCTTTTGTGTAAGTAGTGCGGGATGGAAACATATCCAGCACTGCTGTGAGCTCTTCCTCTACCATGGAACATGAGGATCCACCTCATACAGGGATCTAGGGAATCAATCTGAAACAAAGAGTGTTGTTTTGTGCCATTAGGATTAAAAACAAACCAAAAAACCAAAAAAAAAAAAAACCCAACAAACAAACAAAAAACCCCCCAAAAAAACCAAAAAACCTAAAACAAAACAAAGTGCCCCAAGGAAAAAAAAACCAAAAAAAAACAACAAAAAAAACCCCCAAACAATCTTGACCACTAAAACCCCTAGAAAAAAATTAAAGAACAAAAAGAACCCACCCCACAAACCAAAAATTCATACCAGAGCATACATGGGTAATGGGAACACAGTATGAAATGTATTTTGGGGTGCAATAGTTCAGGAATACAGGGCACCCATTGATGTTGTGGGGGCTCCAGTGTCAGGGATAGTTGGGATTTTATGAAATGGGGATATTTAGAATGAAAAAAAAAACAAAAAAAAAACATATCAAGAGGGTATTAGTAGCCTCCTGGGAGGAAAACAGCAGTTCTAGAGGAAAGAAAGGAGATGACAGCTACCTCATAAATAAGACTGTTCAATTGTCACAAACATACCCCTTGTCCTTCATGATTAAGAATTGTTGTGTTATGCTGAGACCAAATGAAAAAAAAATGACCAGAACAACCAGATGAATTGTGGTTATTCCATCAGCAGAAAAGGAAGAATGAGATGGTTGAAGTTCCCCTTCTGAGTGAGTGAATCCTATCTGACCACCAGCTCAGAAGCATGAAGTCTAACAGGAACCAAGTCAAAGACTTAAAGATATATTTTCAACACTAATGCTACCTTTGGCCAGGCTTTATTTTGTCTTCATTATAAGGTGCTTTACTAATTGATCTGTCCAGTAATTTATATTCCTCATAGGAGACTGTCATGATGACAGTCATATAGTAGTGCAAGTCAAGAAAAGGATTATAAAGAGGAGTATAAATTCTTATTAGACCTTCAGTTCCAGCATACAAGATTTGGCAGGGACCCACAAATACTGCAAGAATAATCTGCAACTCTGTAAGTGATTGAAACATGAAAACTTTAAATTTCAGTTAAAATTTCATTTTCTTTTTTATACATGACATTCCATGAAGCAACACCCCTGGCAGGACATGAAGTTCCAAGTGAAAAAGCCAACTCCAGAACCAAAAATCCCTATAGTGCTGTTCTGTTGTGATGGGTCAAGCCTTTCTGGCTGTCAGGTGCTGACCAAAATGCTGTGTCATCCACCTCCTCAGCAGGAGAGGGAGAGGAGATGTGAAGAATCCACTTTGTGGGCTGTGGCAGAGATAGGCTGATGGTTCAGGGAGACTGATTCCATGAGCTTTAATTATCCAAACTACGTGTTCATTAGTAAGCTGTTGGTGCAATGGATGACTGAAACAGATGGTCCTAAGGCTCCTGAGCTTTATTTTACTTCTTCCTTATGCCTATATCAGAAAAGAAAAAGTTTTTGCACTGGGACTGTTGTATCCATGACTGTGGTCAGCTATGGGCGTCATTATGACAGTCATTATAATGGACAAAACAGATTCAGCTTGGGAAAATCAGTTTAGCATAAGTCCTTCATGACCTTCTGTGAGTTCTTTACTTCTCCAGCATGGGTCATTGTTGGGATTTTAGTTGACTAGAGATTGGAAAAGTACAAGGCCGTGGCTAATTCCAAGTCCTGCACCTGCAAGATAGCGCGTCCTTGGGCCTAGCTGGGTATGATAACAAGTAGACAGAGAGAAGTGGGAAATAGGGAATGTAGGCTTAAAAGAATGAGGAAGAGTTGATGGTATGGTTTAACCAATAGATCGCTTGGCTTACAGAATATTCATGAGCTTATTACTTGCTGTATAAGTGTCTGATGCTCTCTTCAATAAGCAGAACTTGCTGGTGTCTCATATTGAGCCCCGAGTTTTCCCTGCACCCGACAAATGGTTCATCCCCAACAAACGGATCATTCTGCAACAGGTCATTTCCACAGAGACCAGTCTTCCAGGAAAATCTGCTCCAGTGTGGGTTCTCCATGAGGACACAGGTCCCTCACAAACCCTGCTCCAGCACGGGCTCCTCTCTAGAGGCCACAGCTCCTGCCAGGAGTTGGCTCCAGGTAGTTCTCCATGGCATTCAGGGCATATCCGTGTCTTCCACACATACAAACTCTCATGCAGTGCTTTCTGGTACTCAAAATAAAATGTAAAATAATATCTCACTTATGATGTCTTCAGTTTCTGAAACAAAACAGGTGAAAATAATTTGCATGGAAAACACTGTACAACTATATTTGTTTTTTCAGGGCAAAGGACACACCACATCAGCAGAGTTAGGACAGGAACTTTCACTAATACAGAACTTAATTTGAAGGGGGTGGGTGAGCAATCTATAAATGTATTTTATATACATGAGAGTACTATTTTTACCTATTAAGTTGTACTACAGGAGAACTGGCAGATCCTGAGAGTGAGAGTATTAAAAGGACACCAATCAGACTAGTGTAATTCAAAAAAATACAGTTAATTCAATAAACTACCAATCTAATCAGACATGCATCCATGTTAAAGGGAAAAAAAAGGGAAAAATTGATAACTGACAAAAAAGCTGTTGCCAAAGGGTGTGCATGATGAAATGACAGAAGAATGAGCATGAAAATAATCAAAAGGCTAGCTATAAAATAAGATACAAGGGGAAGTTTTTTAAACACAATAGAAAATGAAATCAAAAGGAAGTAAAAGTCTGTTATTCAATAGGAAAGGAGAACAAAAAGGAGATTACATACAACAGACTAAACTCAATGCTTTCTTTGATTTTTTATTATAAAAGAAAGAAAGAAAAAGGTAGTTTTGACCAGATACTTCACAAAATGAGTTTTATCACAAGGATAAGTATGTCAGGGAGAATTTGAAAAAAGTGTTGAAGAATATTCAGATAGATGAATTGAATATAAACTTATCTTTAAATGTTTTTTAAAAATCTATCCAAAGGGATTTATAAAATTTCACTGGTTTTCTTCAAGAGATCATAGAGGACAATAGACTTGAAAAAAGGGAAAATATGAAATTCTGTATCAGCTATTAAGAAGTGAGCGGGAAAGAATGCAAAAGAATTACAGGTCATGGTACCTATCTTTAGGAATTAGGACAGGAAGTTTTATCAATCTACTCATGTTGAAAAAGCATAAAATTAGAAACCCAGACAGGGTAGTCTTGTTGAAGTTCAGAGAGTGCCAAAGCAATCTTATTTGCTCCAAGATGGAACATGTATCAGGCTAAAATTGAATATGTAGCTGACTTAAATAAGGTTTTTCCTACTGCCCTAAGGCAGTATTCTCAAAAGAAAATCAACGAACCAGAATCCAAATAAAAACACAGATGAGCACTCATTGCTTCTAAACTACAGGTCAAGTACTGAATCAATGATTCCTTCATTGTGAGAAGGTATTTCATCAACAGAACACCTGGAATAAAAGGACAGCATGACAATAGGTGTCAATGACATAAAATGTAATGTCATGGGGAAAAAAAAACCCTCATGCTGGAACAGTAAAATGTCTCAATGGGGAAAAATAAGCCTGCATGGTTAAAGAAAAATTCATATGAAAAGACAGGCTAGAAAAGATGAAAGGAAAAATTTCTTCAGCTGTATGGATAATGCACCCTCTACATAGATAAAAGAAGAGGTCATAGATGAAACCTTGTGCTGTGAAGTTGACTAAATCTGTCAGTTTGATGCCTAATCCAGTAAATTGTGAAGACTGTGGTTTTCAGATGTTTACTCTCTATATATCTAATTGCTTAAATTTGGTGAGGGAACACTGCAGCACAAGTTTCTTATGCAGCCTGTTAACAGAGCTACTGCTAACATTAAATATTCTGTTCTTCATCTCTGTAATCAATTTCTTACATCTCTCTCGGTTTCATCTGGAAGCAGACTGCTTAAAAGTAAAGTGATATAAAGTGTTTCCCAGCAACTACTTCATCACTTCCAGTGACCTTCAAATTACATTTAACATTTGTCTTGGACAAAACTATAAGGCTGCTCAGTGTTGTGGACAGGAAGATTCATCTGGTACTGTTAACCTGATCAATAGTGAAATAAAAAGTCAACTGAGCTTACATTTTTACAACCCCAGGAGAAAGTTAAAAAACACATTAGTTGGTTTAACAAAATGATAGCAGACAGAGAATCAGTATCCAAGGTTATAAATGATGGTAGCTCTGTAAGCCCTGTACATCACATATAATGATAAACTACTCACACTGAATTAGTTAAAGGACAATCTCACTTTTGTTTCTTTTACTACAATTTTTCCTGCACTTTTTCCCCCAGAAAGAAAAAAAAAATAAAAATGAGGGTGTTGAGGGGTTGAAAGCACACAAATTACACTGAATTTCAGATAAAGAAAAGGTGCAATGTGGTGGGGAGATTAATTCCATGAGCTTTAATTATCCAAATTACAGGTCCATTAGTAAGTTGTTTGGTGCAACAGAAGTAGATGGGTAGACTGAAACTGATGGCCCTAAAGCTCCTGAGCTTTATTTTGCCTCTTCCTTATGCCAGAAAAGAAAAAGTCTTTGCAATGGGACTGTTGTACCTATGGGTGTTGTCAGCACAAGAGATGGATAATATTCTTGCACTGCTTTGTCCTCTATGCTCTTTTTGACTTCCCCTAAATATTAATACGTGGCTTCACTGCTGCCTCCACTGACCCTCCAAAAACCTCATAAACCTAAACTTGAGCAGGCTGCTGGAGAGAATATAGTGGGCAAGTGTTGCAGTGTGAAGTTTGGAAGAAATGTTGCAAGGAATATGCTGGCAAGGGAAAGTGTTATTTACTGCTTCACTGGCTAGCAGAAGATAAATGGGAAAAGAGAATGTAAGTGATTGCTGCTGCTTAGTGGGGGCAGCCTTCACAAGGGCTGGGCAAGCAGCACGAAGAGCTGGCTGCATAGTTTCTAGTGACAAGGGGCTTGCTTTATGTCTAAGAAATCCTTCTCTTTTCCTTCAAATGATATTTTAAATACTGTTACATCCACCCAACTTACCTTCTTGGCAGCTTTTCGCAGAAATTTTCACAGAAATTAGTAAACAGTGCTGTGCCAAGGTATTTGAAGCCATTGAGGGCTTCAACACCCAGCACCCAGAGACTGTTCTCCTTTTCCAGAACTAGAACCCTTCAGCCTCAGAAGCCACCTCTGCCCCTCTCCTGGAGTCACCTGGAAGTCACTGTGGGCCTCCTGCCACAGAGAGCAAAGCAAACTTATCTTTGCAGCCTTTCTCCCTAGCACAGGCTGAAGGCAGATTGATCACAGCCCTCAGGATTAGGATGGGGCATCCAGACCCCAGAGCACAGGGTTCCTGCCCCATCTGTTTGCCACCAGACCTCAGGGGACACATGGAGTTTTCTCCTTTTGCTTCTCTGATTTTCTCCTTCATGCCACTGAGAGGGCAATGAGCAAAGGACAACCTGCTAACTGGGGTCAACCCATAGTCACCATTTATTTATTCACCGTATATAAATAGTCACCATATTTACCTAAGTAAATAATTAATCATAACAATTCTATGTATCTAGAGCAGAAGACTGTACCCTGTTTCATAAATGTGTTGAAATTAAAGGACTTCAAACAGTTTTGTAATGTTTTGAAGAGCTTTTCAAGTGTGAAGTTAAGCAGTTACAGATGATGCAGTTTTCTCCAAAGACGGTGAAGAAATTTTTCAGGAGATCATAAAATTGTGGAATGGTTTGTGCTGGAAGGGACCTTAAAGATCATCTGATTCCAGCCTCCTGCTGTGGACAGGGACATTACTAGGTTCTGAAAGAAAGGATGGAGTGCAATCAACTCTCTTCCACCATTTCCCTACAAGCAGGAGAGATTAATTGGTATTAATTATATGCGAGTAGAAAATTGCTGTCGGTGTCAAGCAGGATAATTTTTCTGATACAAACCAGAGAAAATACTACAGTGTAGTTAAATCTGCTCAGAGCAGTGCAAGTCAGTCTGAAAGGAATAGGTGAAACTCACAGTGTGAAATTTTCATGCCTGTAAGGGGCTACAAACGTGTTTTTGAGATCCTTCCCTCTGGTGGCATGGTGTGTCTGTGGGGACAAATAAAAAAGATTTTTCTCTAGATGTTTATCTGTGAAGCCTTCTTCATTTCATTAATCTGAAATGCTTTTAGGGAAGACTTTTCAGTTATTTGGAACAATTTGTTAGCCTAGAAGTGTTATTTAATCACAAGCAAACTGGATGTTAAAAGCCTGACTAGTAATTTGAAGTTTTCCATCCTGATTGTCATGTCTAATACAAAGAGCTATTAGCAGTTTCGACAGTACTAAGTTATCATTAAAGTTCTGAATGGCTGTTAAAATGTTTTTGTGGGGTTTTTTTTGGTTTTTTTATTCTTCTTCTTCTTTTTTTTTTTTTTATTTTTTTATTTTTTTAACTGTAGAAAACCATATGAATACCAGTGATAGGACTTCAGCATCACACAGTGACAATCTAAATGTGGCATTCTTATAGGAGAGCAGAAATTATCCTGTCCTGGTACAGAACTACAAGTGCAGACAACATAAATTTGTAGATAATAAAAGGAAAACTCAAATGAAGATAAAATATCAGTACCTGCTAAACTGCAAAAATGCTATTAAACTAGATAATTTAATTAATCAACAAAACAAAAAAAATGCAATAAAAATTCTCTAAAAATCCTGAAGACACTACCTACATTTTTCCTGAGTTTTGCCTGTCATAAATTATGTTGACTGGTTCCACAGTCATTACAACATGACATATTTTTCTTTTTTGTGTAAACTGGGATAACATGGATTATTACATGTAGACATCTGTGAATTAGGTTTTTTGGGATTTTTGTTCATTTTGGGGTTTTTTTGTTTGTTTTGGGGGGTTTTTTTTGGCACAGGAAAGAAAGGAGATGTTTTACCTTGTTTTTCCTGAATAAAATGTTCTTACAAACAGAAAAATTATCACAGTTGTATTTTCTATTATACATTGGTGAAAGGGGAAAAAAATCTTAAAGCTTCTTAGGCATTTTTTTCCTCAAAATTTTGCCAAATAAGGGAAGGAATACAGGAGTCTGGATATGCCTTTGGATTTGAATACCTTGGTAAGAGTTTACCACTAAAGACAGGACAAAAATGTTGGAGCTGCTTATGAGTTCATTAGCTATGGAGGATGATCAAGCATCATAAATTATTTATTCTCATTAAACTGGCAAAAGGATTCTGGATGGCATCATGCCCAGCCAGCCCAGAC
The DNA here is from genome assembly GCA_035048045.1 of Chlorospingus semifuscus. Taxonomy (NCBI): domain Eukaryota; kingdom Metazoa; phylum Chordata; class Aves; order Passeriformes; family Passerellidae; genus Chlorospingus; species Chlorospingus semifuscus. The sequence continues at coordinate 12,154,825 of JAWWMS010000001.1, forward strand.
CACTCTATGACTTTATGGAACAGCAAACACTTAGTGGAAAATAAGCTGATTCTTAGCTCTCAGCACAGAACACTTTTCTGCTTTTTTCAATGTGTGCTTAACTGAATAGCTGAGTTGAAATGTGTAAAGTTTGTGGCTCTTGCCTTCATCTTGAGCATTGCAGAGCAGAGCTAGCAGTGACATTAGAACTCACTTAGAATCCCTTTTTTTTCTAGTCCAAACAACTGTCTCTATTTTATGGTTTATGTTTGGTTTTGGTGCTCATGGGCAGAAAGCCTCCTTTCCTACTCTATTTTCATAAATATATAGATTGGCGAAGCTGGAACTTTTCAGACTGACCAGAACAAAGCTGAATATTTTGCATGTTCTCCTCCCATTGTCTCTACAAAACTACAAACTTTGGCATCACAAAGCACTTCTTTTAGAAACTCTACAAAAACATTCCAGGAATGATTCAACTAATTTTCATAACTTACCAGTTATATGCTCAACAAATCATTGTTCAGCAGAATTTAGTTGAACAGCTTAAGACTGAATATCAGTTTTTGCCTAGTTAAAATAAAGCTTTGGATAAAGACACTTCATTATGAGTTTACCATCAAATCAGATCCCTGAACAAATATACATTTCTTATTATGATCCTAGATGTCTATGACCTTTATGCTATGTGTATATATGTTTTCAAAATACATATTT
>JAWWMS010000001.1:12160280-12179770 GCA_035048045.1 Chlorospingus semifuscus
TTGTTCCTGAGGCCTCTCAGCTTCTCAGGAGGAAAAATCCTAAGGAAAGGATTTTTCATAAAAGATGTCTGTGACAGTGCTATCTCAACTTGCAGTAGCAGAATTAACATTCTGCCCAAAAGGGAATGAAATGACCTCCTGGAAGGAAGAGAAAGGTAGAGCTTAAACAGGCAGATAAGTGTCAGGAACTTCTGGGAGATGGTGAGTCTAAAAAGCAATATTTCAGCCAGAGTCAGGGGGTAAATTCATGTCATAAAGGAAGGGGAAATCATAGTGTTGGGGGCATCAACTATCACCCCTCTGGGGCAATGGAGGGCACCACCCAAAGGGAAAATCTGACATCAGCAGTGGGGAACTCTTTCATGGCTGCTGCTGAAAGTCCTCAGTCAGAGGAAATCCTCCAAGAGATGGATTTTAGCTCACACTTTACACAGCAGTGATGAACGTGTCTGAGAGTTCCTTGCTGTGCTACAGCCTCATAAAGCCAGAGCCTCTGCCTCTTGTGTTTCTTTCTGCTCAGCAGCACCAACAAATATTGTCTTATTAAAGGATTTATTAAAAAGCAATATAAAAATCTGCTCCTACTACCATCAACTATTTCCATTGATAAAGAAATAGGTACAAGGAGATACAAGCTCTGATGTCTTTTCTGACAGAAAGGAACAAAAAAAAAGAACAAATACAATGCTATGTTTCTTTATTGAATTTTCTAAAACAAGTATATGCTCCACCACCTTCTTTCCTAAACTTTTCAGGTTTTCTAAATGCAGTTCTTCAAAGGCAAACCCTTTGAAAATCCTTAGTTTTAGAATCTTGGGAAATTGCAATAGTATTTCTATATGGCAAGGTCTATAGTATGTATAGGTCACATTAATACTTCCTAATTATTACAATTTAGACTTTGTTACTATAATTTTCTTTAAATACAGTATTATCTATAAACATGTATTCCCCCCTACTGTAAGACAACATTTCTATAATTCTTACTCTTTTTAATCCTCTGTTTTTCTTGGTCACCTAAAGAATATAAGACCGTGTAAAGTGTAATATGAAACCTGTTCAGAGAAATTAAAAAAAAAAAAAAAACAAAAAAGAAAAACCAACCCCAAAATAGCTATATTCTGAGCACTTTTATGACTATGTAATAATGTTGTAGACTTATTATATGACGTGACTTGCAAAAGGCTCTGCAAAATCATCCTAACCCTGGTCAAACAGATTTAAACTGACAACTGAAATTTGCAAATGTCAACTTATTTCTGAATAAATTAACCTTATTTTTAAAGTAAAATCAACTTTCAAGTTACACAGCTGATGATACCATATCTTAAAGTGTTATACTAAGTGGCCCAAGACCAGAGAAAAATATCATCTTATATAATCAACTCTAGCATATTGTTTTAATTAACAGGAGCTCCTGTTAATTTAAAAAGGACTCATATTTAAAAGAGAATTTGAGAGAATGAGAATTGAGAATACATTAATTGTACTGAAGCAGATAGAAAAACCTATTTTTCTCATGAGCTGATACGGGGTGAGGACTAAAAGAATGTACTGCCAAGAAATATATTTTTAACTCTGTTACCAGTCTTCCAGAGCTCAAAGTTTCAAACTGTGCAGATTGATAAACACACAGACAGGTTTCTTCCTTAGGTGGCTTGTCTTAGAATACCACAGAAAATTCTACAACATCTGAAGAAATTAACACAACCCCTTCTTTCCCTGGTTCTGCTGTCAGTCTGTGAGGAATTGAGAACATTTCCAGTGCTTTTCACAGTGATTTTTTTTTAAAGTAAAAAGGACACACTTTTCATTAGCAAGCCCACCCTGTGCTGGCCTATGGAATAGCATGGAAGCTATGCCCACCACAGCCCTGGCTTTGTGGGCTTTGATGGGTTGAGAGGAAAGAATGAGGATGAGCTAAGTGACTGTGGTGCAAGGAGACCACAACTTCTCCTTCAGAAGGGGAGAGCCAAGGTGAGAGCACAGGGTGGGTTCTGCATCACTACCCAAACCCAGAGTCATAAGGTAAAAAGACTAAACCAGACTGAACCGCCTGACTTGGTCTCAGGTGAACCTGATCTGCAGTCTGGACTCTCTGGGTGAACTAGAGAGAGAACCTTGGAATAAAGCTCTCAGCCTTCTGTAGGCGCTGAACGTCAGCTCATGTTGCAGAGCAGCCTCCTCGAGAGTAAACAGGATCTTTTTGGGATGAAAACCAGAGGAGAGATGAACTTCAGGAACTTGCTAAGTGCACTCATGCCACAGAGGTCTCCCGAAGTCAAAACTGCAAAACTCCTTGAGGAAACTGTTCCTAGAGGCCTGAGCATTAGTAAATATATACATATTGTTTTGTCCAAAGCTTGATAGTTACTGTTACAAGTGGGAAAGATCATAAAAAATCTAAACCAGACTAAACTGCTTGATTTGGTCTCAGGGGAACCTGAACTGCAGTCTGGACTCTCTGGGTGAACTAGAGAGAGAACCTTGGAATAAAATTCTCAGCCTTCAGTAGGTGCCGAACATCAGCTCACATTGCAGATCAGAAAGGACTAGTGTGTAAACAGGATCTTTTTAGGATGAAAACCAGAAGAGAGATGAATTTCAGGAGCTTGCTAAGTGCACTCATGCCCCAGAGGTCTCCTGAAGTCAAAACTGCAAAACTCAGCACCTTGAGAAAACTGTTCCTAGAGGCCTAAGTACTAGCAAATTTATACATATTGTTTTGTCCAAAGCTTGATGTTTACTGTTACAAATGGGAAAGTTCATAAAAAATCAATGTTTACAAGAGACTGGGCTCAATTTGGAACATGAAAATTCTTTGGTATCACAGAAATATATGACCTTTTATTTCTGTAATAAAAAAAATAAATTTAAGAAATGGTTGTTCCTCTGCAGGTTTTTCCTCTTCTACAGGCAGAAACAATAAAATGTAATAAAGCACTATTATTAGTCTGTTGGTTCAAACCCTAGAAAACCTAGTTATCTGAAATATAACACTCTTAACATATGTTGAAAGGTATAATTGAGAATGAAATATAAAGCCTGGAGATCATGTTTTACAGCTACTGTTTTAAACTGCTTCATTTACCCCTAAAACCATCACAACTCAAGGCGACACAGAATTGACCCGTTATAAACTTTTTTCTATTGTTGTCTCTGTACTCTGGAGAAAGAAAGATGTTTTGTTTAAGTCAGCTGAAGAACTGGAGTAAATTATTTTAACTATGTTAGTGTTTGGAAAAAGACACAAATTTCACATTATTGTCTTCTTTTATTTCTACATAAAATATAATTTATAAGTGAAGATAAAGGAATTACATTTATTTAGCTTAAAGAGGTCACACCTAGGGAGAAACATGAAAACTCTACATAAACAGCTAAAGGGCATTAATAGGAGAGAAATGAAGAGCAAGTCACACTGAATATTAGTCATAAAACAAGGAATAATGGGCTGAGTTAGAAGGATAAATTTACCTTGGTTATTACAAGAACTCTCTGAGAGAAAGGACAATCGGAGCAAGACTTCTCTTGTGAAATAGTTATTGCACAATCTTTGGAGACATTAGAGGTAGATTAAAAAGCTATCTGTTAAAACATTTTGAGTTTTCAGAGACTGAATTGGATGAACAAGAACATCCTCTTGTAGATCGACCTTGTCTCCGTGCCAGATGCCAACCAAGTCACTCTATTACTCCCCCTGTTCAACAGGACAGGAGGAGGAAATAAAACAAAAAGCTCATGGACTCATCTATTACCATGTATTACCACAAAAATAGACTCAATTTGGGGAAATTAATTTCATTTATTGTTAATTAATAGAATAGTAAAATGATGAAGGATAGGAACAAATCTAAAAACACCCCTACCACTCTCTTTTCCCCAGGCTCAGCTTTGCCCTCCACTCTTTTAATTTCTCCTTCTGAGTGGCACAGGAGGACAGAGGTTGGTGTCAGTTCAAAAGTCTTGGTCTCTGCTGCTCCTTCCTCTTTGTACTCTTCCCCTGCTGCAGGGGAATGAGGTCCCAGCCACAGGGAAGAGTCCTTCATGATCTTCTCTAGAACCTTTCCAAGAGGCTGCAGTTCATCAAAAACTGCTTTGACATGGGTTCTTTCCACAGCTTACATCCTGCAGGAATCATCTGCTAAAGCATGGATCCCCCAAGGATCCTTCCAAGCAGAAATCCTGCTCTGCTCCATGAAAGATGAAAATCCATGGCTGCAGCTGTCTTCAGAATGTGCTCACCTGCTCCAGTGTGGAATCCTCTGTGGGCTGCAGGGGGACAACCTGATCTTCTCCACGACCTGCATGAGAATCTCTGCTCCAGTGCCCAGAGCACTTCTTCTTCTTCCTCCTTCACTGATGTGAATATCTGCAGAGTTGTTCCTCTCATATATTTTCACTACCCTCTTTCAACTTCTGTTGTGCATTTTTGGGGTTTTTCCCTGTTCTCAAACATGTTATCATAGAGACACTACCAAAACCACAGGTTTCTGGCTCAGCTGTGTCCAGCAGTGAGTCCCTCTCAGAGCCACTAAAACTGGTTTTGTTGGATATGGGGGCAGCTTCTGGTGTCTTCCCAGACAATCCATCCCTGCAGAGAGGCTTAGGGAAATTATTTTAATTTATTGTTAATTAATAGAATAGCAAAATGATGAAGGATAGGAACAAATCTAAAAACACTCCTACCACTCGTACCATGGCAAGATCAAAATCTTGCCATGTAAACCCAAAACAATACACTCTCAGTAAGGGGAGGGGAAAAAAGTCCATGCTTAAAAATATCCCAAGCTATAGGAGCACCAACTCCCCCTGTGGAAATCAAGCTGTTCTAATTAAGGGGAAGTAAAAATGCCACAGAAAAATGTAATAAATGCTCTGACACTTAATTTAATTTGTAATCTGCTCTAGCTATGACTAAAACTGACTGTTGACTGACTTCTAAGATACTTCCATCCAATTCTTCTTCACTAAGAAAATTTTCTGCTAAAGAAAAAGGAATACAGAAAATCCACAGGTTCTGAATTCTCCCTGATTGTCCCTCATGTTTGTGGGAGATAAAAAGTTGAATAAGAAGCATTACGACAGTTCTGTATTCAGTAGACAGAGTGAAGATTTGCCCATGTATTCTTTCAGCACTTTTAGATTTTCTCTGGTGAATCAGCAAGACTAATTCCTGGACTTTTCTGGTACTAGGGATAAATATGAATCTGCAGAAACCTGCAAGCTTGAACTGCTTCTCAACAAATAATATATAAATAAGAGAAATTTCTAGGAGCACACACATAAATTAACAAAACTTCTGAGAGTAAACACATAATAAGAGCATCTACCATTTTCTTAAGATAGTTTTGGTTTCTGAAAACAAAATGAAGCTTTAGACAAGGAGGGAATAAAGTAAGGATAGGATATCTGATATTAAAATTTGATTGACACTCCCTCAGTCAAATCAGCGTGCAAGTCCTTGACTGACATATTAAACACAGGTCTGGACACAAGATGTGAAGAGAAAATTTTAAAAAGCCTGGTTTGTGTTTGGCTTTGTTGAGTTTATAGATGCTAAAAATTAAACTTCATGGTTTCAATGGATTAGTAAATTTTATTCTGCAATGTTCAATCAGTCCCACTTGCTCAGGGAACTACAATTACCTTGAAAAGCTGTGATTGTCCTGTGTATCCTGAGCCAGACTGACCATGATGACACAAGTCCCTGAGACGCAGAAAGGTCCACAAGAAAGGAACAAGACAAAATTCCGATGTTTTTAATTTCAGCATTAGAGTGGGAGATGTGACAGGTTTACATGTGCTTCAGCTACTTTGGCATCAGCTTAGTGAAGTAACACAGGCATCAGCTGTGTTACTTTGGCATGAAGTACATGTTACATCAGCACAAAGTAACTTTGGCACCAGCTTTAGTGAAGTAACACAGGAAAAGACCTCAGGACCCAGCTTTACAATTTTACAAGTATTTTTTGGAGTCAGGGTGATGCCACTTCACCCCAAGTTCTTGTATTTGTACATTGCAGCTTTTATCAGGTTTACATGACAAGAAAAAGGAAGGGTTGGGAAAGGTGTTTTAGCTTTTGTAATTTCTTACCATTTAAAGCTGTTTTAGTAGACAACAAACTAAAATAATTTTCCCTGAGTTCATCCTAGTTTGCCCATTGTGACAATCAGTGAGTGCTGTCCCTGTCTTTTTCCCATCTCATGTGATTTTCCATCTTATTTTCTCCACTCATGCACTTTATGAGAGGGATGTGAGTGGCTGGCTGGTCATCTGGGAGGTGGAGAAGGTAAATCACCCTTAAACAAATGAAAAGTGCAATTAACTAATGATACAGTATAAAATAGGGCTAAAATAGATTCCCTCTGATGAATTAATTAACTTTTGCTGCTGCCCACCAGTAGCCATAGCAAATTTGAATCCACCATGCTTCATATTCTGGTTTTGAGGAGTTTTCATTCTCCTGTGTTTCCTTTCCATGCAGTGGTTTTGTTGTAGTGTCAATGTTCTCTCCACCTTGTCCTCAGATCACAGGGAGCATCTAAAAATGTTGTTCAGTTTACTCGACAAAAGCAAGATGATTACAAACAATTTTTTTCCTCAATTACTGTTTTACTTATTAAACAAAGCTCCAACTTCTGTAATTCAGTGTGATCATAAATTTTCCACCATTAACAATGACTGCTGGGATCTCCTCTAGGCAATAAATTATGTAAAACTTGTTAACAGATCACTTATTTTTGTTATAATTGCTCTGCTATTTGGCATTTTGGTGTGAGGATCAGAAACCTTATGGAATATGTTACTACCTTGCTCTTTGTTCTGCTTTACATAACCTTTGTTAAGTAGATAGCCATGTAAATAAAAATATTGGATCAATTAAACGGAAAGTTTATTTTTTAAAATTGATTGTTAAATTAGTCATAAGCTGTGCAGATGTCCTAGTTCCAAAATAGGCCTTAAACAAATTTCCTAATGATAAAAATAAATTTAAAACTTGTAACATGCCCTCTACACAACGAGTTTACATATTTTAATTGATACACTAAACCAAAATGAAAATCCAAGTAAGTAGAAATAATGCTAAAAGTTTACTACTTTTTCAGTTTAGCTTGAGCTCTTGTCCTTGAATATTGCATTGATATTGTATTTATAAGAAACATAGTTTTTCAGAACCATTTTATATAGAGAAGTGCAGCATTTATTTTATCCACTGTCATTCACAGTTCCCTTATTTTTCAGGTGACTTGACTGGATAGACCCTCTTCAAGGAAAAGGGAGATAATGCTCTCCCTGGGATATAACAGAGAATGGCTGGACAAAAAGTTTAAAATAGTGTAGAGAGCTGTGGGGCTGAAGTTAAGAGCAGACTGCAGGCTGTCAGACCTGATGGCTGTAAAAGGACCTTCCTGTGACCAGAGAGAACAACTAGTCAGGGGCTGCTGCAATTCAAACTCTCTCATTTGGATAAAACTAAGTTTGGAAAGTAAAATTATTATTCTTAGAGTGTGAAATAAGAGGTTTGCACGTCTCTTCCACAAGCAGTTTCCTGCACTTAAGGGGTTTGGTTTATTTTTCTATTAATCATGACTTTCCTGAGTGGAAAATCCTTTTGGTTGTCAGCAAGAAACATTGATCCACCCTGAGGCTGTTTCAAAAGAAAATGGAAAAAAAAAAACCTTATATATTTTGAAATCATTTATACTCCTAAAATTTATAAAAATTAAGTGAAAATTTCAGTACAGCAGCATAAACAGTGCTGATACTAACTTATGCTTTTGGAGTCTTCCTGGGACATTGCATGACCTCATTATTTTCACAAAACGGGCAGTGGATTGCTTACACAAACTCCTTTGCTCACAGCTTCCTTGTGTGTGTTGTTCCAGGAGTTGGCTGATGTGACATAACCAACAGAGATTGGCTGGCGTGGCATCATCAACAGAGGTGATTGTATCCTGTGACAGTGTTCACAGGGGTTCTTGGATGAGGGAAGAGATGAGAATGTTGACTCCATGTTCAGAAGGCTTGATTTATTATTTTATGATATATACATATTACATTATAACCATACCAGAAAGAAATAGAAGGAAAGGTTTTCTCTCAGAAGCTAGGTAAGAATAGAAAAAGAATGAATAACAAAGATCTGTGGCTCGGACAGGGAGTCCAAGCTATCTGGTCTGTGGTTGGCCATTAGTCGTAGACATTCAAGATGGCCCAATCAAAATTCCACCTGATGCATTCCACAGCAGCAGATAACCACTGTTTACATTTTGTTTCTGAGGCCTCAGCTTCTCAGAATGGAAAAAATCCTAAAGAAAAGGATTTTCACAAAAGATGTTTGCGACAGTATCCTCGTCAAAGAAGATGCTCAGTGTTTGGGGATGAAAAACCCAAGCAGTTTATTGAGTCTTTGAGGCCATGGAAGCCATGGTGAGTTGGTCACTTTGCAGGAGTGGAAGCCACCCAAGCAGCCCTGGAGATTGCTGGCACAGGGGCCAGAGTGTTGGAAGTGAAGGCACTTTTGCCTGGGCTCACAGCTGGGCTGTGGGATCCTGCTTGTGCTCTGCACTCTGTGCAGGAGTGCTGGGTCTTAGACTAGAAAGAAACCCTGCAATGGGAACTGCAGCCTCCCTGCTCTGCACACCTTGCTTGGCCACTAATTTTGAGATTCTTGGTCACTGAACAGTGCAGTTCTATTCCTGAGACTCTCTGTATTTCCCTGTGATGGGTAAAAGCTCCAGGTAATGCAGCATTTTTCCAGGACTTTGCTGGTAATGGTATTTTGTCAATCCTTTTTTCTAAAAATGTCCAGTGTTCCATATAAGCCTCTGCAGCCTTCAATAACCTCAGTGACATATTGCAGCACCTCACCACCACATTCTTTACAAGTATTCTCAGAAGCCAAGTATTTGCTTACACACTCCATCTGCTCTGTATGATTTTTCTATGGTGCTTCTTTACACTTCAGCTGATTTCATTAGTATTCTCTGATATAATCATCAATTTTGACACAATGTGTTTTAATTCTTTCATTATATTTACTAATTTTTTTTTCCCTATCTATTCATTTTTATCAATCCCTTTGACCCTGCTTCACAGTTTAATTCCTGGAGTACATTATGAATTCTGATGGAGAGTCAAGGAGAAGTTTATTTTCTTTTGTTTGTTTTGTCTCTTTTTAGTAAAGATATGTTTACAGCATTTTATTTGTTTACAGTTGGATATAGCCTGAGAACTAATCTCAGTTCTGAAAATGAAATAAGTTTGTATATGAGGAGGCAAAAATATAGTCTATAGCAGGCTAATTTCTGGTATGTACTCTTGTTATGGAAGTTATAGTTCCACATCAGTGTGCATTTTATACTAGAACTTTGTTAAAAAAATCCAACTTTACGTCAGCTCATATTGTCTCACACTGGATGCATACTAGAATTCTGGAAAAAATTAAATGTTGTATTATATGATATGGCTGACTGCAGACTGCTTGATAGGAGAGAAAATCCACTTTTAAATGATACATAAAGCTAAGGTCATTTCTTCATGCTTAATTTGTGAGTAAACTTTGAATAGATACCTGAGTCACTTCAGTTGCTTGTTTGTAGACTTATAAGAATCATTCCTTGTTTTCTGCTTGAGATAAAACCCATATGGACTCTTTTAATATATTAGCTTGACCTTTAATCAAAGCATTTTTGCATAATTGTCCCATCTGGGCTTATAAATTGGATGATTGGTGTTTTGTTTTGTTACCAGGCATCTGATAACTGACCAATTCACAGCTTAACTTGTAATAGTGAAGCCTCTCAAGTTAAGAGGTCATGATTTCTTTATTTTTCTTTTTTTACTAATATTTATGATGTTTTGCCTTTGAAATATAAGACAGACTAAACTGTAACAGTACAACTTTTTTATTCCCATTTTTTCCGTTAGCACTGTTGTTTTTGTAAGTAATACACTTCATTTTCTGGATGTGCAATGAATTACTTTTCTAGATTTGCCTGGAGGCTTTTTTTATGACAAAATTCACAAAATCAATGCATTTGAAATAAATAGGTGCTATTGGTATACACTTCTTAAAAAGCTGTAGCTCTATATACTTCAGGTTAAGGGGTGACAGGACCCTAAGTTGAGCCTGCCTGACAAATGTGGATCAGGATCAATTGACATTTTTCCCTTAAAAACAACACCCCCCAAAATATTTTTACTCTGGAAACCTATCTTTATCCAAGCAGAAGCTAAAGAATTTATTGAAATAAAATTGTTAATTAAAATGGATAAAAATAAAAGAGTATTAAACAAATCTTCATGACAGTCTTGTGCTGTTTTCAGCTAGGATAGTACTGTTTTCTTCTTGAGGGTGCTGGGATAGTATTCTTTGCTTCTTAGCAGTGATTTAAGATTTGATTTACTTTAAGATTAGGATGATTTTTATAACACCTCAATGCTCTTGTTGTTCAGGAACAATGTCTAGGACATTTTTTTGTTTTATACCCCCCTGCCAGTGGTTGGGCAGGGGGTGCACAAGGAGCTGGGAGGGGACACAGCTGGGACGGCTGATCCCAAGTGGCCAAAGGGTTATCCCAGACCCTGTGGCAACATGGTGAGTGATAACACAGCAGAAAACTGGCTGGGGGTGGTTGTTCAGAGACAGGCTGGGCACTGGCCAACAGGTGATGATTTGCTTCATTGTGCATCAATTGATTTGTATATTCTTTCATCATTAATATTATTTTCCCTTTCTTGGCCTTTGCAGCCACCTGTAAGATTGTGTTTTTCCTGTTCTCTGCTCCATCCTGCTGGGGAGAGTGAACAAATGGCTGTGTAGTGTTTAAACCTGACAGCCCTTTTTGGCACCCAACATGCAGCTCAAAGGGCAGAGATAATGACAGATCTAACCAGTCCGTGTTAGAACAAACTTGTTGTAAACATTAGTTTCATAGTCTGTGGTCATGATGTTGATTTATTTGCTCTCAGAGTTGTACTTGTTCTCAGAATCATGTTATGTAAGCTCTTACTTTTTCTCCCCTCCAGGGGCTAGATCAGGGTTATCATTTTGCTGTACAATGTGTGTAACACTGGCTTATGGGTGTGATAAAATGACTAGCCATGAGACTAATCTGGTGTTTGTACTCAGCATTGATGCCATCCCTCTGCTTCAGGAACCAGTTTGTAGGAGAGACAAGGAGGGACACTTTTCTGCTTCTTCTTCTTCCCCTTCTCCTTCAAGCTAGTTAAAATAAATTATCTCTTGAAAATTTTGAATATCCTGGGACTGTTCCTATTGCAATTTCTCCTGAACATGTATCAGGTCTTGCTTAAGGTTAAGAAATAAAGACTCAGAGATCTGCCCCAAGGCTGGATAATTCTGTGTCAGGGTGTGTGGTACAATATGGACAAGTACTTACAGCAGTGGGCACCTCCAGTGTTTTGAAATGTCACCCCTGAGCAAATGCAGAATCTGGAAAAAAACAACAATTTTTAAAAAACTATGCTCTCACCTTGTCAATTCCAGAGACACATAAATTTCTGCAATGGCTGAGACCTGGCTCAGGCCTACTGAGCCTGTGGTTTCACCTGTGTGATCACAAAGAGAAGATGAGGAAGCAGGGTGGAAAACCTACCTCAATCCACACCTATATGTGAGTTGCAAACAAAAATAATCACAAAAGGAGGCTCTTCCAGGAAAATTGCTGCTTCAGATCCCTGTGGACAGTTCTCTGTGGACAGCTTCCCAGAGCAGAAGAACTGATTTTATTTCTTATGTCTTAATAAAGGGACTTATTATTTGTATTTATAAGAAGTGAGTAACAAATGTTATGACCAGGACTAGAGGAGTTCTTCTTTAGTCAACAGAGAAAGCGAACACCTGCGTTTTCTGGATCCAATGTGTGGATCCAGTGGCACATCAGACCCACAGGAACACAAGGCTCTAGTCAATTCTAAGGAGATCAAGCTGTGCAGGGGCAGAATCCAACTGTATTTCTGGAATGACAGGAACAGTAGACCCTACTGGAGGTTAAAATCATCCTGAGCATAAGTGAATGGCTAGAACATCCTATAGTGACTCACCCAGAGACTGTGTATCCCCTCAAGAGAGGGCGCTTCAAGGACCCAAAAGGGCAAATATCTGCAATTCACTGTCCCAGGGGTGGAAACAGCCCTGTCCCCTCCCATGGACTGATCCAGACTGCAGTGGAACAGGATGAACATCAAGAACACCTGATTTACATCACTCTATGGGGCAACACAGCAGATGTTTTTGAAAAGGGGAAAGAAATGGTCCAAATCCTTCTGGAAGGTGATTTCACCATGAAACAGAAAAAAGCTGGGAGGAAGGAGAGCCACACACTCCAAAGGGATATGCCCATACCAGATGGCATCATGCCAAGCAATAAATCTGGAGGAGCTGGCAGGGTTTGGCAGCTCACTGCATGGGGAAGGGCTGGGCATCGATCCCCCAGTGGGAGAAATTGCGTTGTGAACCACTTGGTTTGGGTATTTCTTTGCCATTATTATTATTACTTTCCCTTCCTTTTCCGTCCTAGTTACCTTATTTTCCTGATTCTCTCCCACTCACACTGTGGGAAGTGAGCACTGAATTCTCAGCTGCCTGCAGGGTCAAACCACAAGAGCGCAGCTCCTTTTCCCCCAGCTTTCTGCTGTTAGTAACACAAGATTTTCTGGAACTTTTATATATAGTGAATGGTTTTTTCTGCCTAAAGCCTAGTTGTGTATGTGCTCTCCCTCGCCAGGTTCATGTTCTGTCCCTTCTCTTTAACTGTATATAGAGACTGGTGTTTTACACTTTTTAAAAAATAATTCCCTTTTTCCCCACAATTTTTCATTATATCTGCTAGCTACCTGCAAGAGTTATTTCTGTGAATTTTATAAACATAGCACTTCATTTTTATATTTTTTAAACCTAAAATCCCAATAGTACAATCTCATTAAAAACTGAAAAAAAAAAACTGAAAAAATGATGAATTTCCCATAACTAGCTCAATGATCAGGAAGAAAAAGATCCCATGATTTGAAATCATTCTAGACTTATGGTAAAGGAAAAAATCAATTATATAAAGATATTTCTACTTTGCAGACAACTGGTATTTGAATTCTAGCATAATGTATTTTTTAATAAAAAAAGAACAATAAATTTCAATTTATTTGGTTGAATAAATGAGATTTATTTTTATATTAATTGTGCCTGACACACCTTTCGCTTCTCCATGCACAATCTACAGAAGACTAAAAACTGTTTCTATCATTGTTTGCACATAGTTCTTCCTGGGGTTTAGAAAAAATCCATTAATAAGTCACACTGCGCTGTTTAAGAGTTTAATGGATTGTGTAAGAGTATCTCTTCACGGATCAAGTTAAGGTTGTTCAGTGGTTGAAGAACTTCATTTTAAAGCCTTATTTTTGGGAGGGATGGGGTGGTGTTTGACATAAATCACATTTTGAAATTTATTTTGATGGACTTTGTTGTTTGTTTATGAGCAAAAATTTTATCGAGCCCCATGCTGTGCTTTGAGGATATTTCTGGCTTAGGAATACTCACCATAGAGCACAAACAAGTGGTGCACATGGTTCTACTATCTCTTTTATTTGGGCAATAATTTGATGATGCTGCATGCATTTATGCATTCCCACCTTTTCCTCCACTTAGGGACATCAGAACGCTGGGCTGTGTCAATTCTGACTCACAAAGCACTGGCCTTTCTGGACTGTAATTGGCAGTGTCATATCAGCAATGGATTTTGATTAAGCTGCTTTCTGTCTAGCTATGCTTGGAACTTTTTCCTGGCTATTCACAAAGGGATACACAGTGCAGCTCAGAGATTACAGTGCTACTTTAGATATAATATGATTTATTAACTGGCCTATTATCTAGCTAAACACATTTAGGAAAGGAAGCAGATAGAATTATTGTATTTTTTTTAACACTTAAAAGTCCTTTGCTTGAATGTTTTTACTGCACAAGATGGTTGTCTCACAGTTCTGTGCAGACACTACTCAATATCAACATTTTAATGATTCTCCCATATCCTGTTAGCTTATACCTTTTCTCATATTGTCTATCAAATAGCACATGATGTAGTGCAAAGGGTGCTTTTGTTTATTTAAAACCTTCAGTGGCTTTTATTCCACTTTTATTCCAGACACTGTTACTACACTAACCTAAGTCTCCTGCTTCACTTCTGCCCCATTTGAGAGGTGATGCTGTTGTTGCTGCTGCCTTGCATCTCATTGGAGGGCTGCATCCAGCTCTGGGCTCCCAGCACAGCAAGGACAGGGCCCTGCTGGAGCCAGGCCAGAGGAGGCACCAAGGGCATCAGAGGGATGGAGCAGCTCTGCTGGGAGGAGAGGCTGAGAGAACTGGGATTGTGCTGCCTGGAGAAATCAAGTCTTCGTGGAGTGACCTAATTGTGACCTTCCAGTGCCCAAAGGGCAAAGCTGGAAAGAGACTCTACAAAGGTCCAGACAGGATAAGGGGAATGGTTTCACACTGGCAGAGAGTAGGTTTAGATTAGATAGTAGGAAGAAATTCTTTGCTATGAGGGTGGTGAGGTGCTAGAACAGGCTGCCCAGAGCAGCTGTGCCTGCCCCATTCCTGGAAGTGTTCAAGGCCAGGTTGGATGAGGCTCTTGAGAAACCTGGTCTGGTGGCAGCCATCCTGGTCACAGCAGAGGGGTTGGAATGGGATGATCTGTGAGGTCCCTTCCCACCCAAACCATTCTGGGATTCTGTGACCCGCTTCTTACAGACACTTCAGTCAAAGTGTTCCTAATCCTATCTGTTCATCAACAGATAATTTTCAGTAAAATTATGGTCAATTAATATAATTTCCTAATAACATCTTCATTCAACAGCTCTCTTTTCAAACTAGAACTTTTAGACGTGTGTTTTCTTATGCCTCTATTCCTTATTGGCTTTTATTTGATGTCAAGTTCTTTATCAACCATGATATTTTAGATGAAATTTTAGAATTCACAACTGGATTTTCTCCATTTGAATGTCACACAGAACCAAATGTAATATTTGACAGTATTTGACAATATCCCCTGAGGCTGGGGGATGTTTCTCTCTTTTCCCTGAAATTATGTCACTAACAAAAATCACCAAATACAAGGTGCTGATTAATTGGGGCCAAATTAGGCAAGAAATGGTAGAAGAATAACATGTAGGGAAGCTGTTTTCCTACCACTGTACATCTTAGATAAGAAAACAAGGGCCTTTCCAAGTTATCTGAATTATAGTAAGACATGGCTGATGTCTCACAGCTGTAATTAGAAGCTCAAACAACTAAGAGAAACATTTTCCTGACCTATATGAGGATGAGAAAGTAAAAATTTTATTCCCTTCCTTGAGAATATAAACTCTCTCATCAAATGGGTTGGCCTTAAAACATATATGGCTTGTCTGATTTACTAAATTCAGTCTGAGAAATTAGAAATTTGAACTCTCAGAAATTGCTTTTATTTTGTAATTTACAATTACAGAATTCATGTTACTAAATAAAACATTTAAGAACAACGTAAATCTCTGTATGTACAGACAGCCATCCAAAACCAGCTAGAATGTTTTACAATGAAACAGGAGCTGTATAAATGCAATGCAGTGATACATGTCTTTTTCTCAGTCTTTCCTGATTACTTCTGCTCAGACACATCCAATTTTATATAACTAAAAAAATGTAAACAAAGAATCATCACTGCATGGTTTTAACACTTCTATAGATGCAACTAGTAGCATCCATATGTGGAATATTGGAACTGAGCATTTTAAAAAATTATTATTACTATAGTTTATGATAAAAATCAGTGCTATGTTCTATGATGGTAAGGAATTATATGTAATTAAAAAACAAACAAACCAAAACAGAAAACAAAAACACCCAACCTATAAGAACACATTAACAAAGGTCACATTTTAAAAGACAAATTTTTTAACCTGGGAATTTGAGTACAATCTAGGTAGAGATTTATTTTTTCTCCCTTTCTAAACAGCTGAACCTCACATTTGTGACACACTAGAGAAACTTATTTTCTGTGCTGAAAAGGGTACTGTTTAATCTAGAAATATATTTTAGTTATATGCCCTACACTTTATCCCGAGATATAAAAGGCTACCATACTTTGTTCTCTCAGACCTTTCTCCATTATTTCCTCTTTGACTATTTTTCCATTATTGTTACTGATGGAAAATTAAAACATTTTGAGTACATTAAAGAAAGACCTTATTCAAATATTGAACTGCCTGCTGCTCATTTCCAAACTAGAAATGGGTATATGGATCTTTTTCAGTCTCAAACTGATCACACAAACAGACTGCAAGTTTAATGATTTTCTGCCATTGGGAAAAAATAAGAATTCTTCTTTCTCTGTATGCAGTTAAAATTTACAGAGAGCTGGAACTCAGAAATTTAGCTTTTTTGCTGAGTGAACAAGAGTATAACAGCCTCAATTTGATCACAGGTGTATAAAGTAGCATATGCTTTACTTACTGGATGTAGGACCACATGATGAAAGAAATCCTTCTAAACATTACAAAATGTGCACACAATCTTCCCACACGAACCCAGTATCACACTTTTAAATTACCCATGTTGGAATCAAAGGATCCAAAACTCAAATTATTTAATTTCTGAAACCTTCATATCACTGCAATGTAGAACTCTCTTGTATGCACCTTAAAAAGACCAAAAATAATCCCAAACAAAAACCCCCAAATTGAAACCCCAGACCCCACAAGAGTGCCCAGAATTTCAGTAAGTGATAAAATGGTGCACAGTGAGCTGCAGCTTTAATTTTAAGCCATTCTTAGTTTGACTACATCACAAATACGACTGTAATTGGTGCACAGAAGCAAAATAGGAACAAAGTCAAGCAGGAGCTTCACATATGTAAGCAATACAGAGAGGATTTCAAAATGAATACAAAACACAAACATGAGTCTTAGGTATTCAGTGTAATCCCCAAAATATCCATTTAAATTGAGAAGCTGCACATCACTGACTTTTGTTAAAAAAGTAACAGCTTCTAACTTTTTCAGAGGTGCAGAGTGGTGTAGGCAGTTTAAATTTCAGTCATATTAAGGGTACACACTTACTTCTCTAAAATAAAGTAGCTGATAAATTTCAATACTGTATATATTATTAATGAATTCTGACAAAAAAAAAAAAGTTTATACACCTTTTCAAGCATTAGAAACAAAACCTCCAGTTCGTCACATTAATAGTCGTACAGGGAGTAAAGAAAATTTTGTTTCAACTCAAAGTGCCCAAGTGCCAGCACTATATAGAGACACACCATGAAATACCTTTGGATGAACTCCAAGACTGAGAAACACCAGAAAAGCAATTGAGTGTTTAAGAGTTCATCTGTCTTTCTGACACAGTATGGATTCAGTCCCCCCAGATGAAATTGTCCTGGCAACCTCAGCAGTAAACTAGCACTCCTAGCTTTACTCTGTCAGTAAACAAATGGAAATGTAAAATTTTACCTCATTGTCTTGTTTTGACTTAGAGGCCAGAGAAAGATAGCAAAAATGCAATATATTTTTAATTGAGGCTATGTAACCATAATTCCCCTAAAACCATTACTTTTATCCATAAAGATTTTGCTCTCTAAGAAATGATTAAATACTGGAATATATATAAAGACTGCCAGACAGGCTATGTCATGGTAAGAAATAGAAAAGAAAAAAGAGAGAAGTTGGTTCCTGCACTTATATTTTGCATGTTTCCTTTGTTAGCACCAGTCCATGAATTAGCCTTAATTATTGAAAGAGTAGAATTAATTCCTTAAATATCAACAGGGATGTAGTGATATCTTGTAACTCCTAAACCATATGATAGATCACCCTAACATATCTTTAAAAAAATTTGGTTATACATCTATTTTTGCAGGCAGCAGCAAGTGCATAGGTAAAGATATATCACTTTATAAATATTCACCTCTTTGCATTCTTTGAATTTCTTCAATATTGAAATGAATGGCGATATGGAGAACCAAAATTTCATGTCACATCACAGGAAATTTATTAAAGGCAAATAGACCTCTACAAAGAGTACCCATATGTTCACAGCCTACTTAGAACATCTAAATAAATGTTTTTAGGGCTTAAAAGACAGTTTATACATAAGTTCCATTACCAACTCAGTTGAATGCAAATTCCCTGTACAGGAGAAGCAGGAACATGACTGCAAGCTATACAGTTGTTTGATTATATTTTTTTGTTCTTACCCTAAAAAAATTCCTTACTTTCAGAGGCCTGCCCTTTTTCACAGACTAGTTCAGATTAAAATAGTTGAAAATAAAAATAAAAACCAATTTAAAAATAAGGTAATTCAAGAACAAATCAGTACAAAAAAACTTTGAAAAAGTCACTTTCACTCTAAGCAGTAACAAAATTGCTAAGAAGAGAGCACAGAATTCAGTGCAATTTACAGCAGATATTAGATTCAAAAGGGAAAGAAGTGGCCTTAAGTATTAATGTACACAGCTGCTGAAATATTACATAATGAGATTCCCAAGCCAGTTCCAGAAGGCTTATTTTTTTCTTTTCATGTTTCATCAGTACTTCATAAGCTCTCAAATGCACACTATCTGAAGTATTTGCATCTAAGGTAAAGAAAGGAATTTAAATACTCTTTATTCAACTGTTTCAGATGTAACAACTGATAGAATGTATTTCTCATCAATTTTTAGGAAGAAGTAAGTTACAAGTACTAGAGAATATGTATGTATTTGCTACTTTTTTTTTTTTTTTTCCAAGTATTAACGTAACAATTGTTTGGCTTACATTACCAAAAAATCCAAATATCTCATTGAGTCTATTATTGAATCTACTTTGATGACTGTCCTTTCAAAATCTCCTTGGTTTTCTTTCCTCAACATAGCAAGCAGTAAAATTAAATCCAAAGAAGTCTTGGTACCTCTCAGTACTGTGAATTCAGACAAACACTCTACCAACTGCTCCTCAAAACTACAAACAAATTCTGCAGACCAAACCATGCCACACAACACTGATTCTGCCAAAATAAACTCTACTGAGCCATGGATGTGGCTCAAGATACGGAGATGTGCAGAAGAAACTAGGCAGCCACAGGCTTCCTTTAAGAAATCACAGAACATGCTGTGTTGGAAGGGACCCCCAAGGATCACTGAGTCCAACTCCAGACCCTGCCCAGGACAGTCCAACAATGCCACCCTATCCCCAAGAGCCTTGTCCAAATGTTCCTTGAGCTCTGGCAGCCTTGGGGCTGTGACCATTCCCTGGGGAGCCTGCTCCAGCTCCTGACTACCCTCCAGAGGAAGAACATGTTCCTATTATCCAAGTCCCTGCAGCTGAGCATCCCCTGACAGCACAGGGCAAGGGCAGCTTCCACCACATGTCGAAACCCAGGAAATTCCTCTGGCTGCCCTGGAGGGCTTGAGCCCCTGCCCAGGGGGCTCAGAGACCTTGGCACAGAGCCCAAGACCCC
>JAWWMS010000001.1:12182650-12201389 GCA_035048045.1 Chlorospingus semifuscus
GGGGGGGGTTGGGGGTTCAAGGTTGGTTTTTTTTGTTTTTTTTTTTTTTTTTTTTTTGCATAACATTTAAGCTGTACTATTGCTCAGGCTTTTCTGTATTCAGATACTTTGGATTATGGAAGTAATAAGACATTAGTTGTGCTAGCAATATATTGTTGATTCTACACCCATGGTCTGTTACATATTGACTGTAACAGAATTTTGGTATAATAAGCTGAATCAAAATTAGAAATTGACTGCAAATGTAATTAATTTTGCCTTTGATGACAGAATGCTGGAAATGTTTGGTTTGCAACCCTTCTCCTAAGACTATGCTACCTCCCTAGTGGTGTTTCAAGATTTTTCAATATTTTCACAGTCCAAACTGAAAACTTACTTGCCCATACAGTTATATTCTAAGCAGATCCTCAAAAGTGACATCAAAAATTTGCAAGGATTTTTTCCCAAGAACTTTTCTTTCAGTTGGCATGTCAGCAGAAATGTACAGGCACACTGAATGACCAGATCCTGCAGAACACAGCATCATCATGACAGTTAAAATGCAGGTGTCTCACAGGAGTGTTTAACAAGCAGGCTACACATTTGCGTACCCATATTATGTACTTGTGATGACTTTCAAAATTAATTTCCCTTATGGTGGCATATCTGCAACAGAAGGGAGCTGGAGAGAGACTCCTTCTTAGATTTCCAGACTGCTGAGTAACATATATTCACTGGTGATATTTGAATATGGGGTGCTTGGAAGGAGGAAATTTCAGAGAGAATTTCAATTCCAGATAGAGGGTTTCTCCCTGGCGCACACTTAAAACACACATGGCTGGTCACAACGATGACCACAGAGGGAAAACAAAGCACTTGGCACAAGCACAAACTGCACCAATGTCCTCAGCCTTTCTCTATCTGATCAGGATAAAGTTCATTTAGATGGAAATATGAAATAATTCATATGTTTAACAGGGCTTCCTTCTGTAGCTGGACTTGGGTGTGTGGTCCATACAGTATCCTTAGTACTCCTGATAGATATCAGCAGAATATAAAAACCTCCAGAGTCCTGCAGCCCAGCTCTGGCTGCTGGCTTGCAAATAGACACAGACACAGACACAGACACAGACACAGACACAGACACAGACACAGACACAGACACAGACAGTGAGGATTACTCCCATAACTCAGCTTAGACTCAGTGCTCACAGTGACTGGCTCTGAATTCTCTTGTCTCTGGTTACTTCCTGCACATAGAGACACACCTAGAGGTTCCTCAACGCCCAGACTCCAAAACATCAGCCTGGAACTCTCTTTTCATTTAGCATCTCATTCCTCCAGGCTTCATCTCTTTCCCAGGGACACACACAGCTGTCTCCTAAGCCACTTGCCTTTTGCCCCAGCTTATCCTGGCTCGGTACTGACTGGTAAACACACAGACACAGCTCTGGCCATTCCAGCTGCCAGCATCACACACATCTGGGACACTGTGACCCACAGCCCAGCTCCAGTCAGTGGCACCCACACTGTCAGACAGTACACACAGAATAGAAAGCCTCTCACTCAGGAAAATTCTTAGAAATAGAGTTTAATGCCAGGATAGCACAGACTGCACTGACCAAGCACAAGACATAGCCACAAGAGTGAGTTAACCAGCATCCACCTACTCACAGACAGTTCCTTTGATTGCCTAATCCATCTATTTTCCCATGATTTTTCTTCTATGAGTTATCTTGATCCTGCCTTGTAGTGAATTGAGCTTGGCTGGACTGGCCCTGCCCATGAGGCCACTTTATCACTCCCCTCTTCAGCAGGACAGGGTGGAGGAGAAAATAAGATGGAAAAGACTTCATTGATCAAGAGGAATAAATTTAATAAAGAAAAAGAAAGATGTGCACATGGAAGAAAAGGGAGAAAAAAGATTTTATTCTCTCCATCAGCAGGCAATGAACAGCCACTTCCCAGGAAGCAGGGCTTAATCAAACAAAGATTTTTTGGAATGCAAACATTGTAAATAACAAATGGCCCCCTCTTCCCTCCTCCTTTGTCTTTGCTTTTCTTGCCAAACAGGCTTCATATGGTGTGGCACATCCCTTTGGCCAGATGTCCTGGCTAAGTTGCCTCCCAAGATGTTGCTCACAGCCAGCCAGTGCTGGGGACATGGCCTTGATGGGAGCCCTGCCCAGCAGCAGCCAAAAACATTGTGTGCCCTCAACACCTTTCTACCTACAGACACAAAGCCCAGCTCTGTGAGGGTTGCTATGGGGAAAATTATCTCCATTCAGCCAGAGCTACAAAAAACTTCCATTTCTCTGCCTTTGGCTTCTCCGCTAAACATAAAATCAGAGTGGTTTGGCTTGGAAGTGACCTTTAAAATCTTCTATTCCAACCACCCTGTTGTGTTTTTTTTGCAGCACAACTGAAGCAAGAGGGCTTTTTCTGAGTGACCATTGTAATCCAATCTAGTTCAGAATGGCATTGTGTCCTGCAATGTAAGTAAGGGAAGGCTGATTCCCAGGGATATTCCCAAGGAAAAGGAGAAAAGGAAGCAAAAAATCTACCAAAGGAGCATTTATAAGACTGTTGTGGTTTTTGTAGATTTCGGTCTCCCAGTATGGACTTATGTTTGCAAGTATAAAGTACTATTTATATTTTGTGGAAACCAGGAAAAAAACCCAAAAGAATACTTCAGTCATAGAGAGGTTTATTATTTTGCTTTTTTTTAATTAAGGGTTTTGGCAGAGGGTTTGTTTTGTTCAGTTGATTTTGGGTTGCCTTTTCTTTTTTTAAGGCTTGCAAAGTCAATTTCAAAACTGCAAATTAATTTCTATTTTAATTAGATATGTAATTAAACAGAAGTATTATTAGTTTAATTTGCTCATTTTTTGAGTTGTCTTTACCGTATTTAATGAAAACACAACTCTTAAAAGAGCAAAAATTACTTGTAATTTACAATATGTCATATTTGCAAAGCAATATAGCAAATAGAGATAAAAGTGAAAGGCTGGAGACAAGATCAGCTTTTCTGTGATTGGGTTTTTTAGATAAACTGCACAGTTGAATGACACAGTGCTCTCTTTAAATGGCCATGACAAAACTCAGCACCCACGTGTGATCATTGTTATGACCACATTAAATGAACTTCTGAGAGCAGCAAGAGAAGACTAGGGAAGCACAGATTATGAGGAAAAACAACAAAAAACAAGTGACTAACTTGGAAGGAGGTGTCAGAAAAAGAAAAGTTAAATTCTGTCAGCTAGTCATTTAGCTGTGAATTTAATGGAGAATTTCAGTAAGCATTTGAAAAATAAGAATATTTGAAGAAAATAATAGAAAATAATTTCACTTACTTTTAATAATTTCTATGGTTTTAATTTTTTGTTTTACTATTTTTTGTTGATGCTTAATAAAAGAATACTTGCATCTTTTATCTGTTTTCAAATAAAAATAGATCAAGATTTTATGAATGTTTAGTTTTCAGGCTTTTCTTTTTCCAAAATTTTTTCTTTATAGTATGCTATTCCAGTTCCAGGGAGTCTCATGTTTACCTTTCTGGGTTTTATTTAAAATCTCAGTCCACAAGCCCAGAAGCACTTCCATTAGTTTCCATTGGCTTTCTATTGAAGAGCAATACCAATGCAAAAAGGTAAATGTCTTCTGTATATGACCAAAGGTTCTGAATCCCTCTCACACTGGATAATGCCTTTAATTTTCCTAAGGGGCAAAGAAGATTTAAATTAGAATTTTTTTTATTGTTGCTTGTTAAAAAAAAATTGCAATCATTAATAAAGAAATTCTTATGACACTGTTATTAAGAATCATCATATCTGATTTCCATTCTTTTTACAAATGTGGTGCACAACACACAAAGTAATTTTCATGCTGTCCAAGCAAAGAATGTTTCTTGTTATAAACCAGAACAAAAGAGAATTCCTCAGAATAACATAATTGTTAGCAATCTAAAAAATCAAGGATGAAAGGAAACAGGCAGCAGATAAGCTTGAGAGGGTCATGATGGTTATAATATAGAAATAGCATGAAAGTAATTATAGGACTTTTTAAAAGTGTTTGGAGTCATCTTTTCTTTCTGAGTTCAAGAGGACAAAACCTGTTTCATGATGAATAACTTCTAAATGACAACTTTGAGGGACAGTTTAAAGAGTTTATTTTTTTCATCTTAGTTTTGTACAGACTACACACACACACGCACACACACACACACATATTATTTTACAAAATACAGCCACACATTTACATTATTAGTGACTAACTTCTAAGAGACACTGTATACCCTTTGCTCTTGCAAAGTTACACATCATAGAAAATATTTGACATAAGTTAAAAAAATCTGTCCTCAAAATTTATGTAGGCTGTATATTGACACTTGCAGTAAATAGCAATTAAAAAAATAGGTCACAGTTAGTATGAAGAAGTGGTTGGAATGAAGAAGGTCAGCAGATGTTGATCATATTAATTAACCTATTCCATCTGCAAAGAGCTTTCCATGCAGTGCTTCAAAAATATGTAGAAAAAGAAATGGACAGAACTAACAGGATGATGGTACTAAAACATAGGCTTGACAAGTAAGTCATAATGAAATTCAGGAAAGTTTCTTTAAAATTCTTTGATATATCAAACAAGTAACAAAATGGTAAGAGGTGCAAATTAACAACCAAAAACTAGAAATAATGTTGCTATGCAAGATATGAAGGTTTACAGAAAAGGAATATTATCTATTCATATCCTAATATCACCAGATATCCTGTCAATTCTCACTACATTGTGCATTTTCCTCATCAAAACTGAAGCTCTTGAATTTTCATTAAAGTTTGTAATTATCTTTACCTTGGCCTCTTTACCATCCTCTGGCTCAAATTTTGGAGTTTTTTCCATGAAAAAAAATTACATGGATGTCTCTCTTTTATTTTATGACTGAGTTTCTACATTGTTGTTTTGATACCTCATAGAATCATAAAAAGGCCTGGGTTGGAAGGGACCCTAAAGATCACCCAGTTCCATCCCCTTGCCGTGGATTAGGGACACCTTTTACTAGACCAGGTTGCTCAGAGCCCCATCCAACCTGGACTTGAGCACTTCCAGGGATGGGGCATCCACAGCTTCTCTGGGCAACCTTTGCCAGTGCCTCACCATCCTCGCAGCAAATAATTTTTTCCTAATATCCAATCTAAACCTACTGTCTTTCAGTTTGAAGCCATTCTCCCTTGTCCTGTCCCTCCAAACCCTTTCTTGTTGGCTCCCTTTGGGCCCTGGAAGGCTGCAGTGAGGTCACCCCAAAGCCTTCTCTTTTCCAGGCTGAACAATCCCAGTTCTCTCAGCCTTTCCTCCCAGCAGAGCTGCTCCATCCCTCTGATGCCCTTGCTGTCCTTCTCTGTGCTTGCTCTACATCCCTCCTCTGATAACATTCATGATATCAAACGTCATGTTCAAGGATTCAAAAAGACAGTGCAGTCTTGAAGAGTATTTGAATTTCATCTATAAACTGAGTCAATGACTGAATGCTCCACCTGAGGCAAATGGACAAAGATTGGTGTGAACACTATGAACAATTGTCTTTTTACTCATAGTTCTAATATCACTAATCAGTACAGAAATTTTTCTGAATCTATGTTTACCAAAAACAGTCACTTCCAATCAATTTCTCAAGATGCATTTTAATGCCAGCAATTTGGTTTTATTTTACATAAAACTGGCAGCAGGAACCTCAAGACACGTTGAGGTTTTTTTCCAATAAGTCAACAAACCTTTTGTGTTCAATGGAAGGACAATAAATTCAGAATCTGCTTCTCTGAGAATAATTACCCTAAGATCACTTTTCAGTACCTTTTCTGAAAGAACAGGAAAATAAACAGCAGAAACCACAACCTTTCTTCAGTTTTAAAGGTTAATAGGTGGTTGTATATCCAATTTTCCATTTCAAAGGACAACAAAAGGCATCTTTGATTGTTTTAGACACTATGCAAAAACTTAAATAAAACTGTCAAAGGAAGGATCCCCTTGCTCAGTGGTTTATGGGCAAGAATGAACGCCTGAGTAAATTCCTACAAGAAACTCTCAATCAGTGTACTCACATATATTTTTTTAATTATTTTTATTTTTTTGTTAGACAGAAAATACCAGTCTTCAAATACAGCTAGTATTACAAAGGCTGCAAAGAGAGCATTTCTGTCTTCCTGTAATAAGAGAAGAGCTTTGAAACAGCAGCAAAATATTGCACATTATTTCCGGACATTCGTGGACATTTGTATGTAAGATATTTTTCTTCATTTTGTGGTACTCTTACCTGTAATTGACATGTGTTGTATTTCTGTAAATAATCAATTATGCCAATAAGAATTATATTAAACTGGAATTTTTAAGGGTATCACTGTCCTGCCAGGATAGACTTGTACAAAGTCACACATGCACCAAAACTCCATACTCCATTTAAATGAAGCATTCCTTTTACATTAGCTCTCTCAAATGTCTTCTACAGACCCTTAAAATGATTAATCCTTTAATCCTCTGTTTGCAAGAGTTTCAGTATACAGTGATGATCCTTATGAATATTAAATTATGAAGTATATCTAATTTGTAAAATTAACAAACTCTAATTCTTTTCTAAGCAGTCTCATTCTGATTAATAAAGTACAATCTGTACAAAAATCTAATCAAGACTGGAGTGATTATATAATGAAACCCAGAAAAATCTTTTTATTATATAGTAATTAAACTTTAACTCATTTGTTAACCCACTTGTTTTTCTAATGTTCATACCTTTCACAACTCTGACAGATAACTGTTGCTGTGGCACTGCTGTGTGTTTTTTGTTTATATGACACCACGTTCATGTAGGCCTTCCAAGATTCCAGGAGTTCTGTCCTTTTCTACAAATTATGTCTGGTCTTCAAAAGCAATGTGCCTGAACAAGCCTGATAAGAATTACTTGTTCAGGAACTCTGATATGTTTTAATATGTTTCTCATATTAAAAATGAAAGAAATATTACATAGACAAATTTATGGTACTTTCCCAATTTAACTTTTGTTTAATATGTTTCAAACTGCAGCAAAACCCTGCAATAATTTTTCAGGTTTTCCAGCTGAAAATGACATTAGCAAGTCATGAGTATTCTTACATACTTTTTTTGCAGTACCAAATATCAAAGCAACCTTGTACATAATTGCATTGGTCTTTAAAATACGAAAGGCACTAGGAACTAAAAAGTTCTTAAATATTCCTTACTCTGGAAAGTTGAGAGGTTTTAATTCTCTTTCTCAGTCATACTGTGTGCAGAGTAATACAACCCAAAATCTTAGAGTCATTTCAGGTCTCTTAGAGGTAAGAAATACCTACCCTGACAATTGCTGAATCTAATTAAGACATCATATGCTGTATTTTCTGTGTAATTTAGCTAACAAATTCAACAGATTTGCATTTATGAATGTATGAATTGTGACTTATTTCATGTGTTTTGCATTGGATAGCATTTGTATTAAGTCTTTTATACTAAAGCACTATATATTCAAATGTTTGAATTATATAAGTCACTGAGGGAAAAGATATCCCAGACACTGTGGGGAAACAAACAAACTAATAAGGGCATTTAAGCAGGAGAAAAACATTCAATTCTTTAAGTAAAGTAAAAAAGATAGAGCACCATGCTTTTCTATGAGTTCCATCCATCATGCAATTCCTTTAGAGCAAATTTCTTAAGAAACCTATGGGGACTTATGGCTGGACATCAGAAACATCATGCAGCTTATTCTTAGCATATCAGAGCTTTACAGAAACACAAAAGCATTACATACTCATAAAAGTGGCTGTATGAGCTGCATAAAAGTATCCACATGAATAAAGTAGGCACAAAGAATTCTCCTTTTAGTACAGAATTTTGGTGGTGGACAGCTAAGAAAATAGACTTTGTAAAGAGCAATTGGGTTTTAAACCTGATTGAATCAGAGCATGCGTGTATGTGTGTATTTGTGAGACTGCATATGAGTTTTACATTCAGAAGCAAAATGCAATAAGGGTCTGTAAGTTTTGAGTTGTTCCATCTGGAAATAGATCACAAAACAGGTGAAGATGACAGAGTTATATTCTCAAGACAATATGTTTGTTTTGCAATGAAGTACAAAAAAAATGGAAATAAATCCCTCCACTCTGAGCACATTTTTAACCATTTCTAGTGGTTAAAAACATGTATCTGTGTAACAACTGGTACTGTAGGACTGCCAAGATTTTACAGTTCACTTTTACTTACGTTCATGGGCTAAATTTAGCAATGCCTACACAAGTGTAATTAAAGAAAATTACATCTGATAATTCTAAAGGCACTAATTGTTTTGATATAATTTTGAATTGCATTAGGAGAAAACATGAATTAAAAATTAAGACTGAAAAATCTCTGGAAGTGCTTTGAAACCTGTGCAGTTCATACACTTGGAAACAGGCTTTTTGAATGATGTGTGAAATTCACAGAAGAGCATGATATCAGTAGAAAATTAACCAACAACATAAAAGTTGATTTCAATTTCCATTTTATGGTCTCATTGGTTAAAATACTGAGTGATATAAAAGTTATTTGGATTTATCTCATCCTTTAGAAAGCCATCTGCTATATGGATCTCCTACTGTGAACCACTTTTTAAGACCTCATAAGCTGAAACATGTTGTTTCCTCAGAGACTTTTCACTGAAATGAAATCAAGTCATATGTTGCACCTATACAAGTATCTACATAACAAAAAATTGTATCCAAGAATATTCAAACAATGTGTTAAGGACTGAAAAATTAAGAAAAGAAATTGTATGGAAGGGAAATATTTCAGGTCCTTAACTGCACTAGTAAGCCCAGAGCTTAAAATTAAAAAAAAAATTTAATTCAGAAAATTCAATCTCTTCAGCACTAGAATATTGTTTTTATTGTAGGACTAATATATTTTGCAATTTATAAAATCATAATCTATCTAATCATAGTCTAATCTACATTGTAAAGCAATAAGCTTATCTCTGCAGAGGCTTACCTGATTTCTCTGTCTTTACTGACCTTATAGGGTTTTTTCCAAGTTTCCCTTAATTTGTGAAGTATCCTTTGAACAGTATTTAGTTGGGTATTTTCTCTCTTCTCACATTCTTTCTGAAACAGGTTATTTTTCTGATGTTAGCCCTGACTGTGACAGGCCCTATTGCTTTTGTTGTAGACCTTTGGTAACAGATTTCAGGGCCTTAATGGGCACAAAAAAAGGCTTTAATGAAAATCACAGTGGGGTACATCTTACAGCCTTTCTGAGTGGTGATAGATGTCTCTAAAGTTAGGAGCATCAGGGGTTTCTGAAAAAGTCCATCATGATATTTTTCTGACAGGATGATCACACATTTTGATGCCTTTCATGTTCTGGCAGAGGTTATTCTATTGATATTTTTTATCTGTGATCTCATCAATTAATTATCAGATACTTCATCATAGTCCACCCAGCTGTTTGAAATCTTTTTCTTTAAATTATCATTCTGTAAAAATGCAGGTTCTTGGCAGTACATTGCCTGAACTACCATACCTCTGTTCTGTAGCTGAAATGTTACCTTTTGAAAATCTGCAGTGGCTCTCTCATAATTCTCACCATTTCTCTTAAAATTCAATCTTCAGCAGAGACTCAGTTCCAGCCTAAGACTATCACAACTAACAGTGTTTTCTCTCTTTGCCAACCAGTTTAGGCACCCGACCTCAGGAGCTAAACTCTGCAGTCTCCAACCAGCTGGGAAAATAAATGTCATTGGCAGGTAAGTAAAGCTCCTTCCTTGTACTGATCATTGCAGATATAAACTCTCCCTCTAGAGGAGGTCTGGTGGGTGATAGAAAACAAAATAAAACATTGTCAGCTCCTTTTGGCCCCTGAAGTTGGAATAAACAAAATAAAGCTTTTAAAGTGTGAACTGAGTCCTCTCTTTCCTATCACTGATGTCTCTCCTTGATTAAACTGTAATTCATTGCTATAAAGAGAGTTACATTATTTGAAAACCCTTTCAGGGAAAATTTTTAGAAGTTGAAAAGAATAAAATCCTATTTCTTGCAACAATGTTTCTGTTTTCTTTTTAATCCAGCAGAATTTTTTAAAGAAAGGAGTGTATCTAATTTGTGGTTAGTTTAGACAAAAAAAAACCTTCTCTCCAAAGTTAAGCATTAAATCAACCTTTGAGGCTGAGCAAGAGCATATCTGTTACTGTGATATTTTATGAAAAATCCCTTTGCCAGGATTTCTTCTCCTGCCAAGATGAGAAGCCTCAGCTTCTCCATGTTTAGCTCCTCTGGAATGTGATTTGGAGAACTGCTAACCCAGCATGTGAATTGTTTTAACTTAGTGATCAATCCTAGTCCAGCTGTGTCAGGACTCTGGTCAGTCATGAGTTTTTATTATTCATTGTTGTCTAGCCTTCTGATGTCTCCTTTCTCTTTCTCTAGTATAGTAAAAATATATCATATCATATCATATCATATCATATCATATCATATCATATCATATCATATCATATCATATCTATCATATCATATCATATCATAATCAGCCTTCTGAGAACTTGGAGTCAATTCTCATCTCTCACTTCATCCTGGGACCCTCACTACGCTGCAACACATATCATACACCTAATTTACTTTTAATGTTGCTGAGAAGCCTAGAAATGTAGCTTGCTAAGACTAATGAGTTTTTCCTATATTTAGAGAAAAATAAGACCAGACTTAGGAAGCATTATTGTTGGAGATTTTATTGAAAAATTATTATTTGTGCTGGGAAAATAGTCACCTAAGCAAAGCTGGACTTGGGATAATTTGTGAACGTGCAATCTGGGGGAGAACATAAAGGCTTCATTTTACTATATTTCAATAAAGACCATTGGAGCTATGCAGCAGTAGCTCAAAATGATGGGTTTGATTTAGAGCAGGGTTTGTGCCAAATTCTCTTATCAGAGACCTGCTGGCAGAGGGAGTCTGTATGGTCAGTGAGTTTGTGCCTCTTATCACGCCAGGTGCCAGCTGCGGCTGCTGCAGGGGAAGGGGCAGGGGCTGAGACGTTCCAGAGCAGACAGAAATATTTCCTGCAGGCAGGTTTGTCTAGAGCAGATATTATCTATATTTTATCATTATTAAGGAGCTCTGCAAACAACATCTGCCCTCCTCCAAGGCTGCATATTTTTTGGTGTGGGATCACAGGAGCCTTCAGCAGAGGAGCTGTTATGTAGATAAGCAGGCAGCTTTAACTGCGCTGCTCCGACATCGCTATGGCTGGGCTCTGAATAAAACCTGCAAGAGTCTGACAAGAACTTCTGAAAGGGGTTTTTGCTCTGACAGAGACAGGAAAATATATTTGACAATGTTTTATTAAAGTTTCAAGATCAAGCTAATAAGATTTGCCTACTCTTCTGGATCAGTTTATTATTATTAACAGAGACTAATCAATGAATGTAAAATTCTGCTGTGATTGGGGAAACAACTTTGATTACTTTTTGAGAGGGTTTTTGCCAGGTGCCATGAAGTAAAGAAAGTAGAATAATAAATCCTCTCCAAATTGTTGCTTTAGACTAACCATCTATCTGATACTTGATCTGCAGCAACAAAATAAAATGTTGTATCTTGTTGAGATAGATTCAGTAATGTCTAAATACTTTGAAGTGTATTTGACTCATGTATTTCCTGAGGATTCTTATCCTTTGAATGCAAAAAATTAGATTTTTTTTTTCTCTCCTGCATCTAAATTAAAGTTCCTACTAGGCTTCCATGACTTTTCTACCAGTGATCATGACCATACTAATTCTGAGTTGTAATTATTGAATGTTTTGATAAAGAATCCAAAACAAAGCATATAAAAACGATCAGACAGCTAAACACCTTGTAAAAAAATCAGGTTTATACAGTTGCACTAATGGACATTTTTTGTAATTGGGAAAAAGAAAGTCAGTGTTTTTTTTCTCCTAATTTCCTACTGAGACCTGCTGACACCTAAAAATTGAAAAAAAACCAAAAACAACCCAAGATCCAACCAGATTTAAAAACACACAGAATTCTGTTAAGGAAAAATACACAGGTCTCTTTAAAAAAACCCAAAAAACAAAACAGTGACAAATTTACATACTTCTGTAAAAAGAGCAGTGTGACTTATAGGAAAAAAGGTAATGTGGTAGAAAATGCTGTAAAAATATGGAGTTGATAGATGATATTACCAAATGTGATTTTAGGAATTCATGACTTGAAGAGTAGAAATTTATGAAGTGCTTAAAGTCAGGTTCTTCTAAAAGCCTACTGATATTTTTATTTCCAAAAAATACAGGAAGCATGTTCTTGCTTTAAATAAAATTAATGTTTAATATGCTTTTAAGGATCTATGTTTGGTTTTATAATTTGAATCTTACAAAGCCTCAGCATCTTACATAACAAATTTCACACTTTCATTATGAATAATTTAAAAAGGAAAACTTATTGCTATTTCAAATAATTTTTGCTCTCTGATTCATCTTGTTTAATCAGGGAAATGGGTTAGAAGGTGCCTATTTCTTTAACCCCAAGCTTCCTTCACGTCACTCTATTGTTTTACATGAAATGTAGCTTTTTCTTTGGCTTGGTGAGAGAGGAACAGAAAATGCATTTGAACATCTTTATTTTCTGAAATGGATTCTCTGTGCTACTTGAAGTGACTTATAGGAATGTATGAAATGAGAATGGAAACCCCACAGTGCAAATAGAACTTTCCTTTCAAATATGTGCTTTCAAAGTCTTCATGCCAAATGCATCCCTGGTGTAAATCAATTCCAGTACCATTACTCCAGGGAACAATTCAGATTTCCCTCTCCATGTCAGTGACCCACTGGTAATGTCAATCTATCTGCCATGCTACTTTCAATTGTGTTTCACTCACATTTACAGAATTAGTTACACTTTATGGCAGAAAGTACTAAGATAGCCTTTTTTTCCTCCAATACCTTCAGGAGTGAATGTACTGTGAGTGAATTGCATCTTCTACTTATTTTTTTCTCATGAGGTGGAAGGAGCAAGTGTAAAAGATTTATTTAATGAAGCAACTGCCATGTTCCAAGGGTCATCTGTGTGTAGAAAGCTATAAATTAGCTGATTCTTAGGGGAAATTACCTTCTACCTTTATGATGTTGCCATTTATTCAGTATTGCTAAACTCCTGGGAAACAGCAGTTTGAAAGTTCAGAAAAGAAAACACCAAAATCTTTTTATATTTGCAGATATGTCAGTAAAAAAAATGTCTGGAAGAACTTGTAATATAATAGTAAACATTCAAAGGAAGCTTTATAACCATAAATTTTGTTTTCTTTTGCAAAAGTTGTCTGAAATATACATACTAAAATCCTTTTTATATAGACAGGACAAGTCTGTGGTCATTGGAGACCAATTTACTACCTGAGGTAAGTAAATATGCCAAGTCATAATACTTTTTTTAAGATGTTTTCTTACCCTTCTTAAAGCACCTTTTGCTTTTTAATATATGTATTTTTTAATAGATGGAATAGCAAACATGAAAAATCTTTTATTATTTTTCCACTGTGCAATTCTTCAGGGTTTTGTTGGGGAATAATGGTGGTATGAATACCTTAAGAGAAAGACCATAGCTCTGCTACATCATTAAATGGCAAACCCACACTGGAAAGAATAAGCTCCTAAAAAGCAATAAAATCTGTAAAAGTAATGTATTTGTCTCTTTTGGTAACTCATCTGAGAAACATCATAGTATTCTTAGAGCTGAAAGAATAATTTCAGCTGGTATCAACTGATATGGCAAAAGGGGTCTCATAAATACAAGAGTTTGAAGCAGCATCCTCAAGAACTCTCTTTACTGATGCTGCTGTTCTTAAGCAGATATTCAGTTCATGGGTTGTTGATAAAAAAGGTATGTTCTATAAATAACTTTGAGCTGCAGAATTTTAAACATTTACTTTGGTCTATTTTTTCTCCCCCTTAGACACGTCACATAACACTATTACAACAGAAAAATGTGAAATTGTAAAAAGGATAAAAATGCAAATTCTGTAAAAAATACATTCTGTATTTTGGTAGTTGAGAGGAAGCTGGACACTATTTTTCCTGTCTTTTTTTGTGAAAATCAATAAAATTAGAGAATGATTTTCATATATTTGGCAAATTTTAATTATTATTATTTAGGGGGACAGTTTTCTAAATTTTTGCTCCATTTCTACTTTTAAAGAATCTACTAGAACCTTATTTTTTTGTTAGTTGGAAACTTCTTCCCAATTTTGAATGAATTCAAGGCAGTTTATAGCCCTTCTTTTTTTGCTCTTTGGTTTAATAAGCTTTTCCTTTTCTAGTGCTGATCTCCTCCTTACTTCCACAACTGTATTTGCACTCCTTCTCTGGCACTGTATTGCTGTGCTCAAGAAGTCAGATTCTTCTGCTCCTTATCTAGGAAGGTAGAACCTCCTTTCTTCTCATCATAAAATTTTGCATTTGCTAAAAGTTCGGGTCTGGGGCAATTTGTCCTGAGTGTGAGTGACCAATAATACATTCAGGGCATCATTTTGCAGAGGTCTTGCTTAACTATGAACGCTTCTCTCTTACTAAGAAATGCCTTGCTGATAGAAAAATGTCAGTGCTGAATTCAGAAACACCTGGACATTGCACCATATCGTGTTCAGTATTCAAGCCCTGCTCCTCTTCCCACAATTTCCGCTGAGGTTTTTTTTAGCATGAATTTAGTAATCTTATTGAGCTCTGTAATATGGTACTTTGTACTGCTAAATGTTATCAAGTTTATTTTGTTCCTTTCCTTGAAATCTTCAGATTCTTCCAGCATGACATTCTAATCCTCTTTTGTGTGGATGCACCTGACTTTGTGCCTTCAACAGATTTCATTAACAAGCTGCTTCTTTTTGCCTTTGCAATAAAATCAATTATGCTCTCTATGTCTGCTTTTCAGTTAACTGGTTTATAAAGGTAGATCTATGGTTTTATCTAATTTCATCTCATTTTCTGTTTATCCCCCCACCTAATTTATTAGACATCTAAGAAATACTCATTTAGAATATTATCTAAAGCCATGGCATTATCATGGTGTTTCAAGGTAGGCTGCAATAGATAATATCTTATCTGCAGTCACCAGTACTCCTAAATGGATATTCCTTTGACTGCACTGCTACCAATTTAACAATATTGAAAGTACAGTGTAGCAGAAAAAATAGTTTGTAATCATGACAAACACAATATTCTTTAAGCAGGTTCAATTGCATAGAAATATCTCCCATCAGCTCAAGAAAGAAAAAGGATCCAGATATTGACTGTGATTAAATGCTTACACAACGGCATCAAGCAGGGTTCCTCAATCTTGAGAGATTAGGCAATAAGGAAAAAGCTGTTAAATGGTTCATTTTTCAGCAAATACATGGAACATAGATTGTGCAAGAATTTTTCTAGCTCACATAAATATATTTATATATAGATATATATTCATATATCTTTTCGAATAAACTGAATAGAGCTTAGAATTTTCTCTTCTGCAATTCTCTCATTAGTGGATTTTTCATTCAGTTCCTCCTGTCACCTTCATTCTCATATTTTCTTTTCAAAATGCCAAATAGTATATGTCATATATAGTCACACTATGCATGGGCTCACTTTGCAAATAAAGACAAGGGATGCCACCATTATGTTATGTTGCATCTATTCTTTGTAATCTTGCTGAGATTTTTCACTGTGGAATAGCAATAACCTCATAAAAGTGGATAAATGGATCTTCTGAGGGTAGCTGAATAACGTGGTCTTGTCTGACTTGTAGTATTTCTTGTGTGACTATTATTTCCCTATGTCAATTATGATCTCAATATTTTTAATTCAGTGAAAAATCACCCTTCCTACGTGAAGTTTGAAGCAGAATCTAACAAAGTGCATGAGGTATCTTGGTGAGCCTTACTTTTGGATCAGGTCTTTTTCATTCTTTTTTCTTCCTAGTCATCAAGAAAGTTATTTTGGTGAACTGG
Organism: Chlorospingus semifuscus; assembly: GCA_035048045.1. Taxonomy (NCBI): domain Eukaryota; kingdom Metazoa; phylum Chordata; class Aves; order Passeriformes; family Passerellidae; genus Chlorospingus; species Chlorospingus semifuscus. Next base: position 12,198,632 of record JAWWMS010000001.1, read on the forward strand.
GTCAGGTCAATGTGCTTTTGATTATTTTGCAAACAGTTACGTTTCCCTAGCATACCAAAAATCTCCAAGAATTCTTCTCCCTCTTTCGAGGGAAGCATTGAGTTGGATATTTAATTAAGTATTATGTAGCTACAGGTATCGTGTTCTTCATCTGGAAAAACTGCATTCTTCCAGTCCAATTCTTCCAGAACAAAAAGCTGTGTGTGTAAGTGGACTAGACCATAGAATCCTTGATTGTTTTGGATTGGAATAGACATTAAATATTGTCTTTTTCCTTGGGCAGGGACAACTTCCACTAGACCTTTCAGGTTGCTCAGAGGGATGTACCCCTCAGATTTGTACCTACCATATTTTTAAAATCTCTGATCTCTCTTTTGAATAGGTGACTCTAAATGCCTGAATGAAGTTTCCAGGCCACAAGTAGAACCATGAATCTAATCAAAAGGTGTCATAATCAGAGCAGATTGTTTTACAGTTATGAATTCACTGGTGTGATCCTCTTGGATACCAAAGGGCAAACTCATGCATTTCAAAAGAGCATTGCAATGTAAGGCTACATTTCAGAGGATACAGAAAACATAAGAATACAGTAAGACCAAATAATTAACATGTTTGTCCTTTTGAATCACTACCTTCAGATAATTTTCAGGTTAAAAATGCTATTATAGAATTCCATATAGACACTGTTATCTGTCAACTGAATTTGAGAATTAGAATAAATAAATAACCATAATTTCAGAATCACTGAGTTGGGTAAAAAGAAAAAAATCATTCATCAATAAATACAGAATTAAGGGTTTGAACTTTATAGCATGATCTTTGCAATTGTAATAAATAACTTTATCCTAAATCTACATCTCTGATGTACCTATCCATTATTAGTCATCAATTATATTTCCTTTCTCAATTACAAGTTTTTCAATGGCATTCATGAGAAAAACTCCAAACCTCTGAGAGATAAAAGAGTAGCATAGTAGCTATTTCTCAGCTGGGATAGGAGATTTTCACAACAGTGGCTGAATATGTTTCCATTCTTCCTTTTTAATAAAACTGAAGTGCTATTAAGAAAGTTTTTTTTTCTCAGATTGCAGACTAAAGAAATGTCTGGCAAAATAGTATTTTTAAAAAGTTTCCTAATGATTCCACGGATTTAACTATTTATGAAAACATCGCATTTTCTTAATAGAAATTTTAATCAAATCAAGGAAAAAAATCAAGTTCTTGCTATCAAATTACAGTGGAAGTTGAGTTTTGAACATGGATAATAAAATTTTATTCAACTGTTTCCATAAAATCTTTTTTATGAATTCAAAGTTGTAGATGAATAAGAATATAATATGTTAATGAAATGTGAAAGTATTTTTTTTCAGTCATACATGGATTTTTCATTATAAAGCTATATAAAGGTTTTTATTTCAATGGTTATATATTTAAAAATTTGCTATCAATTTTTACTCTTCCATTTTCTTGTTAAATTTAAAGACTTTTTAAAATTCTAATATCTAACCTAAATTACCCCTCTTCAAATTTGTAACCATTGCCATTTGTCCTGTGTCTACAGTTCCTGGTGAAGAGTTCCCCTTCAGCTTCCCTTGCCTTCAAAATCTTTCCAGATGTGCTATTCAGGATATTTTATAGGGAAACAAGTAAATAAACAAAATCCAAACCACTCTCCTCCCCACCAAAAAAAAAACCCAATCCAAAAACTTTCCAAAAGCAAAAAACTTGAACTACAAAAAATATTCCAAGCAAAGCTCTCCTGTATTAGCAAAGCTCTCCTATATTATATTCATTGAAACGGTCTTTTCAAGACAATTTTTCATTCTATTTAAATCAAGCTACTTTTCCAATTCTGACTTGCCTTCTTCATAATTTGTGGTTCGATCACAACCAGAATTATCTCATACTGGCAGTAACCAGTGCTTTATCTGATTTGGTGCTACTTGGCAGGTTATCTCATATTGGCGCCTGTTTTGTTGTTTTTTTGGTTTTTTTTCTTAGGGATATTTCTTTTTTTTTTTTCTAATGTCTAAAATTTTGGTTGACTAAAATGTGGTTATCCCATATCTCATGGTGAAAATTGTCTCTGCTCTCATTTCTGAGCAATTTCCCATGGCTAGTGCCTTCATAGATCTGGAGATAATGGCCTCAAAAGCAGAAATTGATGAAAGAAAAAGTTTCTCTGCCTTTCTGCTCTTTTAGAAATAAAAAGTAAACCAACAGCTGTGTGTCAGGCATAGAGGGAATACTTGATACCAAAAGTTCTAGAATTTAGGTCCTTGCCTTCCTGTACAGAGCACCATCAAGTGATTATTCAAGAAAGGTAACAAAAAAGAAATAAAAATTTTAGGGTGTAAGAGAACAAATTTCTTTCAAATTAGTGGTTTGGATAATTGATTTATACTCAGGAAATACCATGTTGGATAGAGCCCCAAAGATCTTCCAACATTTTTTTGGCAAGAGCACAGCCCAGACAAGATGACCCAGCACCATGTCCAGGTGAATCTGAAAAGCATCCAGTGTTGGAGAATGTTCCACTTTTGCAGAGGAGATTTTTTCAATGGCTGATTGTTCTCATTGTCAATTTTCCACTTGTGTCCAATCATTTTTTTTCCCAGGAAAAACTTTTATCCATCATCCGTTACTCTGTTCACAGGGGTTCTTGGATGAGGGAAGAGGTGAGGATCTGACTCCATGTTTCAGAAGGCTTGATTTATTATTTTATGATATATATTGCATTAAAACTATACTAAAAGAA
>JAWWMS010000001.1:12209940-12224549 GCA_035048045.1 Chlorospingus semifuscus
TATATTATATATTATATATTATATATTATATATTATATATTATATATTATATATTATATATTATATATTATATATATGCTTTATTCACATGGCAGAAAAACTGAATGTCCCAGACCTTATTTATCAGCACTGTGTCATATTATTCACAGATAAATTCCTACCTCAGTAAGATAAAGGAGAATGAAGTTTCAATTTCTGTGATTTCCTTACTTTAGGCCATGTGATATTTCATTCACCTTATTTTATGCTGGTTTTATCACAACTTTAAATAGAATGTGTGACAGCCTTCTATCCTTCAAACTTTTTCAGCTAAATCCTGAGCCTCCAAATACTTTTCAGGTATAACAGATATGAAGACAAAAAGTTTTGTCTAAACCAAAATTATGATTATTTATGTAGTCAGAATTCCCAAGAGTGTTGCAGCAATTAATTAGCAGGAAACATGCTGAGAAGGGTAATAGATATGGGACATCCTTTCACTTCTAAGATACCTGCTCACTTTTATTTGTTATTAAAAATGAGGAAGAGATGTTTTATATTTTCTTTTTCCCACTTAAAAAGTGTTAACTGCATGTCTGGTCTCAGGCCATTAACACAGAAATTATTTTAAATTGCTTTCTGAAAGAAAGACTCAAATGCCCAAACCCCTATTTCAGACACACAGCCAGCATTTATTCTGCCAAAGATCCAGGACAGTAGAAATCCTGGAGTCTCTGGAATTTCCTAGGTGAGATTAATGTCAGGAAACACCTCTGGTGGCTTGTGCTTACCCAGATTAAAGCACTGAAACAAGATGAAACAAGATCCTATTCTCTGATTGTGAGTGTTTGACACCAACTTCTGTCAGAAAGAAACCAACCAGAAAAAAACTTGGAGCTGAATTCTCCAAGTTCTTCTGACATCCTGCAAACTTCCTAAAGATCAATTCACACAGAGCAAAGGAGCAAAGGGAAATGGAGCTGTTGATAGCTCTGGTGGCTTGGCAGCAGCTCCCCAGCCTTGTGTCAGATAAAGGGATTTTAGCAGGGGTGAAGCTCTGGATCCTGCAGGGAACAGGAATCCCCCGGGGCAGGGAGGCTCCACAGATCAGTATGTGTGACACAGGGCTGAGGGAATTTTGGAATCAAATGCTGATTGAAACAGATTTTCTGTCAGATTTCTGTCTCAGAAGTGCCTCATGACAGGGGCCCTCACTTTTCACAGATTAAAATGTGATGGGAGCCCAGAGACAGATCACTGAGCAGCTGCCATCCCTACTCTGAGTGTTATCCCTATTCTGAATGTTGCATCCCTACTTTGAGTGTTGAATCCTACTCCAAGTGTTGTATCCCTACTCTGAGTGCTGCCACCCCTTCTCCAGGTGTTGTCATCCCTACTCCAAGCGTTATTATCCCTACTACGAGTGCTGCCATTCCTACTCTGAGTATTATCCCTATTCCGAGTGTTGTATCCCTACTCTGAGTGTTGTATCCCTACTCTGAGTGCTACTTGGCAACTCCAGGTGTTGCCATCCCTACTCCAGGTGCAAGATGCACATAACCAGCGGAGTAACCTCCTCCCTGCAGCACAAACACTGCTCAGGAAACAGGCACCATTCCTTCCCAGGGAAATCAGAGTTGTTCTTTTCAGTAACTCTTGTAGGAAATAGAACGCAGAGTAATTGCTCTGGGACAGCAATTGCAAGGAATGGTGATTCTGTAGCATATTGAGATTTGTTTTTGTATTATAATGCCCCTTTGCCTGCCCTTTTTTGAATTTTCTGGTTCCTTGTCCAGCTATCTTGCTATAAGTGCTCTTGCCTTTCTCTCCTCAGACTATGCACTATTATTTACTGATTGATCTTTAGTTTTCAAAATGCAAACCTCAATAAATGTGAGATTAAGGCAAAGCAAAACCAGAGGTGAAGAAGTAATGAAATATGAGCTCTTATTTCTCTGAACATCTCCCGGCTCAGCCACTGCCTCCTCAATTTTAATGTCACTGCTGTGGAGATCTCTTTAAAAACCACAAGCACAGACCCAGAGAAGAAATATGCAGTGTAGAAGTCAGAAACATGACACCCTCAGGCAGAATTTTAAATATTTCTTTTCCTTTTTTTTAAGAAATATCATTTATTCATAGGCAAAGCCACTTAAATAGATATTTCTTAACAGAAGCTTTTATTTCCCTTCTGTGAGGAGGAAAACCATGCATTCTGCTTGCAAAGCTGTCATATAATGTTTCAGCCAAGCCAAAGGAAATTTGGGTGTTTAAGGAACTCTTTCAGGCAGGCACTGAGAGTGAGAGTTGCTAAGTGGCTCCTGTTGGGGTGACAAGCTTCTCGTGACAAACTGCCCCAGAGGACAGCTCAGAGACTCAGAGAGGGTTGTGAGAATCTCTGTGACAAAATGCTGAGGGGAGGGGTGAAGAGAAACAAATATTCTTTCTGCTTCCCAGCAGGCAAAGCTCCCAGAACCGGGATTTCAGCACTGCTGTTCAGGTCAGTGCTCGCAGCCTGTGCTCACAAATAAACTCTGACATTTAGTCCTGGCCTAGGCAGGCCTAGCACTGGGAGCCATGATGTGGAGCCAGTCCTGGTGGTGGCTCTGGGGAGGATTCAGGCACTGACATTTATTCTTCTACACTGAACTCATTTGTTCTTGAGTTTGGAAGAGAGCTCCAGGACCAAGCTGGGACCAATGCCCACCTTGTGCCCAGCCCAGGGCACTGAGTGCTACCTCCAGCCCTTCCTGGGACACCTCCAGGGATGGGCGCTCCAAACCTCCCTGGGCAGCCCCTGCCAAGGCCTGAGCACCCTTTCCATGGAGAAATTCCTGCTGTTCTCCAACCTGAGCCCAGCCTGAGGCCGTTCCCTCTGCTCCTGTCCCTGTTCTCTGGAAGCAGAGCCCGACCCTGTCGCAGACATCTTTTTATGAAAATCCTTTCCTTGGGATTTTTTTTCCTCCTGAGAAGCTGAGAGGCCTCAGGGACAAAATGTAAACAATGATTGTGTGCTGCTGTGGAATGCAACAGGTGGATTTTAGATTGGCCCATTTTGGATGTTTATAATTAATGGCCAATCAAGGCCCAGTTGTCTCAGGACAGCTGCCTTTTGTTATTAATTCTTTCTTTTCTATTCTTAACTTAGCCAGCCTTCTGAGATGAAACCTTTTCTTCTATTCTTTTAGTATAGTTTTAATGTAATATATATCATAAAATAATAAATCAAGCCTTCTGAAACATGGAGTCAAATCCTCGTCTCTTCCCTCATCTGAAAACCCCTGTGAACACTGTCACAGGTTCCCAAGTTCCTAGTGTTGTTCTGTACTTTAAAAATGCTGTGGATTGAAGACTCTAGTGTGCAGCACAGAAACAGCAGATGAAGCTTCTGGGCAAGGATACAAGAACGCAGTCCACAGCAGTTGCTTTGTGGAGCAGTCCCCACAGCAGCACGTGGAAAGAATACTTGTGTTTTTATATCTGCAGATAACGCCTTGACCATTTGCTCCAGCCTTTCATTGGAAGCACTGTACATCAGGGACTTATCTCCAGCTCTGTTTTGTCTTAAGAAGCATTAAGGGGAGGTGATGAGGAGCAGAGAGGTTTCTGATGGGCCACTGGGGAATGGAGTTACTGAGTGAAAATGTCAAGGTAAAAATTCTTGGCACCGCAATCAAGACACGCTCCCAGGACCTTTTAAAATATGTCTTTACATCTACTTACAGTCTGGCTGAAACCAGATTTACAGTCTATTTTTGCAGCTGCCAGTCTCCACTTAGAAAAGCTTTAGTGCTGGATGTGGATAGTGCACTTCAAAAGGTAGGCAGAAACCTTTGAAGTGCACACAGGCTGATGTGAAGGGCTGCTCTAAAGTGTAGGTTTCCTCTACACAGCAGAGGTATTTAGAAATGTTAGGATCCCAAAGGTGCTCAGGATTTCACCTGTCTAGGTGAACAAAGCATTAGATTTTACATCTAGCTGTGTTTATGTATTTAGAAAGCACATTTTCCATGTTTACCTTGTTTCTGTGTGTGCATAGGTGAGGGAAAGAAGCCACCTGTTTATAGTGTGATGTTTTTCCAATAAGAATTTGTTAACAATATCTTTGAACTTATGGGAACACTCTTGGAAAATATCTGCAAGGGCCAGCTCCTGAATAGGCATAACCCAGTTGTGACTAACAAACCACATCTCTTAACATTCAAATTTTGAAAATGTGCAAAATCTGGCATTTCATTGTCTTCTTTTGAATAACTTTTTAGCAAGTTTATAGTATTTATCAAAGCACACATGTTGAACAGGTTTCAATGGAGTAGGTTATTGTGTAAAATGTTTAGGTTTAATAAGAACACTGAAAAGGCTGAATGGATCTTCTTCAAACTACATATTGACAAACCCCACATCTTGTATTTATAGAGGTGCTTTTTCTCCACTTAGATCAAATAACTATCACAAAAATAAATTCAGGTGTAAGCAAATCCCCTTGCCTCTAACAATTAATGGTAAAACTTTATTCCAGGAGTATTTATCTAGAGACATATGAAGGCAGCTAACTGAATAGATTTAAGCACTGTTGATACAGTAGAACAGTTCTGCACTGCTGGCTATTGTATTTTTACTAAAAATGAGAATTTGAAATAAAAAGCGAAAAGTTACAGTAACAGCATTAAAAAAATATATACCTTTACTTGCATTTTTCATTTTTTTGCCAGAGCTTTAGCAACATGTTTAATACACAAGTTTGAGGAAAAAAAAGGCAAAAAAAATGTTTTTACTGGAGGCCTGAAGAAGGTTTATTGCAAAAAGATGACATTTGGACAAATATGCTTTGAAACAAATTCCCTCACCTTTGCTACAATAGTGTAATTTATCAGGTGATTTACTAAATCTGCTGAAGTATACACAACTGCCTGTTTAAATTTTATTTTGATGTAAGGCTGCTGTTAATTGTTGTATTGACCTATAGCGGCTTTGTAACATCTTTTAGTGTGAGAATGACACTTTTAGTAATAACTGGAAAACAATATTTGTGTGCTTATAATACTAGAAAAGAGGTTTTTTATTTTTCCTCCAAAGCATGACATTCAAAAGGAAAAACACTTTGGCCCTTAAAATAACCTCATATATTGTTAAGGAAGCACTACAAGTACCCTTCTACTGACTTTATTCCCTGGATTAAGAGGAAATTAAGTATACGTGTAGAAAACAAACAAAATTTAAGTGGATTTGCTTTGACAGAGTAAGCAAATACATTGAGGGTTGTTTTTTCCTTACAGCCAACCACTTTATGCTTCCAAAATAACAAGACAAGGGAAAAAAAATGTAAAGGAGCTCACACACATGGAGCAAGACCCACTAAAGGAGAAGGACAGTTTTGCAGCACTATGCTGGGTACTTGAAACTGGGGTGGCTGGCAGCTGCTGGTGTTCTGCCCCGTTTCAGGAATCCTTGAGCAGTTGCTGCAGCATTTTGTGCACTCCCTCCCCTGCCATCAGCACAGGGGCTGGTGGCCAGGGCCACTTTGCTGCTGGCTGGTGTCCAGCTGCCAAAGCAGCTGGCCCCTGGAGGCTGCTGGCAATCAGTGAAAATCCAATCAGCCCTGTGCTGTGAACTGGTGCTGGAGTGAACTGATGCTGGGAAAGCACAGAGCTGCTTTATTGCTCCTTCCTGGCCAGAAATGTAGATCAGCATTTTCAGATGGCTGCTTTCTGTCTCAAAAGCTGTTTCAGTCTGCTTTAGTGCTTTAGGAATTTCACATTTAGACATGTACATTTAGTCTTATTAAAATGAAACTGGAAAGATTAAAAACCTGTAAGAGGAATCAGGCAGCTTGGTTCCAATAAAATTGTTCTGAATCAAAATTTAACCTAAGGATGTACAAAGGCAGCAATATTTACATGGCAGGATGAAATACCTTCTGGAACAAGTTTTGTAGGGGCCAGCAAAGGAGAACACAGCTGGGCATACAAGTTCTAATGCTGGTCAAGCTTGGTTTCTTTTTCACATGAACAGCAATAGAATGGATATGGGGTCCTTGTGTCAGACCACACAAACAGGATTTGGTCTCATAAAGCCAATTCTGATCTGACTTTCACTTACCTGGAAAGTCTGTCAGAGTCCAGCTGAATGGCAGAGCTGATCACAGCCTGGTTGATAGGGAGGAGTTCCAGACTTGTCTCACTGTCTCCCAGGGCAGATGAGAGATTCCCTTTTCCTCTGGTGTGTCTTTTTTCCCCTGCTAGACTTGAAGGATAGGGAAAGAGAAAAAAGAGTGTTTTGTATCAGTCTTCTATCGCCATCCATTCCTACTTTACTGAGCCATGCTGCTCACTCTGCTTTGTGGCAGCTTTTGTTGGTTCCCTGCCCTATCTCTGTAAACGTAAGTCAACATTTCCAGAGAAAATGCTGCTTAATAACTTCAAGGAGTTATTGCTTCTGTCTTTGTCTGTGCATGGTATAGCAGAGTAAAGAATAAAGAACCAACACAATGTGACCTGACCCCCATATTTGTATTGAAGACTATAAAGAGATGCTTGTCCAAGAAAATGCAGTTCCTTTGGCAAGCATGCTGATGCCAGGAATAATGTGAATATTAAAATCCTCAGAGAGACAGGGCACTTTCTAAGGAACAGGTTTCAGGTGGTGAGAACCTGGTTCTTTGGCTCATGCATGAGCTGGGAGTACAAATTCACTGTGAATTGATTTAGTGGTCTGTCAGCAAATACAACTAAAGAAACACCAGTTTCACTGCACCTCCACAACTTGTTTCCCTTCCCATCTTCTGAGCTTCCCAAGCATTGCTTCCCTGGCCCTTGCTGCTATGAGATTCATCTTCAGCATCCCCAATTCTTCCTCTCCAGTTAAAGTTTCTCAGTTGAGGTAAGCAGGTATCCCACACATGGTGCTTTGTGTTTGAGGATTGGTTGGTTGTGATGAAGTATTGCATTGTGAAACAGTAATTTCTTTATAACTGGTGAAGTTGAAAGGGAATTGCAGGTACTTCCTCCTGATTGCATCCCTCTAGAAAGAGCCTGTCTTTGTGAGGTGGGTTAGACTTCTCTAGAGAGGCACACAAAAAGCCCTTTTAACCAAGATGCCATGCACAGAATTTGCACAGGCCATTGGATCCAAATGGGGAGCTCTAGTTAGGGTAATCACAAAGCAGTCCTGTGCACGTTGCCTGGGCAGACCCAGTGCCTGGAGATCCTGACTTCTGCTGGGTCACTCAGTGACTGAGAGGGGACCTCATCAGTGTCTGCCAGTGCCTGCAGGGAGGGCTCAGAGCAGGACCAGGCTCTGCTCAGTGGTGCCCAGCAATGGGACAAGGGGCAATGGGCAGGAATGGATGCACAGGAAGTTCCACCTGAGCATGAGGAAGAAATTCTTCACTGTGCAGTGACCAAACACTGGGACACCTCACCCAGAGAGGGTGTGGAGTGTCCCTCACTGGAGATATTCCAGAACCATCTGGATGCAATCCTGTGCCATGTGCTCTGGGATGATCCTGCTTGAGCAGGGAGGTGGGAGCAGATGACTCACAGTAGTCCTTTCCTACCTGACCCATTCTGGGATTATGGGATTCTCTGATACAAACAGACTTGAAATTAGACCAGGAGATTTTTTCTTTAGTAAAACTGAATTTCAGCCATTTTGTGAGATTGTGAAGAAGGTGAAAATTATTAGTGGTACTGGAGACAGTTTTTGCTAAGTTATTATATGAATTAATATTTGGAGATTCAGGAAGACGAAGCAGTATGACTAGGTAGAGGCTAATATGGCAAAAGGATGTTAAAGTATTACTGACCTTATTCTTTGTTCAAGTAAAGATGAATGCAGTCCGTGCAGTCCACATTCCTTTTAGCCCTAGTCTAGCACAGAAACAACAGGTCTGACACTGAGTTTTACAGTGTCCCATAACTCATACTCAATTCTATTCTTACATTTCTTTCACCTTCCTATACTTGACCCACAGAGCCAACTCTGGAAAGAAGCTGATGTGAGAATTTACTTGGGGAAGAGCTGAAGACTTTCCCAGACTGCTATAGCAGGACATAATACATAAAACATGCATAAATCTTTCTAAAAATAAATGCTTTTCCTGCTCAGAAAAGGACAAGAGGTTTCTGACAGAGTACAGCAAAGGAGGAATAGTTCCTTCTGAGGATCTACTTGCAAATTGTTTCCAGTTTTCTGCAAGTGTAGGCTTCCACTCTATTCTGTTTTTGCAATAGAGGGGTCATTCGCTACAGGACCAAGGACAAGATTTGTGTTGCAGTTCTCAATATTGCTACAGTAAGAGTAATTTGGTATATTTGTTATGGTTTGTATTTCAAAAGTTGATACTCAAGCAAATGCTGGACTGTTTCAGACTCCAAGTAATTTACTTTCCTACAATTAAAATAGCCCAATAAATAAAGTGGTTGAACTTCACATAAATTTAGTCAATGGTTTTTGAAAGTACCATACTAGCTAACAATTTGTTGCCTGGGAAGAACTCTCCTGGCAATACGTCTCTTCAAGAGCACTGGTATGGAACTAGTATCTAAAAGAAATTTGTATTTCAGTGCATAGACATAGTTTAATCAGATTTATCAGGCTTTATTCTGGTGTCTGTGATTCATATGTAGCCATATTCAGTGGCCAAATTTATTTCAGGCCCACCATTGTTTTTTTCTTTAGGTTTAGAGTTTTTCTTCAGGAAAAAACCCTTATTAAATGAACCCTCAGCCTGTGAATTTAAGACTTAAATGCAGAACATAATTTCATTTGCTGGAGTATTTCACTTCAACAACCACTGTTAGTTTGTACTAAATAATTGTATATGAATATTTTTTTACATTTGAATATTTTATATCCACAGACTTCAGATGTTAAAGCAACAAAAGCAAAGGATAAATACTTGGAAGCAAACACTCAATAAGAACAATTTTACAAAATATATTTATCCTCAGCATTCCAGCAGAAGGACAGCTTAGCCCAAAATATTTCTGAGAGCTGAGGAACAACATCACTAGTAATTTACTACACAAACATGCTTATTCTTCAGATGAGTATTTATGGGCTTTTTTTAATGTGATGGTGGGTGCTAATAAATTGAAGTTTTCCCTCATCCTCTCTTTTTAAGAAGTTATCTGGCTTTCTTGTGGCTTAGATCAGCAATGCTACTAATGTTTGGTTTTCTCTATGGGATCCACAGCCTCAATGTTACAGATTTTGTTTTGGTTTATATGTTTATATAATTCTACCTTTCAAAAGTAATGTATATGGAACTGTTACTGGTTAAACAATCTTCTCAGAAAATTTACTGAATTATGTAAATTTTTTTAAAGTCCTTAAAGTTCTTGAACAATGTGTGGTGTCAAGATATGCTTAAGATCTTTTAGACCTGCAGACACAAGGTGGTAGTATCAGCCTTTAGTAATAATTGTTTAGGGTGGCATTGCTTTTAGTTAATAGCCTTTGTTCCCTCTGCTTTCTGTACAAGGGCTGGAGAAAATCCTTTGATTTTGGTCCTGCTGACATTCTGTCTATACCTTGAACTAATGATGCATCAATCCAGTACTAAACTGGTAAATTACAGATATGGAAATGAAATCAAAGTAGGGAACTTCATCTCTCCCAGCAAGCTAGAGAAATTGTCTATTTTTCTGGTTTGTCACATTTCTTCATAAATTCTTAGAATATTGAAGAAAAGAGTGAAAAATAAGGCATTTCAGACAAACAGATTACCTTTAAAAGACTATGTTTGCCATGAAATATGAATCCCATATTTCTAGCATTCTGACAAATGATCAAGTCATGGATAATTTGTTAGGAAACTGCAGGCATTTTATTCTATAGAAATTTCACAAAGAACAGAGATCCTGATTAATATGTGTTTTTAACTCCCATCTTTTGCTGACCATCTTCTTAAGGGAATAAGGAAACCCATTCTTTATAAATTCAGTAAGAAAATACTAAGTAATAATCTACAACTTAACATTTGTCCTTTTTTCAGGAAGCATGTTACAATCCTTTTAAAATCATTCTCCAATATTCTATGCCATCATACTCTACTTTTAAGTAAGATTTAGGATCAAGGCATAGTTTTGACATTTAACTTGCTGTTCTGAGGGATTGTCTGCAGTATGGTATCATATTCATACAGGCACACCAAATTGTGGCAGCTCATCTCAGGGATCACTTAATACTCTTTTGTTACCTCTAAGAAACATCAAGATTGCAGAATAGTGATGTTTTGTTTTTTTCCACCTGTTTGTTGTGGTGGCTGCCCTTTTAACTCCAGTGGCCGGTATAACAAAATACCAATACACTACAGAAAGTTCCATTAATTCATTTTCAGTTGAAACCTGTAGAGGAGGAAAAGGTCGTTTTTGTTAAAATAGTAGGATAGTGGAATGTTTAGCTGGATCACATTGTTTAGGACTGTATGAATTCAGGTGTTGGGCATTTCTAGGAATGGAGACTCCACAACTTCTGTGGGCAGAACTTGTTCCTGTGTTTGCCCACTTTCCCAAGCAAAAAAAATTTTCCATATTTTTAAATGATACTTCCAGTTTTTCAATTTTGCACTCATTGCTTCTTGTCCTGCCACCAGTGAGAAGAGTCTGGCCCCCTTTTCTTTACTTACACCGTCAGGTATTTATACACATGGATATGATTTCAGAAAATCTTTTCTGGTCCATGCTGAAGAGTTCCAGCTCTCCCAACCTCTCTTCATGAGATGGATAGTCCAAGCCTATGACCTGCTTGGTGCCCCTTCCCTGATTTGCTGCAGTGCATGTCCCTTTCCTTTACTGGAGAGCCCAGCACTAGACCCAGCATCCAGATGTGTTTCTCCAGGGCTAAGGAGAGGAAAAGATCACCTCACTTTGGCTGCTGATGGAGTTCTACTTAATTTTGATTTCCTGGGATCAGCCAATCTAAAGCTTAGACAAAGTGATCTTAGAAAATCAAAGAGACATTAATTCTCTTTTTGTTTCCCCAGGCCTTATCCCATGCATTTCTTCCAAGCAGCTCCCTAAACAGACTTGCTTTCCTAAAGTCCAAAAGTGAAATACTCTTACTTGCCTCACTGACACTATTCAGACATCAACATTGCAGCCAAAGCTGCTCCCAAACTCCACATCTCATCCAGTTCTTCCTTGTTGATACAGTTTTTGCTTTTCACACTTGAAATACCAGGACTGGCAATAGAAATTAATATTTTGTTATAATGAAGATCTTTCATGCTAGGCTTATCTTTCAACATTGAAATGCTTCTACCAATTTGACTTTATATGAAGATACATAGTCTAATAAATACCATGAAAAAGAAGGTTAACTTGTGTGTATTTAGGTTATTTTTCCATGAATTTTTGATGCAGATAATGTTTAGTCAGCCACTCCCCGTGTGCATGTGTTTGTGTAATATGTGATACTAGGGCATAATTGCTTTTCTGGATTGAGTTTATGATTTCTTCATTACTCATATGACAAGATGTGTAAGTTTTGGCTGGGGTAGAGTTAATTTTCTTCCCAGTGGCAGGCTGGAGCTGTGCTTTGGATTTGTGCTGAGCACAGGGTTGACAGAGATGTTTTTGTTGTTGCTGAGCAGATTAATTTTTAGTTTGCTTTCACCCATGGCTTTTGCTTTTCCTGTTAAAATGCTTTTGTCTCAATCCACGAGCTTTCTAACTTTTTTAACCTCATTTTTTCCCCAATCACACTGATGGGGGAGTGGGATGTGTGGTGTTTGGCTGTTGGCTGGGTTGAACCATGACAGAAGGCTAAAAATGAGAAGTGTCAGATTGTCCTAAATGAATGCTACGAGTCTCAAGGATGGATTACCTGTGACAGGATGATTGAGGAATAGGCAGAGAATGGCTGAATAAGAATAGCTCCTGGAAAATCAGCCCATCAGTTTGATGACTGAGTTTTTAGGAATTAGGAATCATGAGTGTTTTCTCTAGAACCTTGTTTGAAATATTTATAACTTGTATGATTTTATTCAAGTAGGTGAGAATTACGGAAAATTCTTATTTATCTCTAGGTTAATTATGGTTTAATTAGAGATGAATTATGAGTATTGGAATGATAAATATCAAATCTAGGCTGTCCTCTGATATAAGGTCTGAAAAAGACTTGTATTTGAATATTATAGTATTTCATTAGTTACGGCAGAGCCTCATTTTTTAAGCAGGGAAATTCTGCTATTGGGGAGGTTTTTTGCATTCCCATTGTGTAGGCTAAAACCAGATTTTAAGATGCTCCCAAAATAATACTGGAATCCTGATAAATGTGAGAGCTGGACATTCTAAAATAACAAGGGCTAGGAACTCTAGAACACTGTGGGTGTTTGGGGATCTAGGGGTCCTTAAGCTCCATTTTTTTATTTAAAACATTTGTGAGCAAAGCAAAGCTATAACAGCTCCAGCTTGCAGCTCTAACACTGTGGGATGAAAGAAATGCTAAGATTACAGACAGACATTATTTCTCACCATTCAGACTTAAATGAATCAATACTTTGTTCTTAAATTGTATTTTCACTGTAAGAGAGAGACTGACAAATTTCATCAGTTGCATTAATACTAAGTGCTCCCAAATTTCAGAGTGAAATAATTATGTTAGACTAATGCGTGATTGAAAATAGTTTCAGTTATATTGATTTACACTGTAGATCTGAGAATGGAATTTGCAAGCTTGGCAGGTTTGTAAAATAGAACCTTTCAATAAATCTAAAAAATATTAGTTACACTGTAAAGTTCAACATTTAACTATTCCATATGGCATTTGGCTATTAAAGAAACAGAAGTGCTGGCAGTTTAAAAATGATCTGATTTTATCAAGATATATTTCTCTAAATGAAGGAATATATTTCTAGGATAAAATTAGAAACAGTGAAACGATTTACTTTAAATCCGAATGTAGCAAGTATATAGAATGTGAAAAGAAAAATTAAATCATGAATCCTGGAATATGTGTGCCTGCATGAATAGGTTGGATGTGGGCATAGTAGTGTGGGGCCACATCTGGATTGCCCTTCCCATTACCAATCATTATTATCTCATGTAAGAGAATGCTTTTGACATAAAAAAGAGGTGTTTTTTTTCTTCACCTTCCCTAATCCTCTTCCTTTCTTATAGCATGGTATGAAAAGGCATATGGTCTGGAGTTTCAGGGTTTTTGTAGTTCTGTTTTTGCTTTTATTTTACACTAAAATTTACTGTGGATCTCAGGGTACAGTTGCTCCACTTCTGTTTCATTATTTGGCTATCCCATGCTCTGAGCAGCATAAATCTAAGATCAAGATTTTCCAGTACTGACATTTCAGATGTTTAGCAAGATAATGAATCTGTATTTAATTTAATTTAATCTATGCCTGTTGCATTATAAATTTATTATGCTTACCCATAAGAGGAATGGTGCACTTTAGTTCTTGTTCTCATAAATGCTATATATTCTTTAGCTTTACATTTAACCATAGCTTCACATGTAACATCCTTTGTGCATTCCTTGAAAGAGAGATTTGCTTATGGAAAGACTTCTCATGATAATGCCACAGGGCCTGGCCTGGTGGTTTCAGATTCAGCAGAGAGAGTATTCTAAGACTGAAATTCAGAGATCAGAGAAGTAAATATATCAATGGTAAATGAACTGCATAGCTATTCAAGGCCACTGTTAGGGTTTTAAGTACAAAAAAAGAGCAATATTTCTTTGTTGAAAATAAATAACTTCAAATAAGATATCATGCCATTTTTAAAGGGGAATAGTGAAATATATCTTCACGATATTCTATAGTGCCACTGATTTTCCATACTTACTAAGCAAAGGAAACTGCAGAATATCTTTTTTTATTACTGTAGTACATGCACAATGAACAGATGATTTCTCTTTTATTGATAAGGCAAGAAGGGTTCCAATTATCAATAAATAGAGGTTAGTTATTTTAAAGAGATGAAATCTTGATTATGTGCAACTTTTCTAAAACTCCAATCTACTCTTCCCTACGACTATGGAAGCATAGCAAGAGGTTAGCTTCTCCTATGGTTTTATTCAGAGATATAATGTGTGTTCCTTCATTATAAAAAGTACAGTTACATGGAGGTTAAAATGGAGGAATATTTCTGCATCTTACTTACTGTTGTCTCACTATTTCATACAATCATATAATGGCTTGAGTTGGAAGGGGCCTTAAAGATTATGTCATCCCAACGCCCTTGCATGGGGAGGGATGCCTTCCACTAGACCAGGTTCCTCAGAGCTCCATCCAACCTGGGCTTGAACACTTCCAGGGATGGAACCTGCACAACCTCTCTCAGAAACAAGTTCCAGGGCCTCACCAGTCTCACAATAAAGAAGTTCTTCCTAATAGCAGTAAAGAAGTTCATCCTAACCTAAATCTACTCTCTTTCAGTTTGAAGCCACTCCCCCTTGTCCAGGAATGTCCCAGGCATCACTGTCATTCCAGACCCTTGTAAATAGCTCCTATCCATCCTTCCTGTGGGCTCCCTTCAGGCACTGGAAGGCCACAATTAGGCCACCCCAAAGCCTTTTCTTTTCCTGGCTGAACAATCCCAGTTCTCTCAGCCTCTCCTCCCAGCAGAGCTGCTCCATCCCTCTGATGCCCTCGGTGCCTCCTCTGGCCTGGC